>OY740800.1:13700804-14223304 GCA_963514005.1 Raja brachyura | reverse complement strand
CGTGAATTAACCCGATGAACATACGCTGCAGTCCCTCAACAGCAAGAATGTCCATCCTCAAATTAGGAGACCAAAATTGCACACAATACTCCAAGTGCAGTCTCACCAGGACCCTGCACAACTACAGTAGGACACCCTTGCTCCTAAACTCAAATCATCTCGCAATGAAGGTCAACATATATTTAAGGTCAGCTATATTTCAGCGGGAGTTAGATGTGGTCCTTATGGCTAAAGGGATCAGGGGGTATGGAGAAAAGGCAGGTACAGGATACTGGGTTGGATGATCAGCCATGATCATATTGAATGGCGGTGCAGGCTCGAAGGGCAAAATGGCCTACTCCTGCACCTATTTTCTATGATTCTATGATTCTATGAACATGCCATTAGCTTTCTTCACTACCTGCTGATGAACAAGCACACCCAGGTCTCATTGCACCTCCCCTTTACCTAATTTGACACCATTCAGATAATGATCTGCCTTCCTGTTCTTGCCACCAAAGTGGATAACCTCCAATTTATCAACATTAAGGACCAGTCCCACCAGCATGCGACTCCATGCGGTGAGCGCGAGCAAACTGGAAGCGGGGGCCGCGCGGAGGTCGGGTGATCCCCATACAGGGCCGGTCCCACCAGCATGCGCCTGCATGCGGCGTGCGCGACCAAACCGGCAGCGGGGGCCGCGCGGAGGTCGGGTAAGTGGCGCGGCGTGGCGCAAAGTTGGAGCGATGTCCGCAGTAAGTTCGGAAGGACAGAGAGGGACACACAGAGATGGACACGGAGGCACATAGAGAGGGGCACGAAGGCACACAGAGAGAGGGTCACGAAGGCACACACAGAGAGGGTCGCAGAGGCACATATAGAGAGGGTCACGGAGGCACGACGTCGAGGCGGTGCGTAATGCGTCGAGGCGACTGCGGGCCGACAAGCCGTTGCCGCGCGGAATATTTGAACACGGTCAGTTTTTCGGAGTCCCGCGTGATGTCGAGACCAGCCCCGCACAACTCTATACAACTCTGGCGATTGAAGTGGGACCAGCCCCACGAGGCCGGACGGATCAAGCGACCACGTTAGATCGCGCTCACCGCATGGAGTCGCATGCTGGTGGGACAGGCCCCTTATACTGCATCTGCCATGCATCTGCCCACTCACCCAACCTATCCAAGTCCAACCTATCCAACCTGCAGCCTCATAGCATCCTCATCGCAGCTTACACTGCCACGCAGCTTTGTGTCATCCGCAAACTTGGAGATGTCACGTTTAATTCCCGCGTCTAAATCGTTAATATATATTGTATATATCTGGGGTCCCAGCACCGAGGCTTACATCACCCCATCAGTCACTGCCTGCCATTCTGAAAAGGACTTGTTAATTCCTACTCTTTGCTTCCTGTCTGCCAACCAGTTCTCTATCCATGTCAATACCCTACCCCCAATACCATGTGCTCTAATTTTGCACACTAGTTTAGTTTAGTTTAGAGATACAGCGCGGAAACAGGCACTTCGGCCCACCGTGTCCGCACCGACCAGCGATCCTCGCATATCAACACTACCCTACACATTCTGTGGACATCCTTTAAACATTTATACCAAGCCAATTAACCTAGTAACCTGTACGTCTTTGGAGTGCTGGAGGAAACCGAAGTTCTCGGAGAAAACCCACGCAGGTCACGAGGAGAATGTACAAAGTCTGTACAGACAAGCACCCGTAGTCGGTATCGAACCCTGATCTCTGGCGCTGCGAGGCAGTAACTACTGCTGCGCCACTGTGCCACCATCTCTAGTATAATTTATATTCCTATTTCCCTCCATGCACATCTTGTGTCCTCTTAATGAATTCACAATATATTTTACTACCAGTCATTTTCATAACAAGTTTCACATTCTCACCACAATTTTTCCTCTGTATTAATTTCTGGATCTCTTGGGTACTATTTATAATAATGGACTTCCACAAAAATGTTAACACTCTCTCTGCATCTGCTCTAGCCTTTTCAATATTTTAAAGGTTTCCGATGGGTCACTCCTCATTCTTATTTTGTCAGGGGTTAAGAGAACCAGTGTGGAACCTCTTCCCATGCTGGATATATCTAGTAGCTCCCATCTGTCTTTCTCATTTGCAACGCTGGTAGTTTTGCCGATGTTTCCTAAATTAAATTCCAGTTTCTTTTCTGCAAATCCAATTCTTTTCAAGTACGTCGTGCCAACTCACTGCATCCAATGTGGTCTATATCAATATATTTATGCAATAATTTTGTGAACAATGTAGAAAACCAAGAAATTGGCTGGTTTTTATGGGAATCGCAATAACGATCTTCAGTCACTGTGTTCTACCGTAATAACACAAGCTTGGAAACTAATCACTAACATTTCATTTTCCTCAATTCACTGCACTTCTTTTTGAATGTTTTTCATTGCCTCTCGGTGCACCTGTGGTTCCAATGTAGGACACACTATTCATTACAGAAGACATGATGTCCCTCGTGACCCTGAAAAAATAATCTTTATTCCTTCCTTTCCAGCTTTCAGAATTAATAAATGACATCCACCTGCTTTTAATTTGCTTTCTGACAGGAAAAGATGTATCTGCATGATTAGCTTAGCAAGGAGCTCTAAACTATTATCAATTACGCTAATTAAAGTCAAATAGTACAGAACAACAGCCTTTATTCACTGGATGTAGATGCTGCGAATCTGCGAATATTCTGGCTGTCTTTGCTTCACATGTTGCAGCATGACATTGCCTCTGACCCTTCATTCTTAATTATTTAGGACAGGTTTTGGTCAGAACAAATCGGTTTTTAATGAGCTTCGTACTACAGAAACATAGTCAGAGTGAAGTAATGTAAAGTAATATACTGCAGTCCTGCATGACAACAATGAATTGGATCTATTATGAAAAGATAGTGCCTGTCTATGTTGTTTGATAAATTATGCCTTTCAGCTCTGGGATAGCCTAAAATTGAGGGATAAGTTAGTTTAATTTGGAGATACCACATAGAAACAGGCTCTTCAGCCCACCGAGTCCACGCCGGCCATCAATCACCTGTTCACACTATTTCTGTGTTATTCCGCTCTCATATCCACTCCTCACACACTAAGGGCAATTTACAGAGGTGAATTAGCCCATACAAATGCGCGCATCCTTGGAATGTGGGAGGAAACCAGAGCCCTCTGGAGGAAACCACGCAGTCACAGGGAGATTGTGCAAACTCCACACAAACACTAGCCAGGATCGAACTCGGGTCTCTGGCGCTTTGGGGCAGTAGCTCTACCTGCTGCACCACTGTGCCACCCATAATGTCCTTACTCTTGAGCTAAGCCATTTAGAACGAAGACGAGGAAACACTTTTTCTCACAGAGAGTTGTGAGTCTGTGGAATTCGCTGCCTCAGAGGCCGGGGAGGCAGGTTCTCTGGATACTTTCAAGAGAGAGCTAGATAGGGCTCTTAAAGATAGTGGAGTCAGAAGATATGGGGATAAGGCAGGAACGGGGTACTGATTGGGAATGATCAGCCATGATCACATTGAATGGTGGTGCTGGCTCAAAGAGCCTACTCCTGCACCTATTGTCTATTGTCGAATAAATTCATGTGGAAAAACTCAATCCAACGTTTGATGATTATAGACACAAAAAGCTGGAGTAACTCAGCAGGACAGGCAGCATCACTGGAGAGAAGGAATAGGTGGCATTTCGGGTTGAGACCCTTCTTAAGATTAGGGATTAGGGAAATGAGAGATATAGATGATGATGTAAAGAGATGAAGAACATTGAATGAAAGATATGCAAAAAAGTAACAATAATAAAGGAAACAGGTCATTGTTAGCTGTTTGTTGGGTGAAAACAAGAAACGAGTGTGACTTGGGTGGGGGAGGGATAGAGAGAGAGGGAATGCCGGGGCTACCTGAAGTTAGAGAAATATAGCTCAACGTCATGAACCTAAATCAATAGCCACATTACCTAAACCATTCACACAAACCGGAGGGTAAATGGATGAATCACACTTGGAAAAACATAGGTGACCTTCAGAAATTGGTTAACAAAAAAGACATATTGCTGGGTTTGATGTTATTTTTCATCAGCATTTAGCATTTGTAATATCTAAGCAGAGAGAACTTGGTACTGGAAATAGGCGCTCACAGTGGAATACATTTACTGTGAAAGTAACATCAGCATGACCGATACATTGCTCCTCCACCACTTCTTTCATATTATTTCCCTGAATCAGTAGAGTGATCTTATTTTCCTCCTCTACTGACACCACATTAAAGTCTCTGTATTCCTTGATGGCATCCTCTGCATTTCCATTTTGAGCATTTCTACTAATACACCATCCATTAGCAATATTCTGCGTGATGGAGTAATTCTCTGAACAGTACTTCTTTGAGGCTTCCTTTAAGGTAATTTCTTCCACTTCTGCAGTCTTGTCAGAATATCAAAAAGTATGAAATCTACTCAGTGATTTCTGCATAGTTTTAAAAGCATGGGTCATTTTCTTCTGCATATGAGGAATTATTAAAATCCTTTTTAGGGTTCATTGATCCAAACCTTTGAATAACTACCAGTCCCGTATTTCAAGTTTACCTCAATGCATTAATTAGCTAATAAACATTGCTTAGCATTGAAATGGGACATGCAGGAACAGGGATGTAACATATAGAATGTACGAAAGGACTGCAGATGCTGGTTTACACTGAAGGTAGACACAAAATGCTGGAGTAACTCAGTGGGACCGGTAGCATCTCTGGGTAGAAGGAATGGGTGATGTTTTGGGTCGAGACCCTTCTTCAGACTAGTTCCCAAACTAGTTTGATTGTCCTCCTGATTAAATTTTACTTTGAATGCCTCGTTGTCACCTTCCCCTAGCTAACAATGATCTACATTTTCCTTGAACATTGTCCCCTTTGATCTCTCGTTTTCACACCATACCCTTCCATTTTTCTCGTTTTCCTCTCCCCTGACTCAGTCTGAAGAAGGGTCTCAACCTGAAACATCACCCATTCCTTTTATCCAGAAATGCTGCCTGTCCTGCTGAGTTACTCCAGTATTCTGTGTCCATCTTCGGTGTGACATGTGAGGTATTAAGAGAAAACTGTATTTCTGGCTCACTAAATTCAGACCAGGTACATTTGGTTCACATCATTAAATCAGTTCGCTCAGTTGTACAACTAAGGTACAAACGACCAACAAGAATGTTCTCTTGAAGAAATGTCATCCCTATTAGCTACAGTGTCTCTTGGTTAAAACAGTCTTTGTAGTAACACCTGTGCCTGGGCAAGAAGAGAACAATACAAGTAACAGTATATGGGCATGACATCTTTATTTTCAACATAGTCTGTCATGTTGTCTCAGACTTTGCGATAGCTAAGGTAGACAGAACAAGAGATATTAACACAGTTATCATCTAGAAGAAGGTAAATATGAATGAGCAAATACACTTTGGAGAGGTGGTCACTGTGCCAAGATAAAGTGAGTCACACATGCTTAATATCTGCAGAACATCTGTAGAATATAAAGGATAGCTGACAGATCTGTTGAACATTACTAACCACCAGATGAAATGTGGGCTCAGAATAACATGCCAACTGGCAACAAATGACCTCTGCAGAGATGTGGCTGGTGATGAAATGTGAGGTCATGTGTTTCATACCAGAGGCAGGGATAAGTACCCAGATGGTGGGACAATTGGCTGATCGTCCATCTTCTTGCTTTGGGTTGGTTAAGAGGTGGTAACAGAATCTCTCTAGTTCGATAGAATTGAATCTCACCTCCCAAATTAGTATAAAATGTGTTGTTTTCTACTATTAAAAAGAATATGTGGACCACACACTCAAGGTGAACGTGTCTTCTCTCTCTTTCTCCATTTGACATAAGTATTGATTTGTATGAATTATTCTTTTTTCATAACCAAGTAATTTATATATGCACAGACAAGGAACAGCGGTTTACTAAGAAAATACACAAAGTACTGGAGTAACTCAGCAGGTTAGGCAGCATCTCTGGAGAACATTGATAGGTGATGTTTCAGGTCAGGGCCCACCCGAAACATGCTCTATCCATATTCTCCATAAAAGCTGCCTGACCCATTCTCCAGCTTTTGTGTATTTTCTTTCATTCTCATTTCATCTCCCTAAAATACTCTAAATGGTAGCAATTGTCAATACTTTGTCTTATTTGCCTTCATGCGTTAAATTGGTTTAATACAATGTTTGATCAGTAGGTGCTCCGAGATCACCTATTGGCCTGGTTACACTCCAGTTTATAATTATCATTCTCATCTTTTGAGTTCACAATGACCTAACTGCTCTCAACATTTATAACTTTCACCACACCATTTATCAATCTTTGCAAACTGTTCTCTTGCATCACTTCCAAAATTGGTAGGACAGGCTCCAAATTCCTTTAACACTGAACTTCTGTTTGTCCTCCTCTTTCTCTTCCTTCATAGCTGTTTAGAGTCTTCCTTAATTAGGCTTTCCTTCATCTGTCCTGATATCACCAGACATTGTTAGAGTCTCAAAGTGTTCTTGTGAAGTGCCTTGGACTGTGTTTAATTCCCTGTATATATGCAGACCACTGTTATTCTCACAGAATTTTACATCAAACTTCCAACGCTAATGTATTGTCCTGCTAATCCTTTGCAACGGATAACCATTTGTAGAAATGTTACAAAATGTTGAGATTTTAAGTCTGCAGTTTATCCCATCAGATAAAGCATAAAAAGAAGTTTAATTTGACACCACTTTCGTATCTTCAGTATTTAAAACGTTATGGCCATTTTCATACTCGGAAATTAGCATCTTGTTCCCTATTGCTTTTCCATTGACGTAACACAAAAGCTGTGATCTAGGACAGTCAAAAGCCCATAACTTTCTTAAAAATTAAGAAAGCTGAAATAAATTTTCAGTTATTATAGATTGAAGCATTCTGAAACAAATATGGAAGAAACTTGATTAGATGACCTGAAATTAAAGCATATAATTAGTTAGTTACCCAATTGTAGCTAATTACAAAATTCAATTAATAGATCTAAACATCTATCTATTTCGTAAGAAAAAATTAACATTTTTACATATAACATATTACATATTACATATATACATGTTCAAATAACATTCACACAAGAATTCACAATGGAACATGATTTAAAAATCTCATTGTCATGCATTTATAGGCCAAATGGAAGGAATTTAATGTTTAATTCCTGTAAATAAATGAGAATTTAAATCATCTTGCGAGTGGGATTTTGTGGAACGCGATCAATTGGAATGTTACGGTTGCGGTGAATTTAAACCCCATATCGGCAGGTAAATTCTGCCGGTTCGTACGGGGAATAAATCACCGTTTCGCAACGTAAAATGTGGATTATAGGCATCTTAAGAAGCACTTTTATACATAAAATAAATGGCTTTCCTTTACCTGTCCCCTACGTGAAATCCGTCCCCGTTGTCGGCGTTATTGACTTTAGAAGCTGATTTTTAAATTACTCCAGCGCTGAACTTGTCGGGCGATTAAAAAAAAATTCACAGAACGGCAGGCGGAACAATTCTTCAGCAAAAGCTTGCACTCCGAGAAAATATATTTAGGCCAGGTAGGAGAAACACCGCATTTTAACCCCCCCCCCCCCCCCGATATGAAACACCCTATATTGTCGTTAACATCCGCAGGAATTGAAATCAGGTGGAGTGTTAGGCTGCCAGCTGATCCATTACTGTTCTTGTACCATCTGTCTTGCTGAGAATTCATCCTTTTTGAGTTGGTTGATCTTGATCAAACTTTTTCCTCAGCAAATTCCAAAAATGAACTTGGATCACATTCCCACAGGCTCAGGACTTTTATGGTTTATTTGTTCGGTAGTTTCAATTTTTCAAAATTGATACCATTATGTTCTAAACCAAGTTAACAAAATTGCTCATTGCTTTTAAAAATTGTGTGTTAGTAATGATGGTGCCAATTGGCAGGAGGATTGTCTAGGGCTGCTGATGATGCAGATTAAGAATACATTGGATACACAATGATCGACACAATGATGGAGACAAGGGTGCCTCAGGGATCTGTGTTGGGTCCACTGTTGTTTGTCATGTACATCAATGATCTAGATGATGGGGTGGAAAATTGGATATGTAAGCATGCAGATGATACTAAGATAGGTGGTGCTGTGGATAATGAAGTAGATTTTCAAAGTCTACAGAGAGATTTGGGCCATTTGAAAGAGTGGTCTGAAGGATGGCAGATGGAGTTTGATGATGATAAGTGTGAGGTGCTACATCTTGGCAGGACAAATCAAAATAGGACATACATGGTAAATGGTAGGGAATTGAGGAATGCTGTGGGATCTAGGAATAACTGTGCATAGTTCCCTGAAGGTGGAATCACATGTAGATAGGGTGGTAAAGAAAGCTTTTGGTGTGCTGGCCTTTATAAATCAGAGCATTGAATATAGGAGTAGGGAAGTAATGTTAAAATTGTACAAGGCATTGGTGAGACCAATTCTGGAGTATGGTGTACAATTTTGGTCACCTAATTATAGGAAGGATGTCAACAAAATTAAGAGAGGACAGAGGAGATTTACTAGAATGTTGCCTGGGTTCCAGCAACTAAGTTACAGAGAAAGGTTGAACAAGTTAGGTCTTTATTCTTTGGAGTGCAGAAGGTTAAGGGGGGACTTGATTGAGGTCTTTAAAATGATGAAAGGGATAGACAGAGTTGACATGGATAAGCTTTTCCCATTGAGGGTAGGGAAGATTCAAACAAGAGGGCATGACATGAGAATTAAGGGACAGAAGTTTAGGGGTAACATGAGGGGGAACTTCTTTACTGTGTGGAATGATCTTCCAGCAGACGTGGTGGAGGCAGGATTGATTTTAACATTTAAAAGTAAAGTGGATAGGTATATGGATGGGAAGGGAATTGAGGGGTATGGTCTGAGTGCAGGTAGATGGGACTAGGGGAAAATAAATGATCGGCACGGACTGGAAGGGCCGAGAAGGCCTGTTTCCGTGCTGTAATTGTTATATGGTTATATGGTTATAAGGTGTTCCTACAGGTAGTGCAGCTGTCTGTATGTGGTTTGCTTGTTCCTTCTGTGAATGCAGGTGGGGTTGCACCTTCCCCCTCCCCCAACACTCCCCCACCGCCCGTCCCCAACCCCTCCCCTTCCCCTGGATGTTCTCCATTCCTTCAATATGCCGAAGACGTACTGAACATTAAGGTCATTGGCTGCTTTAAATTTCTTAGTGTAGAGAATCAGTTCATGCTGTGTGATATTGCAGTGATTACAGGAAATTAAGTGGGGGGATGGGATTGCTTTGAGACCAATCCCATTCTGTAGCTACCTTCTGTATTATTTTCACACAGAGAGTGGTGAGTCTCTGGAACTCTCTGCCACAGAGGGTAGTTGAGGCCAGTTCATTGGCTATATTTAAGAGCGAGTTAGATGTGGCCCTTGTGGCTAAGGGGATCAGAGGGTATGGAGAGAAGGCAGATATGGGATACTGAGTTGGATGATCAGCCGTGGTCATATTGAATGGCGGTGCAGGCTCGAAGGGCCGAATGGCCTACTCCTGCACCTAATTTCTATGCTTCTATGTTTCTATGTTACAAGAAGATATATAAAATTCAGATTTTGCACAGTGGGCTGGCGGCACAGTGGCGTAGAAGTAGAGTTGCTGCCTAATGCCCCTGTCCCACTTAGGAAACCTGAACAGAAACCTCTGGGGACTTTGTGTCCCACCCAAGGTTTGCGCGTGCGGTTCCCGGAGGTTTTTGTCCTCCGGCAACTGCCTTCAACTAGCATCGCAACCGGTTTCAACTAAAAAATTATTGATTTTTAAAACAGAAACCACTTTCGACCATTAGGGAGACTGACAAAAGCCTCCTGGAACCGCACTGAAACCTTAAGTGGGGCGCAAAGTCTCCAGAGGTTTCCATTCAGGTTTCCTAGGTGGGACAGGGGCATTACAGTGCCAGAGACCTGACTACTGGTACTGTCTGTATGGAGTTTGTACATTCTCTCCATGAACTGTGTGGGTTTTCTCTGTGCGCTTCACACTCCAAAGACGTGTAGGTTTTTAGGTTAATTGGCTTGGTAAATATTGTAAATTGTCCCTAGCGTGTGTAGGAGAGTGTTAATGTGCAGGGATCGCTGGTTGACGCAGGCTTGGTGGGCCGAAGGGGCTGTTTCCACGCTGTATGTCAAAACGAAACAAAATTAAAACCAAACACTTATTGTATTATCTGAAATTGTATTTGGCGTTAGTATTTACACTGAAGTTACTCTTTGTCCCAGGGGGGTAGAAATGGGAAGAAAAAACACTTCTATTCTCTCACTACTTTCCAATGGCTTCTGTTGAAACGAAGCCAAAAAAAAAGGTCTACGGAGTGTTCCGCGATCAAATAGATTGTTGAAATTTATGGTTGGACTTGCTCATTCTACACTGAGCTCGTTGGGTGTAATTCTATCCAGTTATCCGCCAATCCAGAGATAGAGTCAAAGTTGATTGTCGAGGCACCTTAAAAGGAGTGAACGCACGAAAGGCGGCAGGCTCTGATAACATACCAGGGCGGGTGCTCAGGGAATGTGCTGATCAGCTGGCACATGTCCTTACGGACTTATTTAACACCTCGCTGAACCAGGCTGTCGTCCCATTATGTTTCAAGACTGCCACCATCATACCAGTGCCAAAAAAATCCAACATACAATGTCTCAATGACTACCGCTCTGTAGCACTCACCCCCATAATGATGAAGTGCTTCGAGAGGCTGGTCAGGGACCACATTACCTCCAGACTCCCCTCCACACTCGACCCATACCAGTTTGCTTACAGGCCAAACCGCTCCACAGAGGACGCTATATCCTCCGTACTCCATCTGAGCCTGGAACATTTAGAGGAGAAAAACACCTATGTGCGAATGCTGTTCGTGGATTTCAGTTCAGCATTCAACACCATTATCCCCCAGCACCTGATAAGCAAACTGGTTCCATTAGGCCTCGGCACCCCCATGTGTAACTGGCTACTGGACTTCCTCACTGACAGACCCCAGTCTGTGAGGGTTGGAAATAACACCTCCAACACCATCTCTCTGAGCACCGGCTCCCCTCAGGGTTGTGTCCTGAGTCCACTGCTGTTCACCCTGATGACTCACGACTGTTGTGCCAGGTTTAGTACAAACCACATCATGAAGTACGCAGATGACACAACAGTGGTGGGCCTCATCAGGGACGACAATGAGCTGGCTTACAGGGAGGAGGTGAAACAACTGGTGGACTGGTGCAATACGAACAACCTGATCCTGAATGCCGAAAAAACAAAGGAGGTTATCGTCGACTTCAGGAAAACCCGGCACAGTCCCACACCACTTCACATCAATGACAGCGATGTGGAGATGGTCAGTAGCACAAAGTTCCTGGGGGTGCAGATCACTAACAGTCTGACCTGGTCGAATAACATCTCATCAACAGTTAAGAGAGCGCAGCAGCGGTTGCACTTTCTGCGCCGGATGAGAAGAGCTCATCTCCCCCATCCCATCCTCACTACTTTCTACAGGGGCACCATAGAGAGTATTCTGACCAGCTGTATCTCTGTCTGGTTTGGGGACTGTAGAGCCTCCGACTGGAAGTCTGTGCAGAGAGTGGTGAGGACAGCGGAAAAAATCATCGGGACCTCTCTTCCCTCAACCGGGGATATTGCGACCAAACGTTGCGTGTCTAAGGCCACCAGTATTATAAAAGACCCCACACATCTCCATCACGGACTGTTCACTCTGCTACCCTCGGGAAAAAGATATCGCAGCATAAGGAGCAGAACATCAAGGTTCTGCAACAGCTTCTTCCCACGAGCCATCAGACTCCTGAATGCCATGTAATGGGCTGCCACCGTTGTCTATTTATCCTTTTATCCTTTTCATCCATGCCTATCCTTCTGTTAATTTATTGTGTTGCACAGGGAGCCAAATGCAACGTAATTTCGTTTGGAACTGCATATATCAATGTATTTCTAAATGACAATAAAGTTTGTTTGACTTTGACTTGACCTAACCAGATGGGAATCCGTGTATAATGTTGACAAGTTTCCTGCAGTGATGCAGCCATGTATGAGGCAGTTAGGTATTTAAGGGACATTAGAGTTGAAGTATCAGTTGGTGCAACAGTTGGCAGGATGGATGTAAATATTGGTGAGATTGGAAACACAAGGGTCATGAGAACAATTATGAGGATCTGTCTCTTAAGCGTGTGTTACTAGGTCATTGACAATGTGTTCAGATAATAATTGCATCGTCCAAAGGACAATTCAGGAGAGCACCATTAACTAGAGGTAACCAACCTCCATGATTCCCTACCCACCTTCTTTCTCCCTTTCCCCAACACATAAAGTAAGTGGAGAAGGGGTGGTCAGCGGTGATTCTGGCAGCAAGAGAAATAAACCCAGGACAATCAGAGAGTCCCAGGAATATTCCAAGTCAGATTTTGCCTCTTATTCCACCATATGTACTGTAGGCCCTGCAGCTGTCAGGGTTTTGGTGAATAATTGATTCTAGGATATCTGGGCAGGTTAAAAATGAATACCTCTAAAATGCATTGGAAGTTAGAATGCCCCAGTATCAATCAGCTTCAGCAGGGAAGAGAGTGGAAAAGACATTGTCCTTTGACAGAAGAATTGGTCTGTTTTTTTCCCTTCTCTTTCCAATCATCTCCCCTTTCATATCTCTGCATCTCTTTCGGTGGGAAGAAATGAACACAGTGCACAATTACTCTCTATTCTCAGCAACGTTTTGTTTTCCCCTGTGGAATATGGCTAAAAACTGTCATATGTTTGCCAGCAAAGTATGTGACAAGTTAAGTGTCAGTTCGAATTGCATTTATAAGCTTGAAGACTTCAACAATACTGGCATAAAGAATGCATCTTAACAGCTGCATTGCCAATGTTGATGTGACTCTTTTTAAAGCCTTTCTCTCAGAGGTTAGCCCCTGGGATGTCATATTTATTCAGCCATGCTTTACCCTCCATTAGTCCTTCTGTTAACGAGGCCCAGCACCCAGATAAGTGTCCTGCAGATGATAATGTACTATGACATGTTCAGAAGATACAATCAGTGAAATAAATGCATTGGCACGCACACCCCTTGTTAATTTCCTGCTTTCTTTGACCTTATCTACTTATCATGAACTGGCATTCCACTTCATTTTCCTTTTTCATCTTTCTTCTTGATTTAACAGCAAATGTTTTCCAGGTAAGAAACTTGCTTCCTTAAGGTCAACCTGGGTTCAGGCTACGTTACATAATCACACGGATTTGTATGTTCTGCTTGTTAGTACCAGTGCCAACAGTCCACTTTCTCTGTCTTCCCTTTCCTGTTTTGCTTTTTTTTCTTAACAAATCAAAACGCTGCTTGGCAGTAAGTGAGAGAGTTACTAAATAACTAGTAGAACTAAAATGTCAGCTTGAATGCCCTTCCTCTGCATTCAATATTCTCCTTTATTCTACCGAGGGTACATGGTCCCGATGATGGGGAAGTCCAGAACCAGGGGTTACAGTTTAAAAATAAGGGGTAGACAAAAATGCTGGAAAAACTCAGCGGTTGAGGCAGCATCTATGAAGCGAAGGAATAGGTGACGTTTCAGGTCGAGACCCGTCGTCAGACTGAAGACCCGAAACGTCTTCGACCCGAAACGTCACCTATTCCTGCACTCCATACATGGCTGCCTCACCCGCTGAGTTTCTCCAGCATTTTTGTCTACCTTCGATTTTTCCAGCATCTGTAGTTCTTTCTTAAAGAATAAGGGGTAGGCAAGTTAGGACTGAGATGAGGAAAAACGTTTTCCACCAGAGAGTTGTGAATCTGTGGAATGCTCTGCCACAGAAGGCAAAGAAGGACAATTCACTGGATGTATTCAAGAGAGAGTTAGATATAGCTCTTAGGGCTAACGGAATCAAGGGTTTTGGGGAGAAAGCAGGACCAGGGTACTGATTCTGGATGATCAGCCATGATTATATTGAATGGCGGTGCTGGATCGGAGGGCCGAATGGTCTACTCCTGCACCTATTTTCTATGTTTCTATGATCCAGCATAATTCATTCAGCCACAAATAATTAGATTTAACCCCATTTTCATCACCCAATGATCACCTATGTTTCTGGGAGTTTATCTTACATACTTTTATATGTTTATTCACTTTTCAAGATCTGGACATAGCTGCCCCAGCTAACATTTATTGCCCTTCTCTAATTGCCCCTTGAACTGGTAAGCATAGCAGGCCATTTCAGGGTCACTCACATTGGTGGCTTTGCATTAGGAAGGAGGGTCTTGACGTGAAATGTCACTTATATCTTTTCTTCAGAGATGCTGCCTGACCCACTGAGTTACTGCAGTATTTTGTGTCTATCTTTAGTGACTTTGGAGTCACTGATAGCTCAGATGAGTTGAAGAGATGATTGCATATCTGGATCTTGGATTAATTTCCAACCTTTTTCAGGGTACCGAACCAGCACAGTAATGCACCAGAATAGTTGCTGACTTTCAGTTAAACCATGCTGATCAAAACTGCAGCAAATTACCAAGCACTCCTTTCATTAACCAGAAATAGACACAAAATGCTGGAGTAACTCAGCAGGACAGGCAGCATCTCCTGAGAGATCGGATCAGTGACATTTTGGATCGAGATCCGTTTCTGGAGGAGGGTCTCGATCCAAATTGTCACTGATTCCTTCTCTCCAGAGATGATGCCTGAGTTTCTCCAGAATGTTGTGTCCATCTTCAGTATAAGCCAGCATCTGCAGTTCCTCATACACCTTGCATTAACCAATTCTCCAATGAAATCCAATGCTAAGCTTAAGTATCTAAAAGTAAGGTAATTTATTCCCATCTATTTGTTTCTCTTTTCATAAACATAATCTATATTTAAAAATGTGTTTCCCAGAGTGGATTTAACCCAGACTCAGTAACATGCAGGCACGCATTGATCACATTCAAGCATCACCACTGGTGTTTAAAAACCCTGTGACCCTAATTACCATTTCCATTCCATTCTCCGCAACTCTAATCATGAGTCTGTATAATTGACCCTGCAGTTTGGGAGAGTTATGTACTCTGGATGTGTTTTTTGTTGTTGTTTATTTGAATGGAGATTGCAAGTATTCAGTTAGTCAGAGGGCTTTAATAGCCATCTGATTAAAACATATCTTTTCAGACTGTTTTCTCTGGATTTGATTCAAATCCGGTCTCATGGTGAATTAGTTGTTTTTACAGATTGTTATGAGGGCAAGCTTACAATGCAAAATCGATGGATTGCTGAAACAAGCTAAAATTATGAAATTGGTCTTTGACGGTGGCACAAAATAGAATATAAATAAAACCTATCTGATTTTCTTTCCCATTGCCTACAGGGCAAAGGGCCAGGGTGTAAACATAAACTGGCTGTCTATTTCTAATAATTTCACTCTGCTGCTCAAACTCCAATTCATTTTACATCTTTTCTTCCTTTGAGTAAGTTGTGCCTCATTTTGTTTTCTGCTCAATGGAAGCTGTGGATTTGTCAACAGTCACAACTAATGTTGGTCGACTTGAGATAAACATTGTTGGATGAGCTACTTTAACCGTTGTTTATTTTTCTATCGCCTGCCACGCTAATAGAATGCTGCGCTGCTGAGAAGTTGTCTGTAAAGTCCCATCCAAGGTACTGAAATATGTAGCATGTCAGTATACACAAAGAATAATGCAAAGGCTGTGGTAATGATGGTCAACAAACTGTATTTAGTATTTGCAGTGTATTATTCATCCTGACTGGTTCTGAACTCCAAGAACCAAGAGTGAACTCAACGCATGCCTTTGTTATATCTACATGCAAAGCACAAATCCCAATTCAAATACTCCGAGATTATAGGCATGGATGTCCAATGCTCTGATAGTATTTAATTCTGTGCAACTTCCTAAAGTGTCGAAGGCATCTCCTAAGTACAGTTTGATGCCATACTGCAATTATACTCTTTGCTTTGGCATATCCAAGGTTAAACTTGAAGGACTTAGTTTTCCCTGAACTCAAGTCATGATCCAAATGCAGAGTTATTGAAAAGGCACTAAACTATTATAATAAAACACAATTTGGAAGTGGCTTAACTGAATGGATATGAGTAACAACTGATGATGGAGAAACATAGAAATGAGTGGAGGTGTGAAATGACCAACATAAGTGGTCATAATAATGTAAGAGAAAGATAGATGCATTAAGCAAAGAGATGGGACACACATCTGCTTTGAAAGAGTTAGCTATTTATGCCAAAGTGAATATTTTGCCCACAATAACTTGATGGGGGGGTATTTTATCATCCATTTCCTTTTAGAAAGGCTAAAATCTGAAAGATCTGAGTGATAACATGCTTAATTGATTTATAAGTGCATGGCTTTGCTTTGTTCAAAACAAAACAACATAAGGGAAACATTTTCAGTAGAAGCAGTACAAAGAGGGGGAGTGGGAGGGTTGTGGTGATGGGTGATAGTGGCCTGTAAATGACAGGTGGAAGCAGAGAGGAGATGATGGGGAGATGGATGTATTTCTGCAGGAAAGGAATGGGTGACTTTTCAGTTCAAACCCCTTCTTCTGACTAAAAGATAGTGGGGGTGGGGGAGGTGATATACTGGAGTAAAAAAAATCCAGAAGAAATCAGACCAGCAACAGATGGAGTCCACAATGGCCCATTTTTGGCTGAGGAAGATGTGCAAATGACAGGAATACAAAAATCCAAACAGTGGTACTGTTGGGATGACTAGGGTAGAGGTGGGAGGAGGTGGGGTGGGGGGTAGTATGGGGGAGAGTGGAGGGGAGGGGATGCAGGAGTTACGAAATGAGCGAAATCAACGTTCATACATCTGGATTGGAAGCTCCTCAAGCAAAATATCAGATGCTGTTCCTCCGATTTGCGTGTGGCTTCACTCTGAATGGAGGAGGCTTAGGACAGAAAGGTCAGCTTAGGAATGGGTAGGGGGTTAAAATGTTTGGGAACAGGAGATCACATAGGCCAAGGCAGTCTTAGTGTAAGTGTTCAGTGAAACGATCGCCAAGTCTACACTTGGTCTCACCGATATCTAGGAGACCACACCGTGAACAGAGGATACAGTAGATGAGGTTGGAGGAGATGCAAGTGAACCTCTGCCTCACCTGAAAGGACTGCCGGGGTCCCTGGATGGAGTTGAGGGAGGCATTATAAGGGCAGGTGTTGCATCTCGTGCGGTTGCAGGGGAAAGTACCTGAGGACGGGGTGCTTTATCCTGTCCTCATCTTGGTTACTTCTTCTTGAAGACTCAATCAAATTCATGAAACAAATTCATCCCACACAAAACGATGCTGACTATCCCTAATCAACACTAATCTTTCCTAATGCCTGTACATCTTATTCCACCAATTCCCCCTCTGTCTCTGTCCCACCCAATGTCATACTGCTGCATACTAGCAATATTTCCTCATCCCTCTCACACTGATGTGTGATCTTATCCCAAAATGATGACTTGCATCTTTTACCTCCACCGCTGAGTGTTGGCCCATTGAGTTCTTCCAGCATTCTGTTTTCAGTTCCAGATTCCAGCATCTGCACTTTGTTTGCCATCATGGTCTAATGATACTGGATTCTCAGAAAAGCTGTGAAAGTAATAGGCTAAGGAAAGATGGTTTTATTATTTTTCTTTTCACAATTCAGGACTTTCCAAATCACTTCACAGCCAGCAAAATGCACACGGTGGTTACTTTTGTATTATCGGAAATGCAGTAGCCAAATGGAAATCACCTGCAAATAACACTCTGACCATCTGTTTACCGATGTTGATTGTGAGATAAATATTGGCCTGCACATGGAGTCATGGAAAAGTAGGTATGGCAGTCGACCATCTGGCCCTGTGATCCTGCTTCACCACTCGATGTGATCATGACTGATCCTTTATCTCAATATTATATTCCTGAATGAGTGTCTCGACCCGAAACATCACCCATTCCTTCTCTCCAGAGATGCTGCCTGTCCCGCGGAGTTACTCCAGCTTTTTGTGTCTATCTTCATATTCCTGCACTCTCCCCATAACCTTGATGCCTATCGCTTCTCAAAATGTCTTTCTTTCCTTTAATAAATTCAGCAACTTGACCTCAACAGTTCTTTGTGTTGGAAATTCCACAAGTTTACCCAATCTGCGAGCAAAGAAATTTCCCTTAAACTCAGTCTTGAATCTTACTCTGAATCCTGACTCCATGACCTCATCCCCCATTCTGGACACCCTTGATGAGGAAAATATCAATATTTTGCCGGTTTCAATTAGACCATTCTTAGTTTTGTACACTCAAATTGATACAGACCACATCAACATAATCTCTCCTCATTTGTCAATCCCAGTATAGTTTGGCAAACCTTCACTGCACTCCCTCTCATTCTTCTTTTTTTAATATTGGATTTATATTTATATTAAGATTCTGGAAGATGATGATGACTAATGACCCCATTATTTCCATGGCTACCTGCTTTGGTACTCTGGGCTGTAAATAATCAAACCCCTGAGATTTTACAAATTAGATGCCATCAATTATTCCAGCATTACTTTCTTATTAATACAAATTTTGCTAGCAGGTCCTCACCCTCAATACATTCTCGGTTCCCTAATATTTCTGAAAAATTACATGTGAAAACAAAAATAAACACCATTGAGACTTTGGAAATGATGGACTCTCAGATTTTCCAGAGCATTAAATGTTGCTCGTATTAATCTGTGGTGAATCTGTGGAATTCATTGCCACAGAACATTGTGGAGGCCAAGTCAATCGATATATTTAAGGGAGAGATAGATAGATTCTTGATTAGTACGGATTTCAGGGGCTATGGTCAGAAAGCAGGAGAAAGGGGTTAAGAGGGGGAGATAGATCAGCCATGATTGAATGGTGGAGTAAGCTTGATGGGCCAAAATGCCTAATTATGCTCCTATCATTTATGAACAATAGCGAAATATAGAATGTCGAAACAAAGAACCGCAGATGCTGCTTTACAAAAAAAGGACAGCAGGTCAGGCAGTATCACTGAAGAACATGGATAGGTGAAGGGTCATGACTTGCAATTATAAAGAAAGTACATCAGTGCCTCTACTTCCTGAGAAGATTACAGAGAGTTGGTTTGTCAAAGAGGACTCTCACGAACATCTACAGGTGCACAGTAGGGAGCATGCTGATTGGTTGCATCGTGGCTTGGTTCGGCAAATTGAGCATCCAGGAGCGGAAAAGAATGCATGTGACCACTGCCCAGTCCATCATCGGCTCTGACCTCCCCACCATCGAAGGGAACTATCACAGTCGCTGCCTCAAAAAGGCTGCCAACATCATCAAGGACCCACACCATCCTGGCCACACACTCATCTCTCCACTGCCAACAGGTAGAAGGTACAGGAGCCTGAAATCTAGTACATCCAGGTTCAGGAACAGCTTTTTCCCCACAGCCATCAGGCTATTAAACTTGCCATCAAACAAACTCTGAACCATAACAGCCTATTGCACTTTATCTGTATATTTATGTGTATATATATGGTCTATGCTATATAGACACACTGAATTGTTATGTATTTATGCTTACAATATTCTGTTGTGCTGCAGCAATCAAGAATTTCATTGTCCTATCAGGGACACATGACAATAAACTCTCTTGACTTGACTTGACTTGACTTGACGTCTCCTGTCCATGTTCTCCGGAGATACTGCCTGACCTCTGAGTTACTCCAGCATTTTGTGTCTTTGCTTTTAATACCAAAACATACTTTAAAGTTGCATTTTTACATGTTTGTTTAAATGGAGCAGGAAACGCTCAAGCACTCTGGATGCCAGTTCTGACAGCAAATCTTCTCATGTTTCCGACCCCGATATCCTGGAGCCCGTCATGGCGATGGCTGCACACCAGGACCACAGTCCAAAGCCCAGCCCTGGCAAAACTCCAGACCACTCACTCTGGCAGCACACCCCACCGGCACACTGTGTGCCCAGTTCACCTTCCACACCAATGAGTGAACCAAATGCCAGTTCTTCAGGATTTACAAACAAGTGGGTGCTGAATTATTATATGTTCCCACAAATTAATGTTCCTATTTCTAACCCTGGAAGATCTGCACTTGATTTTACTGGTCCTTGTCTTACTACATATTTGTAGATGTTTCACAGTTCACTTTTATGTGCCTTACAGATTTACTCTCATTTTCTCTTATTCCTCTATTAATTAAGTTTTGACCTCATATATTCTGAATCCCAAATTGCTCCAAATATTTCGTTTGGCAATGTCACATGATTACTTTCTTGCATGCTTTACTTCTATTGTTAACCATGATAGGTCAATTTCTCTTTGGTATTTTTATATGGATAATTGGTGGAGCATTTGCATTGTCTAGCAACAAGGAACTGCAGGTGCTGGTTTATTTTTTTTTTAAAGACATTGAGTGCTGGAGTAACTGAGTGAGTCAGGTAGCATTCCTTGATAACGTGGATAGGTGATGTTTCACGTCAAGACCTTGATGGATTGAATGTTACCAGACAAGGTCCTGAACCGAAACGTCAATGCTTTAAACTAAAGGAATACTCGTTGAGTTACTAAAGCACTTTGTGTCTCATTTAGCATTTGCATTTGTTGCTTAAATATTTAACATTGTCTATCCACTGTCATGCCTTTTAATTAAGCATCTTTATCATTGCCTATATTACTTTTTCTTCAACTTGTTGCAAGGAATCATTTATATCCCCACCCCCACCCCCCCCCCCCCCACTCAGGAAGAACAGATGGGTTTAACATCAACTCCAGAAGACATCTCTGATATTGCAGTATTTCCAGACAAACACTGAATAGTAAATGGTTGTGCTTTTTCTAGACTATGGTTAACAGGATATTTCTACCCAATTAATTTCTCTTGCAAAGTGCTGAGAAAAGCTTAATTTTAAATATAGACAGTCATCATTTTTGCACATGGGAATCCTGAAGCAATGCATTAGCTGAAGGATTCAGCATGTGTCCGTTCAGCAACTTCCACTGCACACCTTGACACAAAAAACAGAAGGCGAGTAATTACTACTTATGGTTTTAACAGTCCATTGCCTAAAGCGTTTACGTGGCAATGTTTTATTTCAATGCGCTTAACCCGTGCAAAACAAAAATATAAGGGAACAAACTCATATTTGCAGCAAGTGCTTGATTTGAAATGCGCCAGATCCAAGCTGTTGAAAATATTTTCATTGCTATGCTGATGGGCTTTTGTTGCTAGCATATTACTTCCAAGTATGTCGTTTGTTTTTGCATAGTCATCAATGCAGAATGGCTATTCCGTCCAGCTGGTAGCTGCACTAATCTACCATCTGCCACCCTTTGCATGAATGCCCCAATTAGATTTCTTTGAAGTATCTTGATAGATCTTTGCCGGCTATTTATGGGGCAGTCTCAACTCCAGTTGTAATGATCAAATAAAAGGCAGTAGTCTAGTTACGGGTCATCTTAAAGATTGTCCATGTCTTTTGTTTTAATTACAGAAATATTCTAATTAATGAAGTTACTCTTCAGTAACAAATAGAGCAAAAGAAGATTGGAGACATTCTGCAAATCTCGTAGCATCAGTGGTAAAGGAAAAAGTGTATAACATTTTGGCACATAGATAAACACAGAATGGGGCTAATAGAGTTATAATGTGCCCTCTAGCCTCTGTAACTTTCCTTTAAATATTTGTATATATACCCTCTATGTAGTCGTATTGATTTTTATTGTGTTAAAGAAGGAACTGCAGATGCTGGAGAATCGAGGGTTACACAAAAAGCTGGAGAAACTCAGCGGGTGCAGCAGCATCTAGGAGCGAAGGAGATAGGCGACGTTTCGGGTCGAGACCCTTCTTCAGACTTGATTTTCATTGTCATGTGTGAAAAATATGGTGAAAAACTTTCTATGTGTGGTATCCAGTCAAATCACACCAGGCATGAGCACCATAATGCCATATTTATAGTTTACTTTTATTGTCTCGTGTACCGAGGTACAGTGAAAAACTTTTGTTCCATGTTAACCAGCCAGCTGAAAGAAATAGAGCCATCCTCAGTGCTTTATCCACGAGCCATACAATAGGTAATGCAAAGAGAAAAATACCCGAGTCCAAAATAAATTTACAGCCTTAAAGTGTTAAGGGCCTGTCGCACTTGGGCGTCATTTGTGCATCACACAGGTGGCGCACGAAGATTTTGTGAATCCCAAAATCCGGGGGCGCCGTGCACGACCGCACGTCACCGCCTACCATGTGCCATGTGAGCATGATGCACGCCATGCACGCGTCACGTGCGCGTAAATGATGCTGCATCATGA
Organism: Raja brachyura; assembly: GCA_963514005.1. The sequence goes on along the minus strand of OY740800.1, from coordinate 14,200,977 downwards.
TGTCGTGTAAATGACGCACAAATAATGCCCAAGTGGGACAGGCCCTTTAGATTATAGAGAATGTCTAGATTTTTTTTAAGTGTAAGGTCCAGAATGGGAGATTGGGCTACACATTTATTTTATGGGTGGACCTTTCAGTAGACTGATATCAACAAGGATCATGATGTTCCTGAATTTAATAGCTTTCCCTGAATTTGGTGAAGGAATAGAAGAAATGGAAGTCTGCTGCAGATATTGAATATACAAATAAAGATGACAACAGGCAAAAGCAAAATAAAATCTGGCACTGAGTAATCTAGTGGCAGAAGGCATGCTCTCTTCATGAAATTAGTTGGTGTCTAATTGGGATTTCACTGTACCTAGGCACATGTGGCAATGAAGTACCATTGATGAAAACACTAATTGACAAAGGATTGGGCTGTATGTTTACAGGTCCCCTGATCTCCCAGATTTACTTTAAGGCTTCAAGGTTTCAAGGTCTGTTTATTGTCACATGTACCAATTAAGGTACAGTGAAATTCGAAATTCCAGCAATAACAAAGGGACCTTTGCTAATATGAGGGTTTGTCATCCATTCGTAACTCACTCAGTGTTTCTCCTCCGAACCAGAGCCAGGCACAATGATGTTTTACTCTGTGGTCTGAGGCAAGAGTGGAAAGCACCAGCAGAGGAAACAGCTGGCAGAAAGCTATATCAAGGAGCAGAAAGTAACAGCAGAATTGATCGATGCAATAAATGAGAAGAAGGAGAGTGTGTTTAATTAAATGGAGAACTGCGGAGATAACAAAGAGAACCTGTGAGAGAGACACGCAAAGATTAAAAAGAACAGAATGGCGATTACTGACAGTATAAAGTAGACACAAATTCTAATATGAGGTGAGATTGCATGTACTGATAGGCAGGATATATTTTATTAATATTCTATTCTCTTGTAAAATGTGGCTGTCCAACATTTATGGTTAATCACATACCGCCCATGAAAAGTTGCCAGTTGAGCGATCATCTTGAACTGCTGCTACTCTAGTGATGAAGTTGCAGCAGGAGTACTAGTATTGTGACCCAGGGAAGATTAAAAAATGGCAAAGTGTGCTCAAGTCAAGATGCTATGTGACACAGAGGAGAATTTGCAGTTAGTTCTAATCCATAGATTTAATGCTTTTGTCCTTAATGGCAGTCTGGATTTTTCACTGTGAGAAGTGGTGAGAAAGGTTGATAAATTGTCCCCGTGTGTTTCTAAGACCCTGGAAAACCTGTGCAACCTCACAGGAACCATCCAGCAGTGAAGGCAGGTGCCAATGATGAAATTCGCCATTGCCTTCAGCACAGCAAGAGACTGGAGGGACAGAGTATTTGAAGGTCAATGTCACATCCCGGTGCAAAGTTCATGATCCACTAGATAGTGGCAGACAATGGTTCAATGGTTCAATGGTTCAATGGTGCTTTATTTGTCACAAGTGCCAAGGTACAGCGAAATTCATTTTTGTACACAGTTCAGTACAAGTATCACTATACATAAGCACTTAGATACATCTTAGATAAGCATCTCAGATACAGTACAAGTGACAATTATAAACCCACAAGTCATAGTGATATGGGAGGAAACCGGAGCACCCAAAGGAAACCCACATGGTCACAAGGGGAATGGGCAAACACCACACAGACAGCACCCGAGGTCAGGATCGAACTCGTGTCTGCGGCGGTGTGAGATGTTCTACCAACTGCGCACGGTGACACTAGTCCAGTGAGTAGAGTCGTAGTACACTGATAGAGTATAGAGTGTCGCCAGATTTCGAGTCTCCATTGTTAAAGGTGTAGAGTTCTTGTGTTACAGCCTTTGTTCTCCACTGACCTCTCATTAGCCACACACTTGCACTATTCAAGCATTGACAAAGTCATTTTACAAATTCCATTCACAACAGAAACAGGGTCTCAAGCCTGTGCACAGTTACTATTGGGAATAATTTTAAGCCACCCTGGCCAGGCATTCACCGACATCAACCAAAACTGTTACAATTTACCATCCTCACTACATACTTTAGCCTCCTGAGGCATGGATTTGTAGAGTCTAAAGTACTACACAAATACTACTATTGCTGCCTCCACAAAATCTTACAAATTCACTGCCAGGCTAAGTAGATCAATGTTATGCCCTCTCCCAGGCCAATACATCCAGCACTAAGGGCCTGATTACATCTAGTCAGCTCAAATGGGAAGGTGATATCATTCACATTCCCAGGACAGAGTCACAGTGGTGCAGCTGGTAGAACTCGTACCTCACTGCAGCAGAGACCCGTGTTTGATCCTGACCTTGTGGAGTTGTCTGTGTGGAGTTTGCATTATCTCCTTGTGACCGTGTAGGTGTTCTAATTTCCTCCCATATCCCCAAAGACTCGCGGGTTTGTATGTGAATTGGCCTCCGTAAATTTGCTTCTAGTGTGCAGGGAGTGGGTGCAGAAGTGGGATAACATAGAACCAGTGGGAAAGGGTTTTAAGGAAGTAGAAACGTTGGTGTGCCAGGAACATCTGGAATGTCATTGATAACCTCAAGTCCATGTGTTGGGAGCACAAAGCTCAGCATAAAATGTAGAAGAAACGCACTTCCCAAACTACCCACACACTTACCCTTATGCTCCACTTGTGGCAGAGTTTTCATGCACCACATTAGCCTCGAGAGCTACTTCAATATTTTGATTTGATTTGATTTTATTACCTCAGAGAGGCTTGAACGAAACTCCGTTTCTACAAGCCATACAAACAGAACAATTCATTAAAAAAACACACAACAATTCAATTCACACAAACATCCATCACAGTGAATCTCATCTTCACTGTGATGGAAGGCAAAGTCTTCTCTCTCCCCCGCACCATTTCTCTCCCGAGGTCGAAGCCCCAGGCGGGCGGTGTTACGTCCAACGGCCATTGAGGCTGCGCCGGGCGATGTACGGCCCGGCTCTAGGCCCAAAAGTCACAACGTTGGAGCCCCCGGCAATATCCACAACTGTGAGTGGAAGCAACTCTTTCGTAATCCCAAATGCATGATCTAAGAGAAGACATTGCAGTCATTGTATGGTACTGATAGAGAGAGAACATATTTGGCTTGGCGATTTATCCTGACTGATGCCAAGCTTCTTGAAAAATGTTGGAACAGCACTTAGAAGTGGAGAATATTCCATCACACTCCTGAGTTTTGGCTTGAGGATGATGAAAGGTGTTTGGGAGTTGGAAGATGAGTTCTCATCATAGACCCAGGTTGTCCAATAAATTATTCAATGTATTATATGTGACTGGAAATAATAAGCCAGTACATTATCTCCCAGTCAGTGTAAACCATTGCAGTAAGCAATAAACAGAAGGATATTTGTTCAGATGATCATTGTTCACAATTTATTCATTTACAAATCCAAAAAATGACATATTTATAGTTTGTTAACTACAGTATTTTTTATTGAAGTAAGCATTTGCAGTTATACAAATAATCATTGTAAATTTCTCTGAGTTTTATACCCTACTGTGTGCATGTGACCCACGAAGGGGTGCACATTTAGTGTCGTCATGTCTGGCCAATAATTTGTGGTTTAATTGATGTTTTAATCACTGCATAAATCCATAATGGCTGTGTGTAATTCACTGTGGAAACTGCAAACGTATGTTAATTACTGCAAAAGAAAGATTACCACGAGAACAAGCACATCAATAAGCAGGCAATGTAACTTCTGCCTACTGGACAATCTCTGACAATTAATGGTTTTTATTGTTGCAACATTAAAAGTATTTGACCGGGAATTCCCTTTTGTGCCTGGATTGATGATCAGATGTTCAATGATTCTTTTTGATGCATCCCCTGTCCCATTTCAATATTCTATTCCGCAGGATAAGTAAGGCATCCCAATAGAACAGGATCTGAACACCTAACTTCAAAGATCTTTCCTCGGCTCATTTCTCTAATGTAGAGAGAGTAGAAATCTTGTGGGCCAAAGAGTACATGGCAGTACTTCTGGGAGAGGTGTGTGAAAGAGGTAATTGGGTTCAAGAATCTGAAGGCAGAAGTTCATGTTCATATGTTAAGGGAGCAGAATTTGGCCATACGGCCCATCAAGTCCACTCCGCCATCAATCATTGCTGATCTATCTTTCCCTCTCAACCCCATTCTCCTCATAACACCTGACACCCGTACTAATCAAGAATCTGTCAATCTCCGCCTAAAGAATTGACGGCCTCCTTAAGGGGCTGTCCCAGTGCGGCGAGCTAATTAGCGAGTTTAGAAAGTTTGAAAAAGTGTCATGTTGAAGACTATGTTGAAGAATAGCTTTGACTAGCTTCGACTAACTTCTGGAAAATTGGACACCGAATAGTGGAGAGTGAAGACGACCTCCTTCGATCTCCTTCGACCTCCCTTCGACTATGTTAAAGACTATCTATGATTACCATCGACTACCGTCGATTACCTTTGAGTACCCTCGATTACCAACAAATAATATGCCGACCTATTACGACCTACTTCGACTAAACCTACGAGTAAAAAAATATTTATTTTTCCATGGCGACCTTTTTTTATTCGCAGGCATTTTTCAGCATGTTGAAAAATACGCCGTGACCTAGCTGAGACCTCGAGGACACGGGGACTACTCTTGAGCATAAAGGAGAGCTAAGGGGCTGCCCCACTGCGGCGACCTAATCCGCGAGTTAAGAAGTGTGTCTTCGACCTTCAAGCTCGAGGGCACTCGCCTGGAAAACCTCGAGCTGGATCGACCGTCCGCGTTGAAACCACGAGCTGGATTGACCGACCGCACACCCACACACACACAAACACATCGCAAAGGCGGGAGCCGGGGAAAGCGGGGGAGCGCTGTCTGAAATTCACACCTGCGATGAAGAAGGTAAATGGCTGCCACAGTGTACGGTAAGTCCTTTAGCGAGCGCGGAGGGGGAGAGGGGGAGAGAGAGGGGGAGAGAAGGAGAGAGAAGGAAAAAGAAGGGGAGAGAAGGAGAGAGAGAAGGGGGGGAGCGAAGGAGATTGCCTATGGCTGCCCTCGATTGCCTGTAACTAAATAGCGAGCCCACTCCACTCCACTCCATTTTCTCCATTTAAAATTTCTCCTGCTGGTAACCAGACTTACGGAGTTAAGTAACCGCAGAGAGTTTTTTAAAACCACTTACCTGCTGGTTTATTACTTACCGCTGGTGGAGCTGCGCTCTCCATCCCGTCGGTGCGCCATGCGTCTGACGTAATGACACGCATGCGCCTGGCGGGGCTTCTTCACGGAATCACTAACGTGACTCCGAAGTAAAATTCTACAGATTTACCACCTAAGGGAATTCCTCCTCATCACCTTTCCAAAGTTACGTCCCTTTTATTCTGAGGGTGTGGCCTCTGGTGCTAGATTCTCCCACTGGTGGAAAGAAGCTATTCTTCAGTCAGGACACCTAGGCTTTTGAAGTTTCCGTATCTTCTCCCAGAAGGTAGAGGAGAGAAAGGGTAATGGCCAGAGTAACAGGCACACTTGAGATACTTCCAGCCTTCCTGATGCAATCTGCTTTGAAGATAGACTGGACGGAAGGAAGTGACCAGCCTGTAATGGGCTTGGTTGTAATGGCCACTCACTGCAGGTTCAAGTGGTATTAGTTTATATTACACGGTGGTGCAGCGTTAGAGTTGCTGCCTTACAGCGAATGCCGTGCCGGAGACCCGGGTTTGATCCCGACTACAGGTGCTGTCTGTACTGAGTTTGTACGTTCTCCCCCTGACCTGCGTGGGCTTTCTCTAAGATCTTTGGTTTCCTCCCACATTCCAAAGATGTACAGGTTTGTAGGTTAATTGGCTTGGTAAATGTAAAAATTGTCCCTAGTGGGTGTAGGATAGTGTTAGTGTGCGGAGATTGCTGGTCTGCGCGGACCCGGTGGGCCGAAGGGCCTGTTTCCGCGCTGTATCTCTAAACTAAACTAAACTAAAATACTTTTCTTTTCAAAAATGCGGTACCTGCCATAATTAACTTTTCTGTTTTATATACCCTGAACAGGAATAATAAATAACAAATTAAGCAGCTCACTTATTCTATTCTTAAATTAAGTGTGCATTCTAATAATGAATCCTTAACGCCAATTAAATCTATCTAAAATCCAATTATTTTGTTTGTGTCATTTTATTTTTAAAAATGGTATTTTCACTCGAGAAATTACAAAATTTGTAAAGTTTCAGCAGTATCCAATTATGTACACTAATAATTTTGCTTACATTTAATTTATTGAATTAGTTAAAATAAACGAGGCTAAAGTATTACAAACAGAGAATACGTTGGTAAAATTATTAAATCAGTGAGATAGTTTGAATGAAGTTACTCTTCATTATGTGTTTGTTGCATTAATATACTGAAAGGAAACAATTTCTAACATGGGAGGTTGATGACTAACAATAAAGTTCACTATAGATAGACATAAAATGCTGGAGTAACTCAGCATTTAACTGGAGCAACTTCAGACTGAGGAAGGGTCTCAACCAGAAATGTCACCCATTCCTTCTCTCCAGATATGCTGCCTGTCTCGTTAATTTACTCCAGCATTTTGTGTCTATCTTCGGTTTGAACCGGCATCTGCAATTCCTTCATACACAAGAAGCTCACTGTACTTTAGTTCACATCCAACATACTGGTTTTTACTCCACATATCAGCTGAAGACATACCAAGGGAATTGGTGTGATATTGATGATCAAAAAATATTTGGCCTATTGTAATTTTATTGCACCGTAAAATATAAAGATCAACTTCTGGATATACTTTAAGTACATTCGGAGAGGTTGTCTGACCATTTGCTTGTGAAGGTAGTGTAATTACTATATCAATAATTTTGACTGTCTTTCATGCTGACAAGAGAGATGAAATCTCTATGTCCAGAGAATTGAGCACAATGAAAACATTTAGGGGATATATTTTAGATAAGTTCAGAAAACGTATGATAAATAAGGTTCCAGGTGCAAACAGTTTCCATTTGAGTGCCAGCAGCATTGTAAATCCCCGTTGTGATACTTTTTAAAGCCTTTCGCAATCTGAAAGCATCCCAATGGATTACTAAAATAGCAAATGTGACATAAGAGATAGGGAATTAAATCTCAAATTACAGATCTGTGGTCTTCACATGGAATTGTGGGGTCAATTATGCGGTAATTGGTTTGAGACGTTTTTTAGAGGGATTGCATTAGGGACCAACTTGGAAGACAGGGTCACCGAGGAAGAACTAGCATGAATATGCAATGATGTGGGAGAGGACAGGGCTGTATGATGACTCTGGCAGACTGCCAAGCACAGACACAATGGTCCAGATGGCATCATTCTGTGTGGTAAACAACCATGGTTCTGTGATTATGTTATCTTTGATCAAATTCACTAGAGTATCAAAAAGATGTTACAGATCTGGTCAGTAGATGTTACCTACCTGGATATAGAAACCAGCCTACTTATAACAAATTAATTTAGAGGAACCTACCCATGGGACAAGGCCGAAGAACTAACCTGGATTCAACTGTGGCTTGAAAATAGACTGCAGAGGGAGTTGGTTTAATTAATGTATATGCCATAGAGTCATACAGTGTGGAAGCTTGACCTTCGGCCCAAGTTGCCCACATTGACCACCATGTTAAACCTACTCCATATCATTAATATTTTAATTAACATTCCAGGGGCATTATATTCTCCATGGGACTTAAGCTTGTAGGTGATGCCAGCATAGACTCAGTGACCAATAGTACTAAGCAATGTTTGATCAACCGAAAATAAGATGAAATGTGTAGGAAGGAACTGCAGGTGCTGGTTTACACTGAAGATAATACAAAATGCTGGAGTAACTCAGCGGGACAGGCAGCACCTCTGGATAGAAGGAATGGGTGGCGTTTCAGGTCGAGACCCTTCTTCAGCCTATGCCAAAATAAAGAGATCCTTTGATATTGATAGCAATCAGAACCAATTTCACAAGGAAAAATGTAACTGAGCAATCTTAGATAATTGATATTGCATGCAGTGAGGGAGGATTTTACCTTAAATAATAATAAGCAAAAAGAGAAAATGTTATAAGTAAATGTCAGCAAATCAGACAGGAACTGCAGAGAAAAGTGGGCGTCCACAGTGGCGCAGCGGTAGAGTTGCTTTACAGAGCTTGCAGCGCCAGAGACCCGGGTTCAATCCCGACTACGGGTGCTGTCTGTACGGAGTTTGTACGTTCTCCCTGTGACCACGTGGGTTTTCTCCGAGATCTCCCACACTCCAAAGACATACAGGTTTGTAGGTTAATTGGCTTGGTGTATGTGTAAATGGTCCTTAGTGTGTGTAGTAGGAATGTTAATGTGTGGGGATCGCTGGTCGGTACGGATTTAGTGGGCCGAAGGGCCTGTTTCCGCGCTGTATCTCTAAACTAAACTAAACTAAAAAACAGAATTGATGTTTTAGGCCAATGACCTTTTATTAGAATCATAGGGATCTTACAGAACCTGAAAATTCCCTTGACAGCTCTCCGTGTCACTCTCTATCTAAGGAGAATTCAATCAATTGTCATGCCTGGGTGGTAAATTGCTGGGTTTTCTGATTTTTATTCATTTGAAATGAATTGAATTAAAAGTGAGTGGGTTCTGTAAAAGATTATAATGTATTTTTCAAGACAACTACACCGAAGAGGAAAACTGCCTTGGAGTTTGGATCAAGCTGCAAAGATGGACCATGAGCCCATGGATGCTGCTATGCTTTCAATTTCATTTGTGAAAATAGAGTAGATATTTTAAGCACGACTTGCACTGTCTGCCAAATCCTTTAGTTGGATGGCTCCTGCAAAATATGTTAACACTGGCAATATGTAGTCAGAGGTGTTGTTAATCCTTCTGCAATGTTGATCTGATAGTAGCACTGCCAAGTTTGGTTGCCACAGTCCAGCAAATGAAATGGGTAAAGCATTCATGGAGAAACTAGCAATGAGAAGGCAGCCCTCCACTCCCTTTCCCATTGGCACTCCACTGTTCCCCAACACATGCACACATATGCACACATACATGTGCGCACACACACACGCGCATGCACACGGACACACGTGCAGTGGTAGAGTTGTTGCCTTACAGCGCCAGAGACCCGGGTTCAATCTTGATTACGGGTGCTCTCTGTGCGGAGTTTGTACGTTCTCCCTGTGACCACATGTTTTGTTTCTAGTGCTCTGGTTTCCTTCCACATTCCAAAGATGTACAGATTTGTAAGTTAATTGGCTTCCGTAAATTTCCCCAAGTGTGTAGGATGCGAAACTTATAACCAGTGTACGGGTGATTGAAGGTCGCCGTGGACTCGGTGGGCTGAAGGGCCAGTTTCCATGCCTCTAAACTCTAATATCTAAAATTAATTTATCTCTTTCATTCTTTCATAAGCCAGAAGCTGAAACAGGTCAGCACCTGCTATCCAGGATTAGCCATGGTATCTTTGTAATGTACCATGTATTGCTCCTAACTATCTTTGATTGGACGTTACATTATTCATGTTATTCCCTTTATCATGTATCTGTACACCGTGAATGGCTCGTTTGTAATCATGTATGGTCTCTCCGTTGACTGGTTAGCACGCAACTAAAGTTGTTCACCTGCCTCGGTACACGTGCCATTAAACTAAACTAAACGTAACTTTTTTCTTCAGTGCAAAGACACGGCCACACAGGATAGTCACTCAGCCACCAGTCCCTCAACCAAGATTTAAAAAAAAGAGAACTTTCTACAATTAAAGTTTACAGGAGACTTGGTATTGTCGACTGCTGAGGGATCTGCCCACATGCTAGTGTGCAAGCTAAAGTTATGTTAGCAGCAAAGGCTTCACAATGTAAAGGCATTTTCAGACCTTTTAACTTCTGACCTGCTCCCAAAACAACCCACTTAAAGATGTCAAAGTCTGGGCTAACATCTTTGACTGAATGTTGACATCTGAAGTTACAAAATGTTACTCCTATATTACTCCTGTCTCAACACCAATACTTGCAGACATCTGTAAAAAAGACCTAAATAAGATTTGCCTCTGGCAATAAATTGAAACACTCTTTCAATAATAATAATTATTAAGTGGAGCTTGAAAGTATAGACTTTACATGTAAAAGTAAAGGCTTTCAAAGAATGTTGGAAATGTCATTTCAAATCGAGACAATTAACAAGATTTCAAAACACATTTCCTCTTTCGGATGCCACTTTTTATTAAAACTATTACTGTAGCAGGGTCATAATTTGATTTTTTCCTTTGTTAAAGGGCAGTATATTCATTTATTTCTGTGATACGAAAAATCTCTGGCTTCACACACGGTGCTGTTAGTGTAAGGCAAAATGTGTTTGACATTTGGAGACATATTTAAATTATTTTTTAAATCCTGCAGGACATTTCATCACAAATTTCTAAAATGACCCAAAGTGCATAAATTGTCATTGGTACACAAGTTAGGTTGTGAACGCAAAAAGGGACCATTTGAGTGTCTATCAAATAGCATTAATGTGCATGCACAAAAGAACACAAAGTGCTGGAGTAACTCAGCAGGTCAGGAAGCACGTCTAGAAAACATGGCTTGGTGTCGTTTCAGGCCGAGACCCTTCTTTAGACTGAATGCAACTGTCAAATATCATGGGGTCCTCCTCCCACACAAAATAACCAGAAACCCGATTGTTCCCGGAGAATAATGTTACCAATTTTGACTGCAAAGCCACACAGCATGACTAAGTAGTGTTGTAACCATGTGTCCAAGTTGCAGGTGGGATCCTGTGGCTAGAGAATAAATGGGATATCTCACCCATGGAAAATGTTCCAATGAAGCACTATAATCTGTGAACATGTCTGAACAAGGGTCTCGAACCAAAACGTCAGCCATTCCTTCTCTCCAGAGATGCTGCCTGTCCCGCTGAGTTACTCCAGCTTTTTGTATCTATCCTTGCTTTAAACCAGCTGTTCCTTCTTATACATTCCTAAACATATTATTAAAGGCCTTTCAAACTTGTGGGTCAGTTTGAAAATGTTCCAAGAGTGAACTCATCAGTCCTGTGGGAGTTCACCGATAATTTATTTTGGAAGAACCACGACCTGACACGTGAAGAATGCAGCCAAGCTGGCTGAGGATGTCTTCATTTGTGCCAAGGTTCAGCTTCCCAAGTGTTAGGCTTGTGGCTCAGCCATCGTTTCTATACACGCACAAGCCTAGAACAACACCAGAACAGTTGCTTTCACTAAAGTCTCTGTATTTATGCCAAAGACACAAGAGCTCCTGCAGCTGCACATCAACAAACTCCATCAATCCAAAATATCTGCAGTGAATACCAATGGCGAAAAACTACACACAATTTTCCTTCCCATAGAAATGACAGAAGCAGTTAGTGACCTGGTTTATTATTGCCTCTGTCTCTATTCGGCTGATTCTCATTTTAACGGTACCGTTTCACAATATAAGAAGCATACTTTTACACATTTTTCACACCAAGGAATTGCCTTAAAATGCTGCTTGAGAACCAAGAATCACCATGCAGAATACCATTAAGGTTGAATAGCGCAGGAAAAAATTCTGTTGTGGTTTAAAATCCTTTCGTAGTAAATTGGATAAGCTCGCAGATCTCACAAGACTCTAGTTCTTAATTCCCACAGGAATACTCCATCACACAAGTTTTCAATTCAAGGTAATGGTACCAAATCATTATTTCACCACCAATTAGGTTAATTGATCTAAGTGACTGATATTCCATATAACTATTCACATGTAAAACCAGAAGCATCTATATATTCATAGCCATACAGCATGGAAACAGGCCCTTCAGCCCAACTTGTCCACACCGACCAAAATGGCCCATCTACACTAGTTCCACCTGCCTGCGTTTGACCCATGCCACTCTAAACCTGTCCTATCCATGTACATCAAAATGTTTCTTAAGCATTGCCATAGAACCTGCCAAAACTACCTCCTATATTTCAGGCACTCAAATCCCGACAATATCCTCATGAATCATCTCTGCACCCTTTCCAGCTTTGTCATTGCGTTTAGTTTAGTTTAGTTTAGTTTAGTTCCCACAGGAATACTCCATCACACAAGTTTTCAATTCAAGGTAATGGTACCAAATCATTAGTAATTTAGTTTAGTAATCCGGTATGTTTGAAATCAAAAATAAATGGCAGATCCTGGAATTCTAAAATAATGGCAAAGGCCTTAGAACTGAGATGTTTACTCTATTTCTCTTTTTGAAGATCTTATCTAACCTGCTGAGTGTTTCCAGTACTTCCTATTTCACCTAATGTGCTCTATGCTCATGGACCTAGAGCCAAATATATTTTGGAATTTTGTCCTCAGTCCCACACAAAGACAAATAGTTGTGGCCGAACTTTATTTCCAAAATTCAGTTCCATTCGGGTAATTTTCTGAAATGGATGTCAATGTACAAGAGCATCAATAACCAGGATCAAGTTCCCTAATTAATAGGGGTTGATGATTTGGTATCATCACTTGACTTGAATAGAAAACTAGTATGAGGCGGATAGTCTCACAGGAGATAAAGAATCATGTCTTTGTGAAGATGTGTTCAGCATATATAGACAATAGACAATAGACAATAGGTGCAGCAGTAGGCAATTTTACCCTTTGAGTCAGCACCGCCATTCAATATGATCTTGGCTTATCATCCCCAATCAGTACCCCATTCCTGCCTTCTCCCCATATCCCCTGACTCCGCTATCTTTAAGAGCACTATCTAGCTCTCTCTTGAAAGTATCCAGAGAACCGGCCTCCACTGCCCTCTGAGGCAGAGAATTCCACAGATTCACAACTCTGTGTGAAAAAGTGTTTCCTCATCTCTGTTCTAAATGGCTTACCCCTTATTCTTATACTGTGGCCCCTGGTTCTGGACTCCCCCAACATCGGGAACATGTTTCCTGCCTTTAGCGTGTCCAAACCCTTAATAATCTTATATGTTTCAATATGATCCCCTCTCATCCTTCTAAATTCCAGAGTATATAAGACCAGCCGCTCCATTCTCCCAGCACATGACAGTCCCGCCATCCCAGGAATTAACCTTGTGAACCTACGCTGCACACCCTCAATAGCAAGAATAACTGAGGAAGACTCTCTATCTATGTTATGAATATCTTCATGGTCTTCATTCAAAAAGAAAGTGCTGGTGAAATCAGTAAGCCAGGCAGCATCTAACTCTAATCCTTCACTGACGATGCCTGGCCTGCTGAGTGCCTCCAGCACTTTATTTTTGCTTAAGGTTCCAGCATCTGCATTCTATATTGTCTATCCTTAATTATCTTCTTTGTCTGAATTATTGTAAAAGCACACAAGGTAAACTCCTGTCAGCAAAAAATGGAATACTTAATAAAAGACAAGGAGAAGCTGTCTGAAATGCTGAAATAGCTAAGAGGTATTGTGGGTGGTCAGCACCATGGCAACTGAAGGATAGGAAATGTTTGCTTAGGTGGGTCGCTGCGGTAGATTGCCTAGAGACTAAACAATCTGCACACATTTTTAAGCACAAATTGTGCATAAACGGTGCAATTTTCTAAATAGCGTGATATTTAGAAAATCATAGGACAATCAAACAGCATCAACCTGGTTTTATGAAAGAGAAATCATGTTTGACAAATCTGCTGCCGTTCTACGAGGATGTAACAAAGAAGGTGGATTCAGGGAACCAGGAGATGTTGTGTACTTGGATCTCCAGAAAACATTCAATAAGGTGTTTTATGTTTTATAGTCCGAAGAGGGGTCTCGACCGGAAACATTGCCTATTTCCTTCGCTCCATAGATGCTCCCTCACCCCGCTGAATTTCTCCAGCAATTTTGTCTGCCTTTGATTTTTCAGCATCTGCAGTTCCTTCTTAAACAAGTGTTTTATAACCGGGTAACTTCACAAGTGTATATGGGTTGAGAAGTAATATATTGGCATGTATAGGCTAAATAACAGAAAACAGAGGATTGGGATAAATTGAACATTTTTAGATTGGTATAAAATAATCAGTGGGTGCCACATGCATTAGAGCTGACGTACATTAATCAATAAGCTATATTAATGATAGATGAAGAGAACAAGAGCAATGCAACCATATTTGCTGGTGGTGCAATAAATTAGTGGGTTGGCAAATTGCAAGGAGGTGTCTAATAGCTTACAAAGGTATATAACTAGGGAAGTGAGCAGGCAAGGAGTTGGTGAGATGCAGCACAAAGTGAAAAAATGTGATGGCATCCAGTTTAGAAGAAACAATAATAACATAAATTATTATTTACAGGGAGTGAGACGGCAGCATGGTTCTGTACAAAGGATGCTGTGGGCCAAGTGTATGTAAGTGCAATTAATAATTAGGAAAATCAATGAAATGTTGGCTTTTATAAGCGAGTACGGTATTCCGAAAAATGCATGGAATCATGGGATTTATCAAAAGTCATTCACCATAAAGAAAAAGTGAAGGAAGCGCTAGCTGAAGAAACTGCGTATAAATTCTTATATTTATTCATACTTTATGTGTAAAAATATATTTAATCTGAGAAACTGGGGTGCCGTGTGGTCACATTATAGGAAAATTAATGTATTCCAGACTGGAACACAATGATGATAGTTCCTGAGTCGAACTATTCTGCTAATTTCAAGGCAATGGAATTCTTCAGCCTCATCTATGAATATGAATGAGCAATTAAATTCTCGATTCCTGAAAGACTCTCAAAAATGGTCAACTCCTCATCCCCCAAAGGAACAGGTAGCGAGAGAGCGGGGAGTAACAGCGAGAGAGAGGGGACAGATGCGAGTGGGAGACAGGGGAACGCGCGCACACAGACCCGCGTCTCATCTGTGGCCGTGATCGAGCCCGGGTTCCCGGCGCCGAGCCACTGCTGGGCCACTCTGTCCCCCCCCGGTTGTCCCGTCCCCACCTGGGCGGGGTGGCAGCCAGAGACGTCCCAGCGGCCCCAGGTCCACAGCCAGCGTGGAGAAGAAGTGCCAACCCCAGCTCAAATCCACCGGGCCAACCGACAGCCCTGGACTGACGATACCAGTAGCCACAGGCCCGCAGCCAGTGCGGAGAAGAAGCACCAACTCCAGCCCAACCCCACTCCAACTCCCGAGGAACCCGACGGGCCGGGGACCGCCTGCAGCCGACGACCAACCCCCCTGTGTTGGCAAAAGCCAAGCACCAGCCATCAACGGGGATACACACAAAGCGCTGCAGCAACTCAGCTGCCTCCTCCCTGCGTCGGATTCAAGCCCAGCCCGACACCTCCGTCCGCCTCCAGTCGCCTCTGGTCGCACCCGGACAGGGACGGGACACCCGGGAGAGGACGGGGTTGGGGACAGCCCAGCAGCAGTTCACCAGCACACGCAGCGCCGGATCCCGACCATGGACGAGCACAATTCCGCTCACTCGCCAAAACAATAAAAACGACAAAATAATCTTAGCTTTTAACAAAGGAACAATAAATGCAACTAATTCATAGTTTGAAAGCAGTATTTTCTTACCTATTTTCAAACCTGGGAAATATGGAAGAAATGAAGGTATATATGTACACAGCTCCACTGCTTTCCAGCAATGTTTATGCATAGTGACCTTTGACCTGGGCATGCACAGACAGAATACCGAACTTTGTATGTAACTTTACAGAGTGCTGATGAATACTGTGAACAATATTTGTCTTCATAATTCAGGAACGATAGCATTGCTTTGGATTTAATGCAAAGAAAGTTCACTGGCTTGAATATTGGGATATTGACGTGTGACTAAGATTAAACAGTCCGGGCCTGTGCTCATTGGATTGTGGAACTCTCAGATGTAATCTAATTGAAACATGTAAGATTTTGAGTAGAGTTGACAGTTTAGTTTAGTTTAGTTTAGAGATACAGCGCGGAAACGGACCATTCAGCCCATCAAGTCCGCGCCAACCAGCAATCCCCGTACACTCGCACTATCTTTCACAGTATGGACAATTTACAATTTACAGAAGCCAAATTAACCTAGAAACCTGTACGTCTTTGGAGTGTGGGAGGAAACCAGAGCACCCAGGGAAAACCCACAGGGAATATGTACAAACTCCATACAGACAGGACCCGTAGTCAGAATAGAACACGGGTCTCTGGCTGCAAATCTACCGCTGCACCATTGTGCGCCACTGATAGAGTGAATGCTGACATTTGTTTCCCCTAGTGAGCATATTTAGAACTAGGAATGTAGTTCTAGAATAAGGAGCTACCCATTTAGCCTGGAGATGAGGAAATATGTTTCTAACATGTTCATAAATTTCTGGAATTATCCAGGCCACAGAGAGATGTAGAGATGGAATCTTTGAAGGTATTCAAGATGGAGATTGAAAGGGATTTAAATTAGTGGAGGTATGGGGAAGGAACCAAAAAGCATTGCTAAGGACAATGTTGGATCAGCCTTGAGCATTTTGAATGTCAGAGTAGACCTGAGGGGCTGGTACGCCTATTCCTGCATCTTTTCCTTGTGTTCTCATCAAGGCTGTTTACCAAATGTTGGATTGTGCTGGAAATTATTTCTGGATTGGTTCATGACCCTTGGAAAATTGGCCAGGGCATTTTCCCTACAGTCTGGTTGACATTTCTCTGGAATTATCCACACAGCTGATCATGCCACAGATTGCGTAAGTGTGTTTCTTCCATTTCTGGCAGAAATCAAAGTTTCTGGAGTAAACTCACGATCTTTGTCATTAACTTACAAAAATAGCAGAATCACGTTGCTCAGTGTTCGGTAATGCGATGGCAAATAGACTACTGCAACATATTTGTCCTTCACATTGATGTCGTAGCTGATTGCTGGAGTCCTCTTCACTGATTACAGCCTTGTTTATATTTAAATTGAATTGAATTGAATTGAATACATTCTATTAGCCAAATATGTATACATACTAGGAATTTGCCTTGGTGCTTTGCTCGCAAGTAACAATACGATGTACAGTAGACAATAAAAAATAAAACATTATAATTTAAACATGTGAAGAATGAAATAAAATACCAGAGCAAAAGAAGGCTACAGACTTTTTGCTGTTAAGTAGAGCTACTACATGTGGAAAAAAACTGTTTTTATATTCGGCTGTGGCAGCTGTAACAGTCCGGAGTTGCCTTCCAGAGGGAAATGCTTCAAAGAGTTTGTGTCTAGGGTGAGAGGGGTCAGAGATGATGTTACCCGCTCTCTTCCAGGCCCTGTATAGTATACAGTTTATCAATGGGGGGAAAGTTGCAGCTGACAACCTTTTCGGCTGATCAAACAATGCGCTGCAGCCTCCGGATGTCGTGCTTGGTGGCTGAGCTAAACCAGATCATGATGGAGAAGGTGAGAACAGGCTCTATGATGGGAGTATAAAACTGGACCATCATTGCCTGCGGCAGATTGTATTTTCTCACCTGCCGCAGGAAGTACATCCTCTGTTGGGTCTTTTTGACTGTGGAGTTGATGGTGGCCTTCCATTTAAGGTCCCTGGAGATAATGGTTCCAAGGAACTTAAATGACACCACAGATGTGACTGCGGGTGAGCAGTGAAGTAGCGAGGGTCGGTGGAGTTAATGGTGGAAGACCGCGGGGAGTAGAATCCGGGTCAGCGGGCGAAGCGTGGGAGGTCCCGGTGGGTGGATGGTGGGTGGGGTGGTGAGGTTCGGCGTCCCCGGCGGGCCCAGTGAGGCGGCGAGGTGAATAGGCCCTGGTGCGGCGGTGAGGTGGGTAGGCCCCAGTGGGGTGGCGAGGTCAAAGATCCATGGATCTTTGGAGCAAATTCCTCTCCGACAACTAATATAAACCTCACCTGCATTTTAATCCCGCCCCCCCCCCCCCCCCCCCCCCACACCACCAAAGCCTCCGGAATCGCAAACACAGCGCCACTGATGGTAGGTTTTGTAACAACACCACTATGTCAAAGTTTTATACACCTTGGCGGTGTGAGCCCCCCCTATATCTCGAGGCCCTAAGCTTAAGCTTATGAAGCTTATACATAAATCCAGCCCTGCTACAAACCCAGACATCTCTGGGATGTAGGAGGAAATCCACACGGTCACAGGGACAACATGCAAATTCCACACCAACAGCACCTGACGTTCTGATCAAACCTGGGTCTCTTGTGCTGTGAATAGCAACTCTACCAGCTGCACCACAGTGCTATAATTACTACTATACAACTAACCGCAAGAGATTTTACACTTGTCACTTTACCTCCCCCTCGACTCCATTCAAGGACCCAAGCAGTCATTCCAGACGCGACAGAGGTTCACCTGCATCTCCTCCAACCTCATCTATTGCATCCACTGCTCTAGATGTCAGCTGATCTACATCGGTGGGATCAATCGTAGGCTTGGTGATCGTTTCGCTGAACACCTCCGCTCGGTCCGCATTAACCAACCAGATCTCCCGGTGGCTCAGCACTGCAACTCCCCCTCCCATTCCGAATCCGACCTCTCTGACTTGGGCCTCCTCCATGGCCAGAGTGAGCACCACTGGAAATTGGAGGAGCAGCACCTCATATTCCGCTTGGGCAGTCTGCACCCTAGCGGCATAAACATTGAATTCTCCAATTTCCTTCTCAGATCTCCCTCAGCCATCATGCTCCTCCTCTTCCTTTATCCTTTCTTCCCCCCCCCCCACCCTACATCAATCTGAAGAAGAGTTTCAGCCCGAAACATTGCCTATTTCGCTCCAGAGATGCTGCTGCACCCGCTGTGTTTCTCCAGCACTTTTGTCTACCTTCGATTTTCCAGCATCTGCAGTTCCTTCTTAAACACTATATGGAGCCGTATTTATTGTGTAAGCTGAGATTGCTTCTGGTCTTTTGGTATTTAATACTGTTGACCCGTTGAGTATTTCCATCATTTTCTGTTTTCTTTTGTTTTCACTTTTTACTTGGTTTGCTTTCAAGGTTAAACTTTAATATATATTTGAACATTTTTGGCAGTTGAGATGGAACAACAATCTGGAGCAGAGATGGACCATGTTGGCTGTAGCCTGACTTCTGAAATTTAGACGAGGAAGTGACTGACATGATCTGCAACCAAACCTATTTATCCATAATTAGGAGAAAGGATTCCACGGGAGAACTTACTTCTCCATGAAGTAAGCTCTGTGCCTGGAATTGGAATATGTGGTACTTATGTGTATATCTCCGAAGAAGGGTCTCGACCAGAAACGTCACCCATCATTTTTCTCTAGAGAGGCTACCTGATCTGCTGAGTTACTCCAGCACCTAGTGTCTATCTTAGGTGGTATAACTGCCTGGATATTCATAATGTTAACATTGATTTGTGTTATCTTTGTATGGACAAATCTGTCCAAGTGCTCTTAACCAGTTAGAATCCTCAACCCCAACAAAGGATCAAAACTTACATTACAATAAGTAGATGGTACCCTGGGAACATGAAAAACAAACACAACACATTCTTCTATGTGAATTTATGAGCAAAAACTGTTTTTAAGAATATGTTTTCCTCCTTAACTATCACTATTAAAATACCTTTATCATGATTCTTATTCAATGTGGGGATCTGACAAAGCTTCCACCATACATATATATAAAATAGTGATATTCAGATAGAAAAATCATATCTGCAAAATATTACCATGACAAACATCAATTACAACTCTGAAATATTACCATGAAACCTGTCCTGTGGGCTAGGTGGTTTAAATTAGCTTGTAATTTTTCAAGCAGCCTAATTTTACTTTTGCATTCGTTGGCTACTTGAGTCATGACCATTCCTTGTCCTATTTGCAGTTGTCCACCCAATCTGAAAGGTTTAAACCCAGTTGTCGAGTTGTGGATCACACATCATTTGTGGGTAAAGGAAACTGTTTATTTCCCAAACTTTTCTGCAGGATCCTTCTAAAGTAGCACACGATGCAGTTTGTGGGCTAAAGTAGATTGAGCGATCATTGAAAGTCTTAATTATTGTTCATATGAGTTGATCCTCCCTATATTGCTGCATCCTAGATAATGAGGTAGTAATTTTGATAAAGCAAAGTCCGCCTAAAAATTGAGATAAATTGTTGACTAGCGATAAGAATGCTAGGATACCAGAAGATGGCTCCATTCAACTTGTTGCAGAACATGTGGACAATTCTAAAAAGGATAAGGAATTCTTACGATGGATCTACTGTGAAGAATCTTCACGCCAGGTGTGAGATCCAACCCAAAGATAGTCTAGTTTAGTTTTAATTTAGAGACACAGCTTGGAAATGGGCCTTTCGGTCCAACCATATTACCCATTCACACCAATTCTATGTTATCCCACTTTCTCATTCACTCCTTACACACTAGGGGCAATTTTCCAGAGGACAAATATCCTACCAACAAATGTGTCTTTGGAACATGGGAGGAAACTAGAGCACCCAGAGGAAATTCACGCGGTCACAGGGAGAACTTGCAAACTTCACACAGACAGCACCTAAGGTCAGTATTGAACACATCGCTGATGCTGAGAGATTGTTTTCCCCATGAACACAGTAGAATGGGGGTGGCAATGTTTAGCACAATGTTTAGCAAGCTCCACATAATGCCTCAAAGCATTGTTTAGAGGCTTCTGTTGATATGAAGCGGGGAGGTTGTAGAGTAAATATGAATGTGGGGACAATAAAATGGGATTTGTGTAAAACGCTACAGGGGACTGGCCAGTTTGGAGGGGATAATGGATAATTGAACAAGTTGTAGTTAATGAACAACAGTCTGACATAGATGTACTTATTGTCCAAGAGGTCCAGCACAGAGTGGAGAACTAGTGAGATCACATCTCCTGTATGCCTGTTGTGGTGAGACACAAGTTGTCCAGATACTTGCAAATTGATCCCCTGCCATCCAATTTCATTTTAATCCAATGATAAGATTTTCCTCCTATTGAAGTGTTTACAAACAACACTTGGTCAGTGCTCATAATTTTTACATTGTACTTCTTTGCTGATTTAGCTTCAGATCTCTAATTCTCTTTAGCTTTTATACAAGCCCAAACAGGTATATTTAACGATTGCTGAAAAAAAAGTTCAAAGACAATAGCTTTAAGCTGCGTATGAGTTTATTTCTGTGATATGAGTGGGAATCCAGTACAAGTGAATTGGTTTGGAAGAATAATGGTGAAACAAATCACAGACCAGCAGTAGGAGAAGTTTAATATGATATAACTATTATACGTGAAGTACATGATAACTAACAGTAATGCGGGAATAAATTAAAGATCAGATATCCTTGCTTCAATAAAAAGTTTAAAGCAAAAGGGATTTTCTTCACTGCCATGGAGACAATACAGAAGAAAATTGAGGAATATAAAGGAGAGATTGAAAAGATTTGAAGGTGCAGCAATGAAAACATAATGGTCATTTGAAGAATAAATTGCAAGTATTTTTATTAGCATGTGAAAAGCACAAGAGTAGTTAAAGAAACAATGGAGATAGTGGGACGGTGCGCTGGAGATGGGGTTATTTGTCTTCGATACTGTGGTCTCAGTGCAAATGTATAAGCTCCACACTGCCGGCACCGCAGGATATTGTTGAACCCAAGTCACTTGGGTTGTGAGTTGACACTCTACAATCTGTGTTACTGTGCCACCCACAGAGTCCACAGTAGACAGGTCCATGGAAGACTGGAAATCTGGAGCCTTGGCAATCTGCCTTCACAGCTCTAAAAATAAGTAGGACAAGTAGAACATTATTTTAAGATTTCTCATGCTTACAATATTTGGGTCATTGCAAACAATTAGGAATATTCGGTCAATATCTGGAAAATAAAATATATTTGTGGAGTAAATTGATGGATGGCAAATAGAATGTAGAACAGCACACTACGGGAACAGACTCTATTCACCTACATTGTCTGTGCAGAACAGGATGTCAAGTTAAACTCATCCTTTTTGTCTGCCCATGACCCATAATTTCAAAGGTTTCAAAGGTCTTTTATTGTCATGTGTACCAATTAAGGTACAGTGATATTAGAATGAACATACAGCAATACTAACATTGCATAATTCTGTACAAATCATCGAAAAGCTTCTGATTCCACCACTACCCCTGGCAACATTTTGCAGCCACCTGCCACTTTAAAGTAACATGCCCCACACATTTATGTTTGAACTTTCCCCCGCTGACCTTCGCGCTATGCTTTCCTGTATTTGACATTTCCACCCTGGCTCCCATAATGTTATAAACTTCTATCAGGTCTATCCTCACCTTCCAACACTCCAGAGAAGCAATCCAAGCTTGTCTGACTCTACTTATGGCTAACCTCTTCTGCACCCTCTCCAAAGCCTCCACAACTTCCTATAAAGGGGCAACCAAAACTTCACACAATACTCCAAATGTGACCTAACTACATTTTCATAAAGCTTCTACATGACTTTTTGACTTTTCTACTCAATGCCCTAAAGGGCCTGTCCCACAAGCATGCAAATCTACGCGATGAGCGCGACCTAACGTGGTTACACTTGAGCCGTCCGGCGTCGCTGGGCCGGTCCCACTTCGATTGCCGGAGCCGTGCGGAATTGTGCGGAGTTCGTCCCGACATCGCACGGGGCTCCGAAAAACTGACTATGTTCAAAAATTCCGCGCGGCAACAGCTTGTCGGCTCGCAGTCGCCTCGACGCATTACACACCGCCTCGACGTTGTGCCTCCGTGACCCTCTCTGTAGGTGCCTCCGTGACCCTCTGTGTGTGTGGCTCCGTGGCCCTCTCTGTATGTGCCTCTGTGCCCCTCTCTGTGTGTCCCTCTCTGTCCTGGCGAACTTACCTTCAGACTTCGCTCCAAGTTCGCCTCACTTTGCGCCGCGTTGCGCCACTCACCTGACCTCCGCGCGGCCTTCACTGCTGGTTTGGTCGCGCTTGCCGCATGCAGGCGCATGCTAGTGGGAACGGCCCTGTACAGGGGATCACCCGACCTCCGCGCGGCCCCCGCTGCCGGTTTGGTCGCGCTCATCGCATGGAGTCGGATGCTGGTAGGACAGGCCCTTAACTGTTGAAGGCAAGCGTACCATACACCTGCTTCACTACTCCAGCTACTTATGTTGCTACTTATGTTGCTACTTTGAGGGAGCTCAACTTGCGCCACTAGATCCTGCCATTAGCTGCAGAATTCTCCCTTATATGTTTCTCCAAAAGTGCAACACCTCACACTTGCCTGTATTAAACTCGAGAAGCCCTTTCTCTGCCCATACCTGTAACTGATCTATATCCTGCTGCCTGCTGTACTTTGATAACCTTGTACACTGTCCACAACTTGACTTTTTTTTTGTGTGTCTTTTTAGAAATTTTACTAACCAACCCATCTGTGTTTTTGCTTAAGTCATTGATATATATGACAAAAAACAGTAGTCTACAGACCCTTGCGGGACTCCACTGTCAAAGACCACTAGCCAGATTAGCTCCCTTCCAACTGTAGCCAGTTCTAATTCCAAACTACCAAATTACCTAGGATAGCATGCATCTTAATCCACAAGAACAGGTTACCATGAGGAACTTCATCAAGTAGCTTATTAAAATCCATGTCAACAATATCCACTGCCCTACTTTCATCAATCGCCTTTGACACCTCTTTGATACTAAACCAAGCCACTGCTTTGCTGGCACATGGATTCCCAGGATCATGCAATTTCATCTCATTGGTGACTCCAATCAGGTTTAGTCTAGTTCAGTTTAAAGATACAGCGTGGAAACAAGCCATTCGGCCCACTGAGTTCATGCCGACCATGATCACCTGTACACTAGTTCCATCCTAGACACTGGGGACAATTTACAGAAGCCAATTAACCTACAAACCTGCATGTCTTTGGAATGTGGGAGGAAGCCGGAGCACCCGGAGAAATCCTACGCAATCACAGTACGAACTCCAGACAGACAACACACATTGTCAGGATCCAACCTGGGTCCCTGTGTTCACTGAAAATTGAGTTGCAGAACACTGCCTATTTTTTTATGGTGAGGACAGTATTTTGAGTATACATACCATTTGTCCATATGTGAAACTTTGTAAAGATGTACCACATATCTCCAGATTTCTCGTCATAAATCTGGAAGCAACAGCAATGAAATGCGTACAGCACTTTTAAACAGCGTTTTAAATCAACAAGTATACATTTACTCCCACATAGCTGATGGTTGTTAGGAGAGCACATTTGTTGACACAATAGCTGCCAAAGTGCTGGGCAATCTCTTGAGTGCATGTTACCAAGCAATTTAAGTGTCAAATCAAGTGTTTAATAAATCTGCAGGCAGCTATTCCTCATGCTACCACCTATCTATCATGGATGATGATGTGAATTAAACGTACGTTTATTTGGCTAATAAAATTTGCCTGATAAATTTGCCTTATTGCAGATAAAATTAAAATGACAAATGTGATGCTTGAATTTTAATGCATTTGTTTCTAAAATATAAAAGCAAAGAATTTTAACGTTACACTTCAGATACTAGCAGAACACTCCAATGCAGGATGATTATTAGAATGAGGTGATACACAATGGAAATTGTCTGGGATAACAATTGAAATGTGAAGTTGTTGTAAAGAAACGTTGGACCGATTAGGGCTTTATATTCCAGTGATTTTTTTAAAGTTATGAAACGTATTGAGAACCCAATAGAAAACATTACAAGCATTGATGAATCAGCATAAAGGAGGTTTGGGATGTACATTACCACTTAAATAATGAAGGACGCAGTTGGTCATAATCTTCTCACACAATTATCAGTGAAGGACCAAGTGCCCGCTCTCAATGGAAGCATGAGATGGAACTGAGTTAGACACAAAATGCTGGAGTAACTCAGTGGGACAGGCAACATCTCTGGATAGGAGGAATGGGTGATGTTTTGGGTCGAGACTCATCCTCAGACTAGAAACTGTGTTAGCCGATGAAAAGAAAAACGTAGATGAAAATAAGACAAAGTGTCGGAGCAACTCAGTGGATCTTGCAGCATCTCTGGAGAACAAATAGGTGACATTTCAGGTCGGGTCCCTTCTTCAGAACCTATCCATGTCCTCCAGAGATGCTGCCTGACCTGCTGAGATACCCCAGCACTTTATGTGTTTTTTTTTGTGAACCAACATCTGTAGCTCCTTGTTTCTACGTGGAGTAAAAAGATTTGGAAATGGACTTTCACATATTCTGGACATCCCAATGTGCTTCCAAGCCTCTAAGCGAAACTTTGTTCTACTTTCAATGTGGGAAACACAGCAGCTAATATGTGAATACTAATCCCTTCATACTTTATTATACTAACAAACTGAGCACCTGTTCTAGTAATATTTACAGAGGAATAAATATTGTCCAGGGCAAGGGGGGAAATATTCTGTGCTTCTTCAAAAGAGCACAGTAAAGTCTTTGCTATCCACCTGAGATACAAGATGAATCCTGTGTTTACTAAACACTAAGTGCTGGAAGAATTCAGCAGGTCAGGCAGCATCCTTGGAGGGAACGGTGATGATTCGGGTCAGGACCCTTCATCAGCCAAATACAAAATGCATTTAAATGATAATGTAAAAAGTCACTGTTGTCATTGCCTCAATTACATGACCAAAGTAATACCAAAGTTCACTAATTATTTTGGTCTATCTTTCAAGATAAAGAATAGCATTGTTGAATACTAATACTTTACACTTAGCTTGCTTGCAATTGGTTCAACCCTTGAACTTTTACCATTAATAGTTATTGTGCATTAACTTGAAACCATTGCAAAAAGTTGGAGAGTCAAATTAGTAATTGACTGTTCCACAATATTGTATGTCTGTTTTAGTAGAAAGCATATCAGCATTTTGTCATGATTTTTTTCCCCATTTTCATTAACAGCCTGTGCATTCTGAGTTCTCTGCCTTTGCCCATTTCCAGATAAGAGGGATATGCTGAAGGATTTATTTTGCGCATCATTTGTGGAGAAATTGTAAATGTTGTTTATAGTTTCCTTCAAATTGCAACAATCTCCTTTCACCATTTGGCTGGTACATTATGCTGTTAATGTCCTAATTGTCTAGTCTCAAACCTGAAATTTTAACTCTACATTTCTTTCCTCGGTTGCTGCCTGACCTCAGATTCTGAGCATCTCCAACTATTTTGATATTCTTAATTCCTCTACAAATGTTTTTGTTTTTGGCATTTGATAAACGTACACAGAAGCTTCCAGTTGTGACAAAAATCCATCCTTCAGCACATTTCACATTTAACTCCACAGAATTTTAGTAATGCAATATATTTCCATTGACAAAGGTAGACAAAAAGCTGGAGAAACTCAGCGGGTGAGGCAGCATCTATGGAGTGAAGGAATTAGGTGACGTTTCGGGTCGAGACCCTTCTTCAGACTGATGTGGGGGTGGGGGGGGGGGCAGAAAGAAGAAAGAAAATGGCGGGGACAGTAGGCTGTGGGAGAGCTGGGAAGGGGAGGGGAAGGAAGGAGAAAGCAAGGACTACCTGAAATTGGATAAGTCAATGTTCATAACGCTGGGGCGTAAACTACCCAAGCGAAATATGAGATACTGCTCCTCCAACTTGCGGTGGGACTCACTCTGGCCATGGAGGAGGCCCAGGACAGTCAGATTCGGAATGGGAGGGGGAGTTGAAGTGCTGAGCCACCGGGAGATCAGGTTGGTTAATGCTAACTGAGTGGAGGTGTTGGGTGAAGCGATCGCCAATCCTGCACTTGGTCTCACAGAGCAGTTGACACCTGGAACAGCGGATGCAATAGATGAGGTTGGAGGAGTTGCAGGTGAACCACTCCCTCACCTGGAAAGACTGCTTTGGTCCTTGGATGGAGTCGAGGGGGAGGTAAAGTGTAGAATTTCCTGCGGTTGCAAGGGAAAGTACCAGGGGAGAGGGTGGTTTGAGTGGGAAGGGACAAACTACCCAAGGAGTTATGGAGGGAGCGGCCTCTGCGGAAAGCCGAAAGGGGAGCAGATGGGAGGATGTGGCCAGTGGTGGGGTCCTGTTGGAGGTGGCAAAAATGTCAGAGGATTATCTGTTGTATGTAACGGCTGGTAGGGTGGAAGGTGAGGACAAAGGGGACTCTGCCCTTGTTACGAGTGGGGGGATGGCGAGTGAGAGCGGAGCCACTGGATATAGAGGAGACTCTGGTGAGAGCCTCATCTATAGTCGAGGAGGGGAACCCCCATTTCCCTAAAGAACTTAGACATCTCCAATGCCCTGATTTGGAACACCTCATCCTGGGTGCAGATGCGGCGTAGACGGAGAAAAAGGGAGTAGGGATAGAGTCCTTACAGGAAGCAGGGTGTGAAGAAGTGCAGTCCAGATAGCCATGGGAGTCAGTGGGTTTGTAGTAGATGTCAGTCAGTAGTCTGTTACCTGCGATGGAGATAGTGAAGTTTCCAAATGGTCGGGAGTTTCAGAAATGGGCTAGGTGAATTTGAGTGCCAGATGGAAATTAGTGGTGAAATTGATGAAGTCAGTGAGTTCTCGCATGGGTGCTGGAAATGGCACCAATGCAGTCGTCAATGTAGTCGTCAGAGTTCGGGGATAGGGCCACGGTATGCCTCGAACAAGGATTGTTCTTGGATTTGGAGGAAATGGGAGGAGTAAAGCGAAAAGTTGTTGAAGGTAAGGACCAGCTCTGCTAGGCGGAGGAGAGTATTAGCAGATGGGGATTGGTTGGTTCTGCGGCCGAGGAGGAAATGGAGGCCTTTAAGACCCTCCTGGTGGAGGATGGAGGTGTAGCGTGACTGGACATCCATGGTGAAGATGAGGGAATGGGGGCTTGGAAAACGGACGTCATGGAGGAGACGAAGAGTGTTTGAGGTGTCTTGGACACAGGTAGGGAGGGATTTGACCAGGGGGGGATAGGATGGAGTCAAGGTATGTGGAAATAAGTTTGGTCGGACAAGAACAAGCAGAAACAATGGGTCTTTTGGGGAGAAGGTAAAATCGGGCCGTGCGGGGCTGGGGAACGATGAGGTTGGAGGCTTGGATGGGTAGGGAGGCAGAAGCGATGAAGGCACTGATGGTGTTTGAAATAATAGCCTGGTGCTCGTCTGTGGGGTCATGGTCCAAGGATAAGTAGGAGGAGGTGTCTGAGAGTTGCCCCCTGGCCTTAGACCGGTAGAGGTCAGCGCACCAGACTGCCAGGGCACCTCCCTTGTCGGCAGGTTTGTTCACCCAGTCGGGGTTGTTGCAGAGCTACCATTGACAAAGGTAGCTTCTATTCCAATATGCAATGTAATGGTCTGTGTTTGTGATACAATGTGTGCAGCAAAACATATCAATGGATGTACATTGAGTTTTGTCTCAATTATTTTAACCATTGTGTGTAGGAAAGAACTGCAGATGCTGGTTGAAATCGAAGATAGACACAAAATGCTGAAGTAACTCAGCGGGACAGGCCGCATCTCAGGAGAGAAGGAATGTGTGACGTTTCAGGTCGAGACCCTTCTTCAGTTTGACCCAAAATGTCATCCATTCCTTCCATCCAGAGATGCTGCCTGTCCCGCTGACTTACTCCAGCATTTTCTGTATATCTTATTTTAACCATTGTTCATCTAATTAATTCAATATAAATGCTTTGTTTTAACTTTAATATAAATACAATTCACAACAATTTGCACATCTTGGATCGGTATATACCAGGTGAATGTATGGACTCCATCGCAACATTTTGCACTACTTCCACATATTGCCTAAACAGCAAAGGGAATTTATTAGCATGTCATCCACAAAATGCCTATTAATTTGCATGACCTGTACTAAGAGCGCTCTTGTAAAGGAAATGTTTGATCTGCTCAGCACGGTCCATTGATCCTTTCGCATGCACTCTGCGTGAGTCGTCCAATACAAAGGACTGAAAGGTTTTGTTCACAGACGAGGTGTAAGCGACTTCTGCACTCTTATTCAGACCTCGGTTTATATAAAAGAGTCTGCCATCTCGAGAAAGAAAGAGACGAGGATGTCTGAAGCAAATCTTTAATAGAAGACAGTCTCTCCCAGCAGGAATAATTGGCTTCTGTATGTTACTTTTTTTTTTGCTCTACAGCAGTGTAATAAAACTAAGGCTTATCAAGAAAGAACGGGATCTCAGCTGACAAACAGTAATATAGTTAATACTATGCGGGATTACTGAAACAAATGAATGGATATATGAGAAGGACAGCATCTGTGTTGTCAGCTGTGGCATGTGCAAATGGATTTCATAAGTAGCAGTGAAGATATTTAAACGGCTGCTGGAGGGCTTGTGTTTATTGTAACTCTGACTGCCCAAGTTCCAGGCTGACACTGAATGGTACTGTAGAGACATTGTGTGCAGTGAGTAGTTTGATTTTTGATTTAGACATCGTTCATGTAATAAAATGTGATTGTTGGGTTTGGTACTGAATGGCTGCAAATGTAATTTTATGGTCATGCAATGTGTTGATGCAATTTTATTTTGAACAACATGAAAAGAAAGCTGTTAGTCTTACCGGATTTTTGTTTTTCCAGAAATTTTGGTTTATTCTCTGTTCGTTGCTTTGTGTGGATTTCACATGTTGGGAAGAAAGGAAGCAATCCTGAGGGAAGCAAAAATGCACAATTGTTGTCAATACTGATTTTCCATTTCTCCTTTGCACGCTGTTGATGTTTCTGTTTGCTCTTAGCCCAAGAAAAGGAAATATTTGTCAGTCTCAGTTCAACTGATGTTGAGAAATTGAGTCCCAAAGTGTAAAAGCTGAACAGAACTCCTTTTGAATTATTCACTCTTCTCAAATATTTATGAGCTATAATAGCTTCTGTGCATGTGCGGCAGCTGAACCTTGACAGCTTCACATGACTTAGTTGAGAGAGATAATGTGGATATTGCTGTAATGGATGTGGTGAGTATTGCAATAAGTGAGTGGGGGAATACTGATAGTACAGCAGTAACCCTGCATGCACACAGGAACTTGGTGAAGTTGGGCCGAAGCAATGAATTATCCTACAGGCTGGGACTTGAGAGGTTTTCCTTGTGCAGTAACTACCAGTCGAGACTTATGTCAGAAATTATGGAAATGCATAATGGGTTTTTTTTCCGAGCTCTCTGTAATCTGGGATGAAAAATATAAAATCAACTCTCTGTATAATGTTAAACAATCATTAAATATACATTATGCAGAATCGATTTATGGACTGAATAGCTTTGTGTCATTAATAGTAGATGATAATACGATTCTCAGTAATATTCTTTCCTCCAACCACCCCCCCCCCTTGACATGACAATGTTTTAGTTTATTTGGCTGCTTTGATTTATGTCCTTCAAATCTTTAACTCTGAATGTCACTCGTGAGAAATGCTAATCAAGCAGGCTTGCATATCAAACGTCAATAAATAGCAGGGTCACTGCACAGATTGGAGTCTTGACAGTGGAGATGAAGACTGCCTGCACCAACCTAAGGGAACAGGGTTATCAGATTTATGACCAGAGAATTGAAGGTTAATTAATCCAGAGTTTTCTGGGCATTTGTTTTCAACAGCTTGCAAATCAATCCTGTACTGTTTAAATATTTTCAAGGGAAAGTTAGATATAGCTCTTTGGGCTAACAGAATCAAGGGATCTGGAGAGAAAGCAGGAACGGGGTACTGAGTTTGGATGATCAGCCATGATCATATTGAATGGCGGTGCTGGCTCGAAGGGCTGAATGGCCTACTCCTGCACCTATTTTCTATGTTTCTATGTTTATATGATTTGGGCTCTCACTGAATTTACCTTTACACACTGCTCTCGCCGACCACACATGTCATCCATTTGCATGCCCCATCCCACACAGACCCACATCTGACTCCCAAAGCCCCATTTTCACAATGCCTCTTTCACTTGGCATCTTGGCCATGAAAGTCCTAACCTCCATTGTGTGCATAAAATAGGAGCAGAATTGGGCCTTTTGGCCCGTCAAGTCTACTCTGCCATTCCATCTATATTTCCTTCTCAACCCCATTCTCCCATTGTCTCCCCATAACCCCTGGTCTTTTTTTCCCAATCCCCCTGGACTCCAGATCTTACCCTTCCTACCGTCTGCTGGATCGCATTGGTAAAATTGGCCAAGGAGCAGTATTTATGAATTCAAGGCTTGTTTATTGTGCACATTGCCTAGGGACTTGTATGTGATAGAATATTGCTGTCCAGAAGGACCTGGCACAATGCTGGAATGGAACTCCATGCATGCTGAGTTAATGCTCCCTTAGGATATTGAAGAATTTCAAAGCATTTCTTAGAATTTCAGAACTTCCTTAAGTGCTTCATTGCCAATCAATTACTTTCAAAATACATTTGCTGTTGCCAATTTGCAAGTAGAAAAAGCCATTTTCAACCTTGAGACGAACTAACAGTTAATTTGTTTTGCTGATAATGGCAGTGAGACAGATGACTTGCTTGAAAAAGCACCATAAGATCATATACTTCCACACAAGTACTGTAGGCAAAGGGGCCTCTGTACATTACCATATCCAAAAGGCTGTATTTCCAACCCTTTTATCCTTGGAAATGTCAATTTAAATGATGTGTTTAAATAGAGCGGGATTTGAACCTGGATCCTTCTCACAGATAGACTAATGTGGCGAGTGTAAATCAGCCTGACACAGTGACTTGGAGTTTGAGACTTGGAGTCAGGCAGCACAGTGGTGCAACTAATGGGACCGTTACTGCACAAAGCCGGAGATGCAGGTTCAATCCTGACCTTGGGTGATGGCTGTGTGGAGCTTAAACATTCTCCCTGTGACCGCATGGGTTTTCTCCCACATGTGGGTTTGTATTTAACTAGCCACTGTACATTGATGTTTGTGAGTAGGTGAGTTGTAGAATCTGGGGGAGTTGATGAGAATACGGAGAGAATTAAAAAAATGGAATTAGTGTGAATGGATGGTTAATAGTCGGCATGAACTCAGTGGGCTGAAGGATCTGTTTTCATGCTCTCTCTCTCTAAATTTTATACTTAAGATTCATATACATGGTTGATGTGAATAGAAAGTTAATTTACACTGTTACAGCCATTAACACACTTCTGAGCCATTCCATTTTGATAAGAATTTGCCAGCTTTATTAGTTCTGGTTCATTTTTAAATGACATTACCCAAACTAGTCATGAATGCATTTGAGCAAAATGGGGAATTTATCTTATAATTGGTAAATAACCGAGGGGAAAGAATGGGGTCTATTGCAGGAATTCCTTGAGGAAAGTGAATTCCTTGAGGGGTATGAGAGATGGAAAGTGCCTTTAAATGAGAAACTAGGAGGGTAAAAAGAAAAAAAATGGGATTCCTCGGGCAGATAAGTTAAAAGAGAATTCAAGATTCTTCAATTATATTAAAAGCAAAATAGTAATTTGGGAGAAAATAGGTTTTCTTAAGGAACCCTACCTGAAACATCATTTATTAGTCTGAAGAAGGGTCCTGACCCGAAACATCAGCTACCCATGTTCTCCACAGATGCTGCCTGACCAGCTAAGTTACTCCAGAACTTTATGTATTTTTCCCCCCTCAATGTTCAATGTGAACAACTATGTGTGGAGACACAGGTGTTGGGCGAGATCTTAAATTAATGTTTTACACCTGAATTTACCATGGATAAAGTCATGGAAGCTAAAAAATTAATCAGAATGAATTCTGATGCTTTGGAACACCTCCACATTTCAAAGGACAGGTTAAGGTGGTCTTAAAGCATATTACAGTAGATAAATCCCCTGGGCTTGATGTAGTGTATCCTGGGGCTTTATTATAATCTAGGGGGCCTGGCAGAGATATTTGCATCATCTTTAGCCACCAGTGAGATACTAGAAGAATGGACAAGTCTCTGCAAGGACAAGTTAAGGATCTGCAGACAAGTGAGCCTAACATCAGTAAGGGAAAATTACTCAGTGAATTTCTGCGAGAAAGGATATTTCTGCATTTGGAAAGGCGAGGATTGATTGGGGATGGTTAGCATGAATTTGTGTGGAGTAAATCATGTATAACCAATTTGATTAAGTTTTTTGAAGAAGGTGATGAAATGTGACTGATGAGGGCTGGGCAGTGGACTTGTACACATAGACTTTCGCAAAACCTTGGACAAGTCGTACATGGCAGCCTCGTCTAGAAGATTAAATCACATGAGATCCAGGATGAACTAGCCAATTGGATACAAAAATAGCTTGGTAGAAGGAGTCAAAGGATGATGTTGGAGGGTTGCTTTTTTGCTTGAGGGCCTGTGAGCAGTGGTGAGCTACAAGGATTAATGATGGGTCCACTATTGTTTGCTATTGATGTTAATGATTTGGATGGCAGTATTGTTAGCATGTTTAGTAAGTTAACGAATGGCACCCAAATTGGTGGTATACCTGTCAATGAGAAAGGTTACAGTGGCTTGCAAAAATGTTCATACCCCTTGAACTTTTCCATTTTTTGTCACGTTACAACCACAAACATAAATGTATTTTATTGGGAATTTATGTGATAGACCAACACAAAGTGGCGCATAATTGTGAAGTGGAAGGAAAATGATGCATGGTTTTCCAATTTTTTTACAAATAAAAAACTGAAAAGTGCGGCGTGCAAAAATATTCAGCCCCCCTGAGTCAATACTTTGTAAAACCACCTTTCGCTGCAATTACAGCTGCAAGTCTTTTGGGATATGTCTCTACCAGCTTTGCACATCAAGAGACTGAAATTGTTGCCCATTCTTCTTTGCAAAATAGCTCAAGCTCAGTCAGATTGCATGGAGAGCGTCTGTGAACAGCAATTTTCAAGTCTTGCCAGAGATTCTCAATTGGATTTAGGTCTGGACTTTGACGGGCCCATTCTAACACATGACTATGCTTTGATTGAAACCATTCCATTGTAGCTCTGGCTGTTTGTTGCAGACTCTAACAGGTTTTCTTCCAAGATTGCCCTGTATTTGGCTCCATCCATCTTCCCATCAACTCTGACCAGCTTCTCTGGCCCTGCTGAAGAAAAGCATCCCCTCAGCATGATGCTGCCACCACCATGTTTCACAGTGGGGATGGTGTGTTCAGGGTGATGTGCAGTGTTAGTTTTCCGCCACACATAGCATTTTGCATTTAGGCCAAAAAGTTCAATTTTGGTCTCATCGGACCAGAGCACCTTCCTCCACATGTTTGCTGTGTCCCCCACATGGCTTGTGGCAAACTGCAAACGGGACTTCTTATGGCTTTGTTTCAACAATGGCTTTCTTCTTGCCACTCTTCCATAAAGGCCCGATTTGTGGAGTGCACGACTAATAGTTGTCCTGTGGACAGATTCTCCCACCTGAGCTATGGATCTCTGCAGCTCCTCCAGAGTTACCACGGGCCTCTTGGCTGCTTCTCTGATCAATGCTCTCCTTGCCCGGCCTGTCAGTTTAGGTGGACGGCCATGTCTTGGTAGGTTTGCAGTTGTGACATATTCTTTCCATTTTCAGATGATGGATTGAACAGTGCTCCGTGAGATGTTCAATCCTGCTTTAAACTTCTCCACAACTTTATCCCTGACCTGTCTGGTGAGTTCCTTGGGCTTCATGATGCTGTTTGTTCACTAATGTTCTCTAACAAACCTCTGAGGCCTTCACAGAACAGCAGTATTTATACTGAGATTAGATTACACACAGGTGGACTCTATTTACTAATTAGGTGACTTCTGAAGGCAAATGGTTGCTCTGGATTTTATTTAGGGGTATCAGAGTAAAGGGGGCTGAATATTTTTGCACGCCACACTTTTCAGTTTTTTATTTGTAAAAAAATTCGAAAACCATGTATCATTTTCCTTCTACTTCACAATTATGCGCCATTTTGTGTTGGTCTATCACATAAAATCCCAATAAAATCCATTTACATTTGTGGTTGTAACGTGACAAAATGTGGAAAAGTTTAAGGGGTAAGAAAACTTTTGCAAGCCACTGTATGTAACATTGCAATGGGATCTAGATTAGCTGGGGAAATGGGCCAAAGAATGGCAGATCTTTTCTCAACCCTTTCAAGCTTGACAATATCTTTCCTATAACATGGTGCCCAGAACTGAACACAATATTCTAAATGCAGTCTCACCAATGTCCTATACAACTGCTACATGACCTCCCAACTTCTATACTCAACACTCAATGACTGATGAAGGCCAAATTGCCAAAAAGCCTTTTTGTCCATGTCGCAGTCAAATTCTTTGTTTTACATACTATACACAAGGTATGCAAAGAGTCGCCACATATAGGATGCCGACAAACTATACGTGTTATCGTTGAGACTCCAATGGAGTATCGCTGTCCGTTCTGAACAGCCAGATACAGCAATGCCATTGAGCGGGAAAGGGTGCAGAGGATGTTATTAGGGTTGCAGGGCTTGAGTTATATGGTGAGACTGGATGGGCTGCAATCTTTCACCCTCGACCATAGGAGGTCGAGGGATGACCTTAATGAGATATAAAATCATGGGGGGACACATAAAAGTTGAATTGTCATAATCCTTTTGCCAGCATAAGGGTGTGTAAATCTCGAGGCTATAGGTTGAAGGTGGGAGGGAAAAGATTAAAAAGAGGCAGGAGAGGTAGCTTTTTGCACGGACGGTGCTGCATATATGGAATAAGCTGCCAGATGAAGTGATAGTCATGAGTACAATTACAACATTTGAAAGACATTTAGACAGGTACATGGAAAGGCAAAGTTTAGAGGGTTATAGGTCAAATGCAGGCAAATGAGCATGTTAGACAATATGATATGGATGGACAGGTTGGGATGAAGGGCTTGCTTTTATAACTTAATATGTGTTATGACTTTTGTTTACAGAGTGAATTAATCCAGTTTGAATAATATGTCTAAAAGAATGGCAGATGCAAGTTTCAAAATGGTATCCAAATGTGCTTTGAGTGTACATTTGGAAAAAAAATATGGCAAACATTTTGATAAATGACTGCAAATGTGAAATTATAGATCATCTTTTTCAGAGGGCTAACACAAGCATAATGGATGAAATGCCCCCTTGGGTGCTTTGTGATTCCATGGCTAGTCACTTTCAGGAAAAACATAACTGCATTTTTGGGTGCGGATGAGATCGCAAATGGCATCAGAAAATTGCAGAGCATGACATTCAATTTACTCCAGAAAGCAGAAGCAAGGTGTGCCGGTAGGAGACACATTCCTGCCACTTCTGGTTCACAAACAGCTACCTAAAGCACATTTACTTCTGGTTGCTTTCAGTTCACCACTCTCATTACCTTCCTGGCTGTCTGAAAAACATAATTGTTGAATGCTTACATTTGTTATAATTTGAAGTAAATGCTTACATTTACAAGGAATTCAGCCTCAATAAAAAAATATTTCTTTGTTATTTATGAGCCTCTAAACCTTGGAGTAAACTGGAAGTAGCCATGTCTACCTTAGGATCTGATTTCATATATTTACCACCAATGTCACCAGATCTAAATATGTGAATGTGTGTACAATTCTCATGCTCGCATTCTCATGCGCTGGTGAACACGGCCAGTTTCTCGTGTCTTATGTCGTACTTCATTTACGGGCACCCATCTCAAGTTTAAAAATGACCCGTACAAATATGTAAGTCGAAACACTCACCAATGTTTCTACCTTCTCCGAGCTGCAGATGCAAAATATCGGCAGGCTGAAAATTCAACAAATACAAATATTGCTGATCTGATCTCGAGGAGCTCAGGGATGTGCACAATTCAATGATTATGCATTCAACATCTGTCTGGATTGATCGGCTGCTTCTTGCAAATTGCAAATTTCAAAAATATGAGCTGTTGCAGTGTGAGCTACAAGGTGTTTCCTTCTGCATTTTGGGTGTTCTGAGTGTGCATGTGGATTCCATTAATCTCCACCAGTCTGAAATGAAAGGCATTGAATTTTTGGAATGGATATGGTTTTTGTTTAAGAGACAAATGAATCTTTGTCTCTAAGATGCTACATTGCTCGTTGATTTTGTAACATCTTCTGAGTATTTGGATAATTGAATCTGTTTCTGCAATGCATGAATGTGTATCTGGCAGTGAAAATAAAAACAGAGAAAACATTTTAAATCTAAAAATTATGCAAGAACATGGAAACGGATGCACATAATGAGTCTAGTCCAAAATTGCTCCTGTTCAATGCTAACGCAGAGACGAAAATGGACTACCCTAGTGCTCCAAAACTTGAATTTGTTAAAAATTACACCTTTTCCTGATTGTATCAGCATTTCAGTTATAAATCCATAAAGTGCCGCTCTTTGATTTGGTACATAAATTGGATTACTTAATTGCCAATATGTCCCTTCACAGAAATGGTGGTGAAGTAGAAGATATATTAGTTTGAAGCATTTTTGAGCTTAGCATTATTGATTTTCATTATTAAAACCCTTACCCTGGCCTGATTGATCATTATTTAAAGACTCTTTGGAACATTTTTTATCCCTTTTGTTTTACCTTCAAACTTGTTCAAAACATATTGAAATTCATTTTATGTGATAAGCCTTTATTAAAGTTCTAAATAATATATTGATGCTATATTTTTCTGAAACAAAAGTATTCTGAAACACAGTCGAATAGTGCTGACATGATAGATTCTGTGTTGATGAATTTGAGTGGAACTAATGGATCAAAAAGCTCTTCTCAAAACTCGCTCAATTTTGAAATAGAAAGTAAAGTGCTGGAAATACCTTGGAGATGATGCGATATCAGTGGAGAAACAAATAGAACCATTGCTTCAGCCTGAATCACCACTGACCCACTAAAGTGAAAAGTACTGTTAGCAGCATAGGTCACATTCAACAGTGTATGGAGGAACTGCAGATGCTGGTTTAAACCGAAGAAAGGCACAAAAGTCTGGATTAAATCAGCAGGTCAGGCAGGGTCTAGACTCAAATAATCACCTATTCCTTTTCTCCAGAGATGCTGCCTGACCCACTGAGTTACTCCAGCATTTTGTGTCTCATTCAACCGTGTCTGTCACTTGTACACCTGCATTTTGGAGGAAAGGTGTCAGAACTGGCAGGCAGGTAGGGAAAATTGAGCTGCGGATTATTGCTGCAAGACTTTCAAGGGATCTTAATTGGAAAAGATAATCTGCAAAGATCTGAGGGCAAAATGAGATAAGGAATTACCGATTGGATTCCTTGGGATGCCTGCCAGATGCTTTGATATAAATTCAGGTTTTCAAACTTTGGTTATCTGAGGAATAGCCTATTTTTGGATCTTTCATTTTATAGTTTAATATCATGAAATTATTTCAAAGAGAATTTGTTGCTTCAAACTTATGTTTAATTACAGAAGAGTAATTACGTAGAGGTGACGAGAGAAATGAATGCTCAAGCACACGGCATTACGACTGACCTGATTTACATTGGAATTGAAAATGTCTGGCCTCACATCAGCATGACACATGTTGTGAAGGCTTATCTTGGTATTTTATTAGAAGTCAGGACACATCTTGCACAGTCAACCTGGAAATGTGAGAAATGGCATTGAACTTTGTGCATTTCCTTCCAGAAAAATGGGAATGTTCAGCAGAACCATTTAAAGTGCATTGTTAAAAAGGAACAATTATATATATTGTTCAAGAAGGAACTGCAGATGCTGGAAAATCGAAGGTAGACAAAAGTGCGGGAGAAACTCAGTGGGTGAGGCAGCATCTATGGAGTGAAGGAAATAGGTAACGTTTTGGGTCAAAACCCTTCTAATCAAAATGTGGATTGAAAATATATTTTATCTTTTGTAAACTTGATATGATTCGAGGTGGAAGCTTTGTTGCAGGCCAAGTGGGTTTGCCTAAAATCACAGCAACAATCCTATTATGCAGGGATACCTTATTTCCTAATATTTCCTAATATCAGAATCTATTTTACCTACAGTAAGTCAAGGTTGATCATGTGCAAAGTAATTGTCTTGAAGAATAGGTGTGTGCCTTTGTTAATTTCTTCATACATATTCTCCCGAATTCCTCAGCAGAAATCCACGAGCTAATGTCCCCACCCACCACCCCTTCTTCCAAGAGTGCAGAGGTCCATTCCATCAACACTTTATCAATGAGACTAAGGTCAACCAACTCAGTGCTGAATGGCCCCTGACCTGTTCCCTTTCCAGCCAGCATGGTGTACCTCATTTCTGGGAAATGCCTTCACTGGTCCCTACTTCCTATTCTATAATTTCTACATCTGCCATATCAGCTTCCAGTTTTCAGGCGTGATTGATTACCTCCTTCTCTCAACAAGGCATTTCAATTCTGAATTTCTCCCATCTTTTTGGACTCCCAGGGCCAAATCTGGTTGAGGGCAAGAGAGCAAATGTAGGTCATTGAAAAATGGAAGTTAGATTTTACAAAGTGAAGGAAAACCATGTGAGTAGAGCCAATAACAGACCTTGAAGAAGGGTTCTGACCTGAAACATCACCTATTCCTTTTATCCAGAGATGCTACCTGACCCACTGAGTTACTTCAGCATTTTGCATCTAGCTACAGTATCTGCAGTTCCTTCCTACACAGGCTGCTGATTTGATGTGAACCAGTTTTTCATTGCCAGGGGAAGTCAATTTCACCATCTCACTTGAAAATAGACATTCTATTGATACCCACAGGGCAATTAATGCTCAGACATTGCATAGATTCTGTTTTCTTCCTCCAGATTACATCCTTTTCAACTTGTGCATTTCCGTTGTATGCAACATTAGAGACTCTTTGACTGACGTGCTTTCAAATCTAACTCCTGTAGGGTTTCAAACCACCACAAGATACCCCCTCCCCTCTTCCCCCCCCCCCCCCCCCCCGCCCCCCCCCAAACTAGAATTCATCTGTAGGTAAAAAAATCTGAACTAAAGGCAAATTTAATATGTCTTTTTTCAGTGCTCACAATGAGCAATTTTTAAGACGGGATTTCTTTATACCAAAGATCCAGCCAGACATGAGCAGAAATGATAACTGGAATTAATGTCATTACTCTGGATTCTTATTTTTTACAGACAGCCCTAAAGGAGATCACCTCATGACAAGACCGGCTTAGCTATCTATTTGGTTGCAATTAAGACCAGTGATTGGCCTTAGAACCATTCCTGTATTCAATTATTGCACAAATACTGAATATCAAATTCTCTTCGATGATCCTTTTAAAAGACCCGACTCAGTGTGTCAGATAATTGATAGAGGATTTGATATGCATGCGTTGGCTATTCATACAATAATTTCCAGACTTGCATTTCTAATATCTCTTGTAAATCAAATTTGGCAAAATATATTAGACAATTTCAAAGATCAGTCTAGTGTAAAATTGCACACCACTTTCACATCTGGGACCTTTTGGTGCTGTTTGCAGCTTGTAGAATATGAATAGCTTTTAATGCTTTATCATGTTGCTCGTG
Source organism: Raja brachyura (assembly GCA_963514005.1). Next base: position 14,160,756 of record OY740800.1, on the reverse strand, counting down.
TAGTTTGCAATATCCAACTATCTGTGGGGTTTTTTGGGAGTAATTTTGTCAGTCTATACTTTGCTATTCACTAACTATTTTGGGCGGCATGGTTCGATCCTGACTACGGATGCTGTCCGTACGGTGTTTGTACGTTCTCCCCGTGAACACATGGGTTTTCTCCGAGATCTTTGGTTTCCTCCCACACTCCAAAGACAGGTTCGCAGGTTAATTGGCTTGGTAAATTGTCCCTAGTGTGTGTAGGATAGTGTTGGTGTGTGGGGGTCGCTGGTCGGTGTGGGCTCGGTTTGCCGAAAGGCCAATTTCCGCACTTTTTCTCTAAACTCAACTAAATTAATTGGCAACTGTTATAGTATTTTTGTCTCTACATGAGAAAGCTGTTGAGCTCAAACCCCATTCCAATTAAATGAATTTGAGCGCAGATACAAAATGCTGGAGTAACTCATCAGGACAAGCAGCATCTCTGGAGAGAAGGAATGGGTGACGTTTCAGGTCGAGAGCCTTCTTCAGACTTCAAAATGAATTCGAGAACCAGGCCAACACTTTAGGGGCTGCACCATTGTTAGAGATGAGGCTTTACCATAAAGTCCTGCCAGACTTACATAAAACGACTGAACATGCAAATTGGATGTCCTAGTCTGCTGACCATCACCACCAAAAATGTAGCAGGACGTTTAAATAGTTTCTTTACGGGAAGTCTATGAAGCTGCACATTTTGTTTGAGAGCTCGTGTGATCGTAATAGTGGCAATTATAAAAGTAGACCAAGGAAAGGTACAAAATGCTGGAGTACTCAGCGGGTCAGGCAGCATCCCTGGAGAACATTTCAGGTCGAAACCATTCTTCAGACTGATTGTAGGGGTGGGGGCAAGGACAATACATGGCAGGTCATAGGAGGAGTGGCAGAGCAGGACAAAGCATGGCCTGTTATAGGTGAACCTATGGTCATAGGTCAGTCGCATGATAGGCCGTAGACGAGGAGGGGTCTCATTGGGCAAATGGTTGGGCAAGGCCCAGCGATGAACACAGTGGTATCAGACTAAAAGATGAGAGTGCTGTGATTTGTGGAGCTACGTGATGGACGAGGTGTAGGAATATTGGAGGAGGGAGTGGAGGTAGATGCAAGGTCAGCCAAGGCTCAGGGGAGGGAGGGGGAGGTAAACAAAAGGGGGGGGGGGGTGGGTATGTGCGAGAAAGAGGAGTGGGGGAAGTTTTGTAGAAGTTATCCAATGTCCATACCACTGGGTTGTAAGCAACCCAAGAGGACTATAACTCAAGGGACAAAGTGGGCCATTTTGTCCCTTGAGCTTACTCCATTACTAAATGAGGTCAATAAATCTGACTGGTATCTCAATTCCATATTCCCATCTACCTGCAGTAACTTTTCACCCCTTATCATGAATCCAGATATCTTTACTTGAAAAATATTTGAAGCCTCTGCTTCCATTCTGCTTTGAAGAATAGATTTGTTGTAATTTGCATGCCTCTGAGAGATTTGCCTCATCTCTGTCTTAAAATTGTGACCCCTAAATTTTAAACAGTGACACTTCATTCTATATTCTCCCGCAAGAGGAAACATCCTCTCCACCTTCACTCTGTGAAGACCCCTCATTATCTCATTTATTTCAATCTAATCCACTGTCATTCTCAAGTGAAAGCGATTAGGCTTTCAAGTAATTAACAGCTTGTGAACAGCTGGGGACATCCTGAGTCGTGCAAGGAAATGACTTAAAGTAAATTATTTCTTTAAGGAGAATACTACATTTTTCTGTTAGAAACATTAATTAAAATTATGAATAGAAAGTACATCTTCAATAATATTTTTAGGTAGCTAATTGGTAATTTGTTATATATATTGCATTGAGCATTTTTTGGTGTGTGCACATCTGAGTAAATTGCCAATTTACATTATTTTTACAAGGACATTAATCAATCTAAATGTATATATCACCAGCAATTTGTCCAGGGCCAGCCGCATCATTGTGGCCAAGAAAGCACACCAATTCCTCTACTTCACTTGAATGCTTCGGAAGTTCAATATGTCCCCAACAGCCTTAACCAACTTCTACTGATGCGTCATTGAAAATATTTTATCAGGATGCATCACAGCCTAGTTTGAGAGCATGACCAGCCAAGACCGTGAGAAATTGCAGAGAGTTGAGGATGAAGCCCAGAAAATCATACAAACCAATTTCCCTTCCATTGACTCCATCTACACTTCACTCGGCCTCTCCAAGTCCACCAGAATAATCAAGGACCAGTCTCACCCTGGTCATTCCAACTTCTCCGCTCTCCTGTCAGGCATGAGATACAGCAGTTTGAAAATGCATACCTCCAGATGTAGGGACAGTCTCTTTCCAGCCTTTATCAGGTGAAAGAACGGTCCTCTCACCAGCTAGAGTGTGGACCTGACCTCCCATCAACCTCATTGGAGACCTTTGAACTATCTTAATCATACTTTATTGGACTGTATCTTGCACTAAATGTTGTTCTCTTCATTCTTTATCTATGCACTGTAGATGGTTTGATTGTAACCGTGTTTGGTTCTTTTCTTTGACCGGATAGCAATCAAAAGCTTTTCACTGTACCTCAGTACAAGTGACAATAATAACTTATACTAAACCAAAACAAAGAGATGGATGTTGTTGAGAAAATGCACTTCATTTTCACTTTAAAACAATAGCTCAGCGTGAGGTCTACCCAGATAAACAAACTCTGCTCAAATGGTATGAATATTAGTCCAAAAGTGTTACAGTAAATTGGCCGCTGTGGACCTGAACAAGAAGGCCACCGTCATTAGAAATGCCAGAATTTCACAATGCCTCAGACCATGAAGAACAGCCTGACATGTTATGTTAAAAGAACTTCTCAATACGTCAAAATGTGTTCAATGTTCTTAAAAAAAAACCCATTAAGTGCAAAATCGTCTTTACCCATGAGATACTGATAGACATTTGTGGACATTGCAGCCTGAGAATGATGACTGCAGGAGACAAGTTAGAATTTTTGTCTTGTAAGAAATAATTGGTTTAGTTTGACTGCAATGACATTGGTCCTGTGCTAAGTGTTTTTAAGTATAGACAAAGTATAGAGAAGTAAAAGGACAATTATGTAAATTCATTCAATAATACATTATAATATTAATGTATGTTTAAGAACGAACTGCAGATGCTGGAAAATCGAAGGCAGAGAAAAATGCTGGAGAAACTCAGCGAGTGAGGCAGCATCTATGGAGCCTAGAAAATAGGCGACCTTTTGGGTTGAGACCCTTCTTCAGACTGATGTGGAGATGGGGGGGCGAGAAAACAAAAGGAAGAGGCGGAGACAGTGAGCTGTGGGAGAGTTGGCAAGGGGAGGGGAAAGAAGGAGAAAGCAGGGACTACCTGAAATTGGAGAAGTCAATGTTCATACCGCTGGGGTGTAAACGACCCGAGTGAAATATTACAGTGAGCCTCACTCTGACCATGAAGGAGGCCCGGGACAGAAAGGATGGATTCGGAATGGGAGGGGGAGTTGAAGTGCTGAGCCACCGGGAGATCAGGTTGGTTATTGCGAACCGAGCAGAGGTTTTGGGCGAAGCGATCGCCAAGCCTACGCTTGGTCTCACCAAAGTAGAGCAGCTGACACCTAAAGCAGCGGATGCAATAGATGAGGTTTGAGGGGGTGCTGGTGAACCTCTGCCGCACCTGGAATGACTGCTTGGGTCCTTCGATGGAGTCAAGGGGGGAAGTAAAGCGACAAGTGTAGCATTTCCTGCAGTTGAAAGGGAAAGTGCCAGGAGAGGGGGTGGTTTGTGTGGGTAGGGACGAATTGACCAGGGAGTTACAGAGGGTGCGGTCTCTGCGGAAAGCCGAAAGGGGAGGAGATGGGAAGATATGGCCAGTGGTGGGATCCCGTTGGAGGAGGCAAAAATGTTGGAGGATTATTTGTTGTATGTGAAGGCTGGTAGGGTGAAAGGTGAGGATAAGGGGGACTCTGCCCTTGTTACAAGTGGGAGAATGGGGAGTGAGAGCAGAGTTACGGGGTATGAAAGAGACCCTGGTGAGAGCCGCATCTATAGTACAAGAGGGGAACCCCCATTCCCTAAAGAATGAAGACATCTTCGATGCCCTGGTGTGGAACACCTCATCCTTGGTGCTGATGCGGCGTAGACGGAGGAATTGGGAGTAGGGGATTGAGTCCTTAGAAGAGGCAGGGTGGGAAGAAGTGTAGTTCAGATAGCCATGGGAGTCAGTGGGTCTATAGTACATGTCAGTCAGTAGTCTGTCACTTGCGATGGAGATAGTGAGGTCTAGAAATGGTCGGGAGCTGTCGGATATGGCCCATATGGATTTAAGTGCCGGATGGAAGTTAGTGGTGAAACGGATGAAGTCAGTGAGCTCTGCATGGGTGCAGGAGGTAGCACCAATGCAGTCGTCGATGTAGCGGAGGTAGAGTTCGGGGATAGGTCATGGTACGCCTCGAACAAGGATTGTTCGACGTTCCCTAAAAAGAGGCGGGCATAGCTGGGGCCTATGCCCATGACATTATTATAGATTCCTTTATAGATCAGCCTACAATATGACATGCTGTGACTTATTTTAATGCACAAAACAAATCACTAGTACTACAATAAAAGAATGAGAAAATGGAGGAGGCCTGTCAGTTAGGTCTGCCAGTTATTGAATGAGATCATGACTGATATTATGTCTCATTGCTTATATCCCCATATCCCTCATCTCCCTTAATATATAAAAATCTATCACTCTACCAACCAGCAATACCACAGTCCTACTAAACACAAAATAAGCAGTACTGCCACCAGCACAAGGTAAAAATGTATCCATCACTAGAGAATGTATCCGTCATCCTGGAGAGAAGGAATGGGCAACATTTCGGGTTGAGACCCTTCTTCAGACTCACAACCTCGAAACGTCAGACATTCCTTCTATCCAGAGATTCTGCTTGTCCCACTGAGTTACTCCGGCATTTTGTGTCTATCTTCGGTTTAAACCAGCATCTGCAGTTCCATCCTACATCATAATAGACAATAGATAATAGACAATAGATAATATGTGCAAGAGTAGGCCATTCAGCCCTTCGAGCCAGCACCGCCATTCAATGTGATCATGGCTGATCATCCCAATCAGTACCCCGTTCCTGCCTTCTCCCCATATCCCCTGACTCTGCTATCTTTAAGAGTCCTATCTGGCTCTCTCTTGAAAGTATCCAGAGAACCGGCCTCCACTGCCCTCTGAGGCAGAGAGTTTCACAGACTCACAACTCTCTGTGAGAAAAAATGTTTCCTCATTCTAAATGGCTTACCCCTTATCCTTAAACTGTGATCCCTGGTTCTGGACTCCCCCAACATCGGGAACATGTTTCCGGCCTCTAGTGTGTCCAAACCCTTAATAATCTTATATGTTTCAATAAGATCCCCTCTCATCCTTCTAAACTCCAGAGTGTACAAGCCCAGCCGCTCCATTCTCTCTGCATATGATAGTCCTGCCATCCCGGGAATTAACCTTGTAAACCTACGCTGCACTCAATAGCAATAGACATTCAATAGCAAGAATATCCTTCCTCAAATTAGGGGACCTAAACTGCACACAATACTTCAGGTGTGGTCTCACTAGGGCCCTAAACAATGCAATGTATTCTTTGGAAGAAGCATTGAATGAGGCTAGATCAATGGATAAATCACTTGCGGACAGAGAATCCTCTTGAACCATTTTACTAAGAGAAAGACTTAAGTAACAGCATTGGAATTTAGATGAAAATATTATCGACTAATCAATTAAAGTTAAGCAAATCATAATACCTAGTGTATTTACTTGGAGAGATGGGTTAGAGGCAACTAATGTATTGGGCCTTGGTCTTCAATCCATTCATTTGTACCCGATCCATGCGTTTGCATGATCCATTCCTCTCTACTTATCCACTGATTCCATTCCCCAGACACTTGATCCATAGGATGTGATTAAAGGGGGAGCTAAGAAGGAAAATATAGAATGATTACACTTGTTGCTCATGTAAGCTCATTCATGGTCTGAATCTCACTATCTGCAAGGGGGTTTGCAGCAATCCCAATCATGCTTAGTTTGGTTTAGTTTAGCGATACAGCATGGAAACAGACCTTCGACACACGCCAACCAGTGATCCCCCAACAATAACACTATTCTGCACACACTAGGGACAATTTACAGTTTTACCAAAGCCAATTAAACTATATATCTGTATGTATTTGGAGTGTGGGAGGAAACCGGAGCACCCGGAGAAAACCCACGCAGGTCACAGGGAGAATGTACAAACTATGTACAGACAGCACCCGTAGTTAGGATCAAAACCGGGTCTCTGGCACTGTAAAAGGCAGCAGCTCTACCACTGTGCAAGGAACAACAATTTGTGGGGTTAGGAAGAAAAAATGGGGAAATCAGATTGAATCGTTTGTAAACACAGCATGTATTCAGTGACCTCATCTGTGCCATAACAAGTCTATATATTTTGAAATAAAAGCATAAAATGTAGGGAAACACACAGCAGATCAGGAAGCATCTGTGGAAATAGAAGCAGAATTAACACTTCATGTTGAAGCTCCTTCATCAGAATTGTGAAAATGAGAAAATAAGTTACTTGGAAATTGCAGGGAAAGTGGTGGAACGATGGGTAGGACATGGGAATATCTCAGTCAGATTGATGTAGAATTGTTTCTGATTTCCAGCAGCTGCTGGTTTTGATATTATTTTACTATGATTTGCGGGAATGGGATTGGCTTCTGACTTCGAGGCGGTAATAGGACCAATTAGGTCAAGGTTTACATATAAAAGCTTGATTTAATCAAATGCCATAATTCAGCAGCAACACCATTTTACCACCAAGCATATTGTGCGGTCTTTTGAAAGGAATCCTTAGAGGAAATGTGGCCAAAGTGTGCACAATAAGGAGTGAAGAAGCAACTCAGTTTTCCATTGAGTTCCTCACAAAGACTCTACTGAAGCTAGAAATTTCAGACATTAGCCTTGGGAAATTTCTGGGGTCCAGCAAAAGGGATGACCTTTATCAGCCCATTATATTGAAGAGTTCACACAGACCCCAAATGAACAAATATAAGATACAAAAACTTACATTTTGGAAACTTCACTGAGAGCAAATTAAAACTGAGAATTTTCAACATGTTAAAGTTGAAACTGAAATATCCTAATATAATATTAAAGAGCTTGTGCTTTGAATTAATTTTTTGAATTAAGTAGTAATACGCATATAAAATACGTTTGCTCAGGTTGAAAAGGATGATACAATTTGATTACGGTTTATGTGCCATTAAAAACATGTGGGAAGGAACTGGAAAGTGCTGGTTTACACCGATGATAGACACAAAATGCTGGAGTAACTCAGCGGGACAGGCAGCACCTTCAACTCGGAAAAAAAACTCAGTGTCACTTTCCTGTAACATAGTATAGTTTCTCTAGTTTTTTCTCGATCAAGATCAATGCATAAAAATCTAAACTTCTTGTCAGTTCAGGGAGTTCTGCAGATATCATTGGTGAAGGTTTCATGAAGGAGCAGAGAGATACTGACAATGAAGCCTGAATGTATCCAAGTTTAAGTATGCAAGCCTACGCTTGGTGCCAAATGCAATTCATTATACCAATCCAAACATTATTTCTCTCTCAAAAAGAACTGTTGTAGATAAGATGTTAAGTCATTCAGTATGCTGTGGATCATCCTTTATGTCACATAGAAAGGAAAGTTAATTAATTGGAGACAAAAGAGACTGCAGATGCTGGGATCTGAAGGATAAAAGCAAATTGCTGGAGAAAATCAGAGGGTCGGGCATCATCTTAGGAGGGAAATGGAATCAGTCGGCTTGTGGGTCGAAACCCTTCATCTGAACTGATTAATTAATTCAGGAGATTCAACACCTGTCCCTATACCTCCTCCATCGACTCCGTCCATGGACCCCGACAGTCCTTTCAGGAGAGGCAAAGGTTCACTTCCTCATCTACTGTATCCGCTGTTCCAGGTGTGGACTCCTATATATCGGCGAGACCAAGCACAGGCTCGGCGATTGTTTCGATGTGCACCTCCGCTCAGTCCGTCTAAACCTACCTGATGTCCCGGTTGCTAAGCTCCCCCTCCCATTCGCACACTGACCTTTCTGTCCTGGGCCTTCTCCACTGTCAGAGTGAGGCCCAATGCAAATTGGAGGAACGGCACCTGATATTTTGATTGGGCAGCTTATAACCCAGCAGTATGAATATTGACATCTCTAACTTCAAGTCACCCTTGCTTTCCCTTTCTCTCCATCCCTCCCCCATCCTAGTTCTCCAACCAGTCTTACTGTCCTCCTGATTTAATTTTATATTTGTATACTTTGTTGTCACCTTACCCGAGCTAACAATTATCTATTCTACAATTTCCATCAGCTTTGTCCCATTTGATGTCTTGTTTTCACATCTTACCTCTCCATATCTCTGTGTGTCCCTCCCGCTGACTCTCAGTCAGCAGAAGGGTCTCGACCCGAAACGTCACCCATTCCTTCTATCCAGACATGCTGCCTTGCTGTCCCGCTGAGTTACTCCAGCATTTTGTGACTATCTTCGGTGTGAACCAGCACCTGCAGTTCCTTCCTACAGAATTAATTCTTTGATTTGTATTGAGATGAGAGTTTGTTATTGTAGTACTTGGAGATAGAAACAAAATGCTGGAGTAACTCAGCGTGACAGGGAGCATCTCAGGAGAGAAAGAATTGGTGACATTTCAGGTCGAGACCCTCTTCAGATGCTGCCTGTCCCACCGAGTTACTCCAGCTTTTTGTGCCTATCTCAGTTTAAACCAGCATCTGCAGTTCCTCCTTACACATTGGAGTAATTGGACCACCTGAACCAATATTGGCCTTTTAAGCTTGATAATCCAAAACCTTGCTTTTTGAGGCACCATTAATGGTACCTAAGTATCAGTTGTTATTTCATACATGCTCTCAGTGGGTACCTGAGTATGTAACAACACGAATGCAGCACACTTAGTACATTAAAAAGCTGCAGGTTGAATAATGAATTGCCACAGCAGGAGCCAGCACTATAATTTTCATGAAACTCATTTCATTCCTTCATCAGCCTGTTACACTAATTGAGTTTTAATTTGGAGTTACAACACATTTTCATGCTCCATTGCATCTCTGAACTGTTCTCTATACACCCCTATTGACTTTAAGTCTGTCTCTGTCTATTTTGAGTTCCACAGGGGGTCATATCTCATTGAACACAATACATAAATACATACACTCCTTAGGAATCACCTATGTTTTGCCAAACAGTAAGCTTCTTTCTTTATAGGGTGTTGCCTTACAAATTATTTGCTTAAGATTTAGAAATAAATCTTTAAATAAGGGAAGATTCAGTAGGGTATGTGTAGGAAGGAACTGCAGATGCTGGTTTAAATCGAAGATAGACACAAAATGCTGGAGTAACTCAGCAGGGAAGGCAGCATCTCTGGAGAGAAGGAATGGGGGACATTTACAAAAAAACTTTGTTCTTCACCTGCTCCCATCTTTCATTTGGTATGAAGCGAATTCCAGGAATGGATGAGGTTTCGGGTCGAGACCCTTCTTTTTCAGTATAGTATATTAACTTTGCTAGCCTCCAAGCATCAGGCAAGCAACTTCAAAGTCAAAAATAAATAAGGACCTTATGTAATCGGGTTTCATTAAATACAATTACCTAAATTGTGTAAAATCTCTGTTCTCAGTAAACCTGCATAAGATGGACCATTCTTGGAATTTAAGTCCCCAAATTAATAAAACCTTATTGAGACACTGCAGGGGGCTTAAAATAAAGATTTACAACATGTTTGCCAGGAATAAGGGTGACATATCTATCAGAAATGAATATTCCGTCTGTGGCTATTTTTTCCAGAAAAGAGGTTAAGGAGAGATCTGAGAGGAATATTTCCGATGATATAATATAGACAGTGACTTTTCTACTTGACCAGAACTAGGGCTCATAAATGCAAATGCTCCTAATAAATCCAATATATAATTTAGGTGAAACTCATTTATCCAGAAGGAAATTAAAACCAGGGGGCGCCAGACGATGGCTGCCTCACTAACGGTCTGTCTCTTTTTTCCCTTCTTTGTGTTTTTAATTTGTTGTAAAATCCATGTATTCGTTTATCTTTAGTTTTGTATTATGTGTGGGGAGGTGGGAGGGGAAAAGTTTTTAATCTCTTTCCTCGTCGGAGATGTGACTTTATCCATGTCGTATCTCCGTCTGCACTGCGACCTAACATCGTGGAGCTGGAGGCTTCTTGATGGTACCATGGAGCTCCAACCGTGGGAGCCTGCAGACTTTAACAATGTGCAGCTCGTGGTCCCTGGTTAGGGACCGACTTCGGGAGCTCCAAGCTGCAGGAGCTTCGACCTCCCGATCGCGGGAGCTTCAATCACTGGCTGCGGGAACTTCAATCGCCCCGACTGTAGATGTTCCGACTCCTCCAACCGCGGGAGAAAAAGAGGAAAGAAGATAAGACTTTATTACATTCCATCACAGTGGGGAATGGGGAGGAGCTATTGTGGTGGATGTTTATGTCAAATTTTTATGCAGTTGTGTGTCTTGTTGCTTTTTTGGTATGACTATGGCAAACCAAATTCCTCGTATGTTGCAAAAAATACTTGGCTGATAAATTATGATTATGATTATGATCATGAAAACGGAGAACTTGGAATGTTTGAGGTAAACGGTGTAATTGCAATGAAGATAAAATACAAATTATACAGATGGACTAAGAGTGGTGTGAAGAAGTCTATGTACTTAAGTTTATGTATTCACGCTAATAATTGAATAATACTCAAGCTAATGCTCAACTGCTAGCTTGAACAAACGACGCTGAACTGAATGGCCTAATTGTTGCTCCAGTCAAAATGCTTCAATAAAAACAGGCAGTAACGTATCTAATCATGATTCATTCTGGAGAAGAATACATTCACCATTGGACCACCATGGCTCCAGTCTAAATAAAGATATGGGATGTGTGCACAAGTTCAGTATTATTGTCACTTACCCTGAGAAACTGATCTAAGCTTAAGGCAGTGCATTTATTCTATTATCAAAGCAAGGTCCCACACATTTTAGCAACCATTAGGAAATGTAGATGCAGTCCTTAGCCAAGGTTATTATATGTGATAAATATTAATGGATATCCATTAGAACTTCTAAACTGTGACTTTAATCAATACCAGGGTAATTTAACAATCATCGTTTTTTGCCTTCTACCAATATTAACATATAACAGAAAATCATTACTTTGTACAAAAATCAAGGGTTATATTTCCATAACTGCTTGAAGCATTTCCATGTGTTCTATAAAGGGGATTATATGCCAAATCTGATTGTGTTGCATGTTCCATCATTAGGTGCTCAGGACAATTCTCATTGCACAGCTGATCGTTACCTTCGAAAGTTACGTTTTTTTTAAGCTGTGATCTCCATTTTGTTAGACTTGATGGAACAAACAGACTCCTTTTTGTATGATAACTCTATGACTATTACAGGGTTAAGAGGCAAACTCACTAATTCGTGAGCTGTGCTCTTAGCCACCTGCTGCACATCAGGTCTCAGAATATCAGCTGCTACTGGTGCTGTGAAGTGGTGCTGTCAAGCCAAAAAGGAATTTGCCACATCTTCATTTGCAACGATCTCTTTCCCCAACATGACCGATTGACCAAGAACATCATCAGGGCTTGAGAAGAAAATAGAATATATGGTTAGTAACTGGAGCATTTTCGTTCCAAACGACTGCTTGCTCAATGAAGCATCGGGCCATGATAGAGACAAGGACAGACATAGTTAAATTATAGCAGGAATGGATTGTTCTGGGGAAAACTACCCTCTAGCAGATTTCCTGCTGTTGCAACAGCTGGGGCACCATTTCAGCCTGCAATATCTACAGCAACCCTGCAGCTGATGGCAACTTGGGAAAAGCAGATCCTTCTCAGTGCGTGGCTGCCTTTTCTACAATAGGTGATGCTGCAAAAATGAAGGGGAAATTGTTAGTTTTTAAAAAATACACAAAGCTGCAGGGTAACTCGCCTATCTATGTCCGCTAGAGATACTGCCTAACCCGCTGAGTTACTCCAGTACTTTATGTATTTTTTTAAATAAATAAGCATCTGCTGTTCCTGTAGGAAGGCACCCACATCGGGATGCAGCAGAGGACAGGGTTGCGGTGGGTGCCGAAGGTCGGTCGAGGATGCGTGGCTGAGAACAAAGAGGAACTTGGCATGGGGGAGCCGCCTAGAGAACAAACAGGGACATTAGTGACTAAAATGAATACTTTGCAACTTTGTTGGCACTCTACACATGGTGTATGGTATGCAAAAAAAAGAATTTCACTTTGACATGTTGCAGGTGATAATAAAGTATCAATTATTCAGTCCTTGTTTTTACATTGGACATTTATAGCGACTGGGTTGCTGAAGATGCAAGATCTGCATAGATGAAGCCAGAGCATTGTGAACATTTCTGGGCACCACAGCTAGGGCACTGTAAATAGACCTGGTCACCACACCTTCTACACTGTCAATATGTACACTTTTCTGTGTTTCTATGTTTCTTATCATAGCTGGAGCACTGTGAGGCGTTTTGTGCCCAAAAAGGACATGGACAGAGCAAAACCTTGGAGTTATGGTTTTCAGAAGTGAAGTTAGGAAATAATTCCATGTGAAGAATGTGTAGAAGAATGGAAAATGCTGCATTATTTATTCATTTTAGAACTAAAAACAATGAAAACATTAGGGAATATAAAGTTGATTTGTGGATCATCTAAGATTATATTGAACGGCAAAATGGGTTTGTCAGGCAGAAACAGCTTGTTCTTGCTTTTAGATTCTATTAAGAGTTATGGAGAGCTATAAGCGGGGATATTGAGTTTGCCTTGTTACATGAACAAGCATCAGCTGCATGGAAGAAGGGATTTATTGTGAATGTCATGGCTTTGGAAATGTTTGGAAACAACAGCAGGGTAAAGAACAATGTAAGGCCTTGCAATAATTAGGGGAGAGCTACAGTATGTGAAACAGCAGAGCGGCCACGGTGGTGTAGCGGTAGGGTTGTTGCCTTACGGCACTTACAGTGCTGAAGACCCGGGTTCGATCCTGACTATGGGTGCTGTCTTTACGGAGTTTGTACGTTCTCTCCGTGACCGCGAGGTTTTTCTCCGAGATCTTCGGTTTCCTCCCACACTCCACAGCCATACAGGTTTGTAGGTTAATTGGCTTGGTGTATGTTTAAAATGTCCTTAGTGTGTGTAGGATAGAGTTAATGTGCAGGGATCGCTGGTCAGTGCAGACTCGGTGGGCCGAAGGGCCTGTTTCCACACTGTTTCTCAAAACTAAACTAAGGTTAAGATTTCCATTGATCCCAGCACAGTAAAGTTGTGCATGGGCTTACAATGATAAGATAGTGAATGGGAGCCTCACCCTAACTATTCAAGTCAGGTCATTAAACGTATTTTTATACTTCTGAGGAGCCAACTATGAGAAGTTATACTTGGGAGTTCCCATCCTTCATAACATATGGGTTCGATCCTGACCTCATGTGCAGTGATAGAGTCATGGAGTTGTACTGTACAGAAACAGGCTCTTTGCCCAACTTGTCCTTGCCAACCACGATGCCCCATCTACACATGCCCACATTTGTCCCGTATCCCTCTAAACCTTTTCTATCCATGAACTTGCCCAAATCCCTATTAAATGTTGACAGAAATGTTTAAAAAGTGTTTTATTGTCACATTTACCAATTAAGCTCCAGTGATATGTGAATTACCATACAGCCATACAAAAAAAAACAAGAAGAAACACAACTACATAAAAGTTAACATAAACATCCACCACAGCAGATTTCCCCACATTCCCCAATGTGATGGAAGTCAAAAAAGTCCAATCTTCTTCCTCTTTATTCCCCCGCGGTTGGCGCAGTCGAACCATCCATCGGGGAGACTGGAGCTCCCGCAGCTGGCGGTTGAAGTCCCCATGTCGGGGCGATTGAACCTCCCACGTCGGCGCGATCGAAACGTATCTGGGCAATCGAAACTCCCACGCTGGGGCGGTCGAAACTCCAGCGGCTTGGAGTTACCGAAGTCGGTGTGAGTTTAAAGTTCAAATTATTATATAAGTAGTGCACTGGGAAAGGAAATTCAATTGGAAGAATTCAAATGCATCAAAAGCATACTGCACTGTTATAAGATTTCTGATAAATATTCTCATTCAGCTTTAAGTGGATTTCTGCACAAATTGTCAATGCATCTTTGTTTCTGTATGTTGCCAATGAACAAAAGTCTTTCACAAGGATTACATTAATTCATGTGCTCTGCATTGTATTATCCTTTCGGAACAGTAGCTATTTATTTTATTCTTTTATTTGCAGATTTATTTCAATGTCATTCATTTGTTTAAATCGCATCACATACACCAATGAGCAACAGGATTACAGCAGGGTTCACTTAGAATGGATGAAATAGCCTTGAAAATGAAAAGTAGCCCTTCACAGACATTGAAGGTTTGAATTTGTGCCTTCATGAAACAGATAATGGAAATGATTTATGAATGTTTCAATTGCCAGTAATTAAAACCACTGCATGAGTTAAACGCAAGCTGCTTGCCCAGCTTCCCTCTTGTTGCTATATCTTCATTTTTTCCCTTCTTGGCACTTACAATATGACTACCTGATAGAAATTCAAGAAGATTTTCTTCCGTATTTATCTCATTTTTGTTCAGCATCTAAGAGCCTGCAAACAAAATTCCTACCCTTGTGACCTCCTCCTGAAATTCATTTACCTCCAATGCAGAAGTGCATGGGATTTCCCAATTTCAATTACCTACCGTGGTGGTAATCTTTCCAACAGTCACTTTCATAGGTGATGATCGATATCGCTCATGAGTGGTTAACGATCAAGACCCACTCCTCTGCATTTGCCTTCTGTGCCCCCTTCCCCATATCAAATTCACCCCGCAATGTTCTGTAGATATTGTTGGTAAATTAGTGTCATGGCAAGAATGATAGAATGATAACGCCAGGATGTTTTGATGTTGGACATGGTGAGTGACAAGATGAGTAACTAGATAAGAAGTCATTTTAAAAATGAAAAATATAAATAGAATTCCATGCATTCCATAATAGTTTTCAATATCCTCTTTGGTATAGAATAAGGCATTAGTGAAAATGTGATTCCCAACATGTCAATTATTAAATCAGAGAGGGACAATCACTAATATCCAAACACCTTATTACCACGGTTAGATTGCAATAACTGTGACTATTATCAAATGTATTAACGTCATTCCAATAAAATTTAACCTCCATTATTTAGTCGCTTGCTTTACCTTTGTTTCCTCTCAGATTCCATCATCTGCAACACTTTGAAGCCTCTACCACACAGCCTCCTTAATTCCTTCCACCCTTTCCTCCTCCACAACTGACTCTGTCTTCCAATCAACCCTTCTTCACCTTGATCCACCTACCTCTTGCCAGCTCTTCCCCATTCTTCCCCCTCACCTCTTTATGATGGCAATCTCCTTTCTATCCTTTCAACTCAGATGCAGGGTCTCGCCCTGAACCATTGACTGTCCATTTCCCTGTACATTTACGGCCTGAACTCCTGAGTTCCTCCAGCACATGTTTTTGTTGCTTCAGTTCTTGCATCCGCAGTGTCTTTTTCAGCAATAAAACACTGCAATACAACCTTTTTTTTCTTTTATCATTTCATCAGGGCAACTTTTAGGGCGTGTTTGTTTCCAAGGACTTCCATGTGTACTCGTGCCATTATTTTCGTTTTAAAAGATCAGCAGTGAGGAAGTTAGTGCTGTATACTTTATTTGCTGCAGTCCTTTAAGTCAGTGGGAACCAAAACTACAGGCACGGGTAGCATGCCGATCCAACTGAAGTTAATGGCAGATCTATTTTTGTTTGTTTCCAAGCCATAGCCAGTCATAGTGGGAAGGCTATTGGGCAAATGGTCAGTTGACGAGCAAGTTGCATGTTCTTAATTATGAGGGGGCATTAGGCATTGAAAGTTGTATAACTATATTGAAATATTTGGGAAGCTAGCTCAGAAGAAAGGATCTGACCTCAGCATTGTTTAAAATGATCAAAACAATTGGAAGGTTAAAGCCTGGGACTTCATCGCCCAAGTTAATATCAGGTGGCAGAGATGATATTAGTGGTCCGTCAAAAATGGGCCATCCAGAGGTTCACTGACAATAGTTTGTGGAGTTTGAGTTTGTTGCAGTGGTGGTTGTGGTATTTCATATGGTTGTTTGGGGGTTTAAAGGTTCTTTGTCACTGGGGGTGTGTGTCATTATCTGTCAACAGATGCCATTCTTTGAGGATCAAATGAAGATATAATGAAGAAGCACTTCAGTTCCTCTTGAAAAATCAACCACTTGACTCACATATTCCTGCCTCAGTGCACTTGCACTAAGTTTCGGGTTTTCTGGATGAATCATCTTTTGCACCTCAAAGTTTTCCCATTAGCTTCACAAGGCACGAGCCAGTAGGGTGATGGAATACTCTTCACTTGAGTCAATTGGTGCTGGGCCAACAACACTTAAGAAACTTGACATCGATCAGAACAAGTTGATCCACTTGATTGACATCCCTTTCACTTTTCATTCTTTCCATCACCAAACCACTAGGCCCATCACTTAGAAAATATAATGGAGGCTCGCCAAGCTTTCTTCAATGACACTTCAGAGCTTCCACTACCTAGGAAAAGGGTCACTAGAGCTTGTGATCACCACCAGTCGTGAATATTCCTCCAGATCATATAACATTCTGACTTAGAAGTATATGTGTTTCCTGCAAAGTCATTCATCAGATGTGATTTGCCCGGATAACCTACAAGATAGAGCTTCCCGCTGTGCCTCCGTACGTGTGACAACAATAACCCAATACCAATACTTATAACTTCCATCTCAACCATATTAAAAAAATTAATACCATCAAATTTTCTCACAGGCATCATCTTCTCCACCATGAACATTTATTTCATCGCAGACAGACCCCAAGTCAGGATTGAACCAGGGTGCCTGGCGCTGTGATGCAGTGGCTCCACCAGCTGTGCCACTGTGCCACCCAAGTGTTAATGACCACTTTAAACCTACAGCTTGATAAAGTCTGTGAGAATTGCCTGCTGAAGTAATAAAACTGATATATAAAACACGAGGGCAGCTCCAGCCTTAGCACTGGGAACCATGAATATCATCAGCGGCAGAAGTCCTGGATGTGGATTTCCAGTGGACATTCTCTGGTTTGCAGTTTCAAGGGCAGCACTTCAACATGGATGAAAGAGACAGCTGATGAACACAATATCACCTCTGTCCAATACAATCTTGCAAAACCCATCAAAGAATTTTCAAGTAACATTCATCTTATACATGAAGAAACTGAACTTCACCTAAGACTGAAGTATTGCCTAAGGAAGCTTTGCACATTACCACGTGAACATCTGCAGTTAAAACAATTTGCCCTCACACTCTGCCTGTGATTGTTGAAGTTGACTCCAGTGCAGCAAACATCTTAACAATTCAAATAATAATAGGCAGTAGCGTTGCTTCCTTTCAGTGCCAGATTCCAGGGTTCGATCTTCACTATAGATGCTGACTGAATGGAGTCTGTACATTTTCCCCATGATTGTACATTTCCTCATGATTGCGTGGGTTCTCCATGGGTGCTCCAGTTTAACCCTCACATTCCAAAGACGTACAGGTTTGTAAGTTAATTTGACTTTGGTAACATTGTAAATTGTTCCTAATGTGCAGGATATTGCTCATGTATGGGGATCGCTGGGCGATGTGGACTAGGTGGGCCGAATAACCTTTTTCCGCACTGTATGTCCAAACTGAAAACTAAACTGAACTAAACAAGAGGAAAGTTCTCCAAAATGGGAACCGGGATAGACAATATCCCTGATAATTAAACAGATGAATTGGTGAATTGTTGGCTGATAAATGACTGTAGGATTCCTCCTGTAAAAGTATGACGTGTTTGGTAAGCAGAACATCGTCCCACCTCCAAAATCTCAAAAGAGCCCTCCATGCCACTGGATGGAACAATTACCAGAAGCATATTTATTTATCAACTTATTGCTGGTATGAGTAGAATCACTGGGAGGGAGTGAGATCTCTAGTAATTAAATTATCAAGATAATGGATGAGGAATATGTCTGTGGAATCAGAAGGATGTGAAATCATTGGATCACAAGAGTATTAGACACTTGGGATTAATTAAGGAGGTATGAAGGAAGGATATCAAAGAGGAGAAAAATCTGCGAATAAGAAGAAAGAGCAAACAGGACAAAAGAATGGGAAGAGGCCAAGGGGTTTTGAAGTATGGAAGACAGTATGGTGCTCAGCAGGGAAGTGAGGGTCAGGCTTTGAAGTAGTTGAGAGAGGAAGTAAGAACATACAATAATGAAATTACTCAAAATGTTCAGCCAGCATCCAGAATCTCCCATCCCACTGTCTGGAAATATGCAGCATCCCACAATAAGTCACCCATTCCTTCTCTCCACAGATACTGCCTGTCCCGCTGAGTTACTCCAGATTTTTGTGTCTATCCTTCAGTTCAAGCCAGCATCTGCAGTTCCCTCCTACACTAGTTTAAAATGGTTCTATGAATATGAATATCTAGCTGCTGTAACTAGTTTGATTTTACAATGTAGTAACTGTGGAAATTCCACTTAAAATATCTTGTTCTTGGTGCTGACTTATTTTTCTGCTGTCAGAATTGTGCTTTCATTTTGCTAAAGTATGAGGAACAATAGATGGATTCCCCTTAGCTAGCTCTCCCCATGTCAGGGAATGCTAGCACCTGCTGTTCACTGCAGTGAATCATTTTGGCAGGCAATAAGCATCGACAGAGTTGTCTTACTTTGCCAAGAAATGATCCTCAGAGAGCTAATTGGCTTCGTGATAATTTGACCATTTATTACACCTGAAGCTATCAGGCAGACAATGTTATGTAAGGTAAATTCTGCCTTAATAACCATACTGACTACTTTGACCTGAAGCTTCAACCCGTCTTCATGGCCCTGTTAATAAAATTGCTGTGTTCTGTTACACAGAGTATCAGGTCCTGGTTTCCATTGCTCAACTCTGCTGAAGTTAACAGGGCTCAGTCAAGGTCGATGGTGGAATATCTTAATTGGCTTCTTCTTAACTATGAAACACTGCTGCTGGAAAATAGTTATTCAGATTTTGAGAATAGGTTACAGTTAAATTGCCCTCAGAGTCTAAAACACATTTACTGAAGGTATTTTGCACATGCATTTCTGAGTCCTGCATGCATCTCATATAGGACAATGCATTTGATGGGCGGCCATGGTGGTGAAATCAAAAGCAATACGCTTTTCCTGTCCATCATTCATTACGTGGGAGATCACTGCCCCTACACCATAATTTGAAGCATCACAAGCAAGTTTCATCTCGCGTGTCGTATCGTAGTGAACAAGGAGTTTGTCACGTGTCAAGTTTTCCTTGCAGTTGTCATATGCATGTTGCTATTCTTTTACCCACGTCCATTTCACATCTTTTTGTAGCAGATGATGTAGTGGCTTTAGCACAGTTGCTAGATCTGGAAGGAATCGTGCATAGAACTGGACCATCCCAAGGAATGATTGTAGCTCTGACACATTGTTGGGTTTTGGAGCATTCACTATTGCTTCCACTTTCGCCTTCACAGGGCGAAGACGCCATTAGCGTCTATATGGTGTAACAATTCACCTACAGTGGCTTGCAAAAGTATTCATACCCCTTGAACTTTTCCACATTTTGTCACGTTACAACCACAAACATAAATGTATTTTATTGGGATTTTATGTGATAGACCAACACAAAGTGGCACATAATTGTGAAGTGGAAGGAAAATTATACATGGTTTTCAAATTTTTTTACAAATAAAAAACTGAAAAGTGTGGCGTGCAAAAGTATTTAGCCTCCTTTACTCTGATACCCCTAAATAACATCCAGTGCAACCAATTGCCTTCAGAAGTCTCCTAATTAGTAAATAGAGTCCACTTGTGGACTAATCTCAGTATAAATACTGCTGTTCTGTGAAGGCCTCAGAGGTTTGTTAGAGAACATTAGTGAACAAACAGCATCATGAAGCCCAAGGAACACACCAGACAGGTCAGGGATAAAGTTGTGGAGAAGCTTAAAGCAGGGTTAGGTTATAAAAAAATATCCCAAGCTTTGAACATCTCACGGAGCACTGTTCAATCCATCATCTGAAAATGGAAAGAGTATGTCACAACAGCAAACCTACCAAGACATGGCCGTCCACCTAAACTGACAGGCCGGGCAAGGAGAGCATAGATCAGAGAAGCAGCCAAGAGGACCATGGTAACTCTGGAGGAGCTGCAGAGATCCACAGCTCAGGTGGGAGAATCTGTCCACAGGACAACTATTAGTCGTGTACTCCACAAATCGGGTCTTTATGGAAGAGTGGCAAGAAGAAAGCCATTGTTGAAACAAAGCCATAAGAAGTCCTGTTTGCAGTTTGCCACAAGCCATGTGGGGGACACAGCAAACATGTGGAGGAAGGTGCTCTGGTCTGATAAGACAAACATTGAAGTTTTTGGCCTAAATGCAAAACGCTACGTGTGGTGGAAAACTAACACTGCACATCACCCTGAACACACCATCCCCACTGTGAAACATGGTGGTGGCAGCATCATGCTGTGGGGATGCTTTTCTTCAGCAGGGACAGGGAAGCTGGTCAGAGTTGATGGGAAGATGGATGGAGCCAAATACAGGGCAATCTTGGAAGAAAACCTGTTAGAGTCTGCAAAAGACTAGAGTGAGGTGGAGGTTCACCTTCCAGCAGGACAACGACCCTAAACATACAGCCAGAGCTACAATGGAATGGTTTAGATCAAAGCATATTCATGTGTTAGAACGGCCCAGTCAAAGTACAGACCTAAACCCAATTCAGAATACTTGAAAATTGCTGTTCACAGACGCTCTCCATCCAATCTGACTGAGCTTGAGCTATTTTGCAAAGAAGAATGAGCAACAATTTCAGTCTCTAGATGTGCAAAGCTGGTAGAGGCATACCCCAAAAGACTTGCAGCTGTAATTGCAGCAAAAGGTGGTTCTACAAAGTATTGACTCAGGGTGGCTGAATACTTTTGCACGCCACACTTTTCAGTTTTTTTTTGTAATAAAATTTGGAAACCATGGATCATTTTCCTTCCACTTCACAATTATGCACCACTTTGTGTTGGTCTATCACATAAAATCCCAATAAAGTACATTAAAGTTTGTGGTTGTAACGTGACAAAATGTGGAAAAGTTCAAGGGGTATGAATACTTTTGCAAGCCACTTAGTAAAAAGCCACTTTTGCAAGTAAAACTTAGCTGTACGAAGGCTATTCTGCTTGAGGAACTTGACAAAAAAAAAAATCTTATACAATCCCAAGGATGCATATTGTCACGTAGACACAACATAGAGATAGCCTGACAAACTCTTGACGATTTGTCCAGCTGCTGTTTTAATCTACAGTCCCCTGCATAGAAGGATCTGCGGCCTACTGTGTCCAGCTCGCAAACAACTGCGACACAACTCCGTATTTACTGTTTAAAATGTTAAACAATACTGCATGTTGCAAAACAGTCCTGCACTGTATTTAAAGGATGAGTTCACAAACTCTATCCCATCCTCATCGCCAATTTTGTTATATTCCGGACGGCAGCATGAATAACAACTTACATGCAGGTTACCTGGATCACGAGAGATAGATTTATTACCCAACATTCCCTGCTTATATTGAGCACCAACTCACTTTTATATACATGAATACATTACAATACTCAACTCCTCTGGTTATGAAGGCCAACATGCCATTCGCTTTCTTCACTGCCTGCTGTACCTGCATGCTTACTTTCATTGACCGATGAACAAGAACCCCCAGATCCCATTGTACTTCCCCTTTTACAAACTTGACATTATTTAGACAATAAGCTGCCTTCCTGGTTTTGCTGCCAAAGTGGATAACCTCACATCTATCCAAACTAAACTGAATATGCCATGCATCTTCCCACTCACCCAACCTGTCCAAGTCACCTTGCATTCTCATAGCATCCTCCTCACAGTTCACACTGCCACCCAGCTTTGTGCCATCTGCAAATTTACTAAAGTCACTTTGAATCCCTTAATCTAAATCATTGATGCATATTGTAAATAGCTGTGGTTCCATGCACCGAGTCTTGCGGTACCCCACTAGTCACTGCCTGCCATTCTAAAAGGACCCGTTAATCCCTACTCTTTGTTTCCTGTCTGCCAACCAATTTTCTATCCATGTCAGCACTCTACCCCTAATACCAGGTGCCCTAATTTTGCCCACTAATCTCCTATGTGGGACCTTATCGAATGCTTTCTGGATGTCCAGGTACACTACATCCACTGGCTCTCCCTTATCCATTTTCCTAGTTACATCCTCAAAAAATTCCAGGAGATTAGTCAAGCAGGATTTCCCCTTCTTAAATCCATGCTGACTCGGACCGACCCAGTTACTGCTACCCAAATGTCATCTATTTAATCTTTTATGATTGACTCCTGCATCTTCCCCACCACCGATGTCAGGCTAACTGGTCTATAATTCTCTGTTTTCTCTCTCCCGCTGTAAATTTGCACATCTTTGGAGTGTGAGAGGAAACTGGAGCATTAGAGGAAAACCAATGCAGTCATTTGCGGAGAACGTACAAACTCCGCACAGGCAGCAGACGTAGTCAGGATCAAACCTGGGTCTCTGGCGCTGTAATGCAGCAACTCTACCGCTGCGCCATTGCACTGCCTATGTTGAGACCATTCCAGTGTGAGCCTATCAGAACAGCTGAAGTATTTTCCACTTCCAAAATCCATAAGATTTTGTAGCCGAACAATTTTTAAAGTGACTCAGTTAAGCATGGGGCAAAGGATGTGCTCACATTTTTGAGTTTGTTTGAAATTCTATACTTTGTCTATTTCATCAAACATTTGACTCAGTAATTCACGCAGCAAAGTCAGTCTTAGTCCTTCATCTCTGAAAACAATTATCAATCTGACAGTCAGAAAATGGGTTGACACCAAACAATTAAAATTAATATCACAATATCTATTTATGTTATTTATTGCTTCACCAGTTCATTCTACTTGCAAGGTTACAAATGGTGGAAGAACAAAATTAATTATCTTACTGTATAATTTACTCTGAAATATTTGCTTGTGCAGTGTATTGACCAATTGATGGCTCAAATAGTATTCAGTATAATCCCCACATGAAGCAAAGAGGGATACTGGCTGAAGTATTATTAATGGCCATGAGCCTGCTGTTCTTCAAATAGACCCATGGGCCCTTCGCTAATCACCTCCAGAGCCAGTGGGGTTACAGTCTGTTGTCTCAACCAAAAGAAAGCTGGTTCATATATGCACCAAGAAATCATAATCTGCTGTGGCATTGGATGGTAAATCGTCTAACCAATAACATTATCAAAATACAGGTTTGAATGAACATCGAGGAGGAAGGAAAATGAACGGAAGTGAAGCAGCGGTTTTTGGGGTGTGACTATCAGAGCTCAAGGCCGAGGTAACTGAAAGTGTGGCCTCCACAGGAGCAGCAATTAAAATAGAGGTTCCACACGAGGCCAGAATTGGAGGAGAGCACACAATTCAGATGGCAATAGGGACAGATGATTGAAATCAAGGGCGAGATTTATAAAAACAAGCTATGGATAGGACAGGTTTGGAGGTGTACGGGCCAAACGCAGGCAGGTGAGACTAGTCTAGCTGGGTGTGGATAAGTTTGGCTGAAGGGCCTGTTTCCACGCAGTATCATTCTATGACTCTATGAAATCTATATCAGTCTGAAGAAAGTTCCCGACCAAAAACGTTGCCTATCCATTCCCTCCACGATGCCACGATCACCGAGTTAGTCTAGCACATTGCGTTTGCTCAAGAATCCTACATTTGCAGTTCCTTGTATCTGAAATAGAATGCAGACACCAGGACTTTTGCTGAACCAAGTTTACACACAGTGGAAGGGTGAAGGTGCAGAAGTAATCAATTATTGATGTAAGAAAGATGTGATTTTACTTTTATATTTCATAACTCAAGATGACGTTTTATCCAAGATTATGGATTTGAAATCATATTAGGTAGAGTGTTTACCATGTTCATTTCAAACATAGATGACCGCGCTTCCACATTATGGGAAAATTGTTTCTGCAGGCACAATCGTAACCATTAATGTTTTCATCACGTCCTCCAATTCTGAAACCATAAAACATCAATAGAAAGGATTAATATGCCTCGTAAGAGAATGTGGTCCTGTTTTAATTAAATTTTGCATTGACTTTATACTGCTGAACGCTAACAGATTTGTGATTCAATAAAGTCAGATATGCAGCTAATGCAGCTGCAGATTTTGTAAGACAATAGGTTGCTAATGAGTTTCTTCTGTATTGTTCTCCCCCAGATTTTCCAAAGAAAGCCACATGCATCTGCAGCTAATTTATATTTCCTCATCAAATTACTTTCTTAATGCTTTATTATGATTTGAATA
The DNA here is from genome assembly GCA_963514005.1 of Raja brachyura. The sequence continues at coordinate 14,136,187 of OY740800.1, read as the reverse complement.
TAATGAGATGCAAATTGCTTGCAAACCAGGCTTAATTTGTGTGGCTGTCAGGGACAGATTGGCTGCTTACTAACAGTAGCCCTTCATGAGGCAATAAATAACAAGATGGGTTACTAGAATATTTGATGGTGAAATGTTTCCTGGCATCCCCACGCTATATTTCACCCGGTTCGCAGAATGTCCCAAATCAATTACTTCACCCTGTTTGCCTACTTAAACGGAAGATAATAATTTGTTTCTTGGTGATAGTGCGGACCAATATTAGGCTCATAAAATATTAAGAGTGAACGCTTTGGGGATTCAATACAACTTGCGCGATCTGTGCCTCTCACTGCTTCAGTCAGGCCTATTTCGTATCCGTCCTGCGATTTTGAATTTAATGATGGCATAAGAACCCTCGCATTAACTGTCAAGTTGGGAGAAATTGAGCATGGATTCCTCACGAGAGGTACTATACAAGATTGCTTTGCTAATACGTGGTAGGTTACTGTGGATTCAGTGGGTCTTTGGTGAAATATAAATAACAAAGAGTGAAATGCTGTGAGCAGATATTAATTTTTCAGAAAAAGGAATGATTTGAGACTTGATAAAATGAATCCATGATCAGGCCTAAGAGATACATTTTACAAGACACAAACAAATATAGAGAGAAAATGCTAATCGGTCACTCTGATGATTTGAAGTAAATATGCATTTATTCTACTATGAAGTATTCAGTACAGATTTAATTCATTAATGGTCTGAATGAAGTATGTAAAATGGTAGGAAAATATTTCTGACCATATGAAGGAATATTGTACAATTTATTATTCTTACTGAAGTTTGAGAGTTAAATAAGAATATTTGATGTGGAAAATTATTTCGTGCAAATGAATGTCTCAGTTTTCTTTAAAATTATAACAATATTGCCACACATTGCTGTTTGGCAAAGTCATAAAGAAGTCTGATGATACTAACATTCAGTTTTGTCTGCACTTTATGGTGTCAGCAAGTACTGTAGATTACTCGTCAGAAATGTCACAGTCCCAGGCAATAAATCTAACTGTGCACTGCTCGTATTAAACATTTTCCAGTGTAAGCATTGTACACCATTAGGGCAGATCAGGAAGAATAACAAGATAATGAGCTGAGGCTATTCATCACAGTGGCACGGTGGCACAGCAGTAGAATTTCTGACTTCCAGCTCCGGAGACCCAGGTTCGATCCTGACTACAGGTGCTGTCGGTACAGAGTTTGTATGTTCTCCCAGTGACAGCGTGGATTTCCTCCCAAGATCTTCGGTTTCCTCCCACACTCCAAAGATGTACAGCTTTGTAGGTTAATTGGCTTGGTATAATTGTAAAAAAGAATTGTCCCTGGTGTGTGTAGGATAGTGTTAATGTGCGGGGATCGCTGGTCGGTACGGACTCAGTGGGCCCAAGGGCCTGTTTCCACGCTGTGTCTCTAAACTAAACTGCTAGAGGAACTCAGCAGGTCAGACAGCATCTGCGGATGGAAATAGACATGTTTCTGATCATGACCCTTTATAATCACAAAGAAGGCATGCCAGTGACCTCTCCTTTCGATGAAGTTTAACATTATTTGGCATGTCACTGAATATTCTAACAAACTTCTATAGACACATTTGCAGAAAATATCCCAACTGGTTGTATCATGGTCTTGTATGGCAATTCCAGCACACAGAAATGCAAGAGGCTGCAAAGACGGTCTCATATCAGTCAGAAACCTCCCCACCATCAAAAGCATCTACACAAGGTGCTACCTCAAGCGAATTATCATCAAAGACTTTCACATCTTCTAATAGCTACTGTCATTTGAGACCCCAGGACTATCTTTAATGGGACTATACTGGACTTTATCTCATTCTAGATATTATGCCCTTTATCGTTATGTATACACTGTGGACACCTTTATTGTAATCACATGTCGTTTTTGTTTCACGCATCAAAAACCCTTTTCATTGTACCTTGGCACATGCGACAATAAACTAAAACAAACGGAAAAAAGACATAAAGATACATGGATGACCAACTACCCCTCACACTTTGGTTTTACATTGTTATGGTTCCATACGAGCCTGTTATTAGGCTGAGATACTTTCACTCTTCAAAGTTGCTAGCATGTTTTCCATTGGCTCACTGTCAATTTCTGTCAAGGAAATCTCTTTGGTCTTTCTTGGTTTCCAGCTGTAATGCTGCAATACGGTGCTCTGCTCTTCCATCATGATCTCATATTATCTGGGGTGTGGTGCATATCAAATTACCGTCATCTTTTACCATGTCTGCTGTTGATATACGAGAGACATAGAGTCATACAGCATGGAAACACGCCCTGTGGCCCAACTAGCCTATGCTGTCCAAAATGCCCCATCTACACTAGATCCACATGGCAACATTTGGCCCCTTATTCCTCTAAACCTTTCCTATTGATGTTCCTGTTCAAATGTCTTTTAAATGTTGTTGTACTACCTGCCTCAATTACCTCATCTTCATCCTCACTTGTTCTCCACACTTTTTGTATAAAGAGGATGTGAGCTTCATCCTTGCTTTTTCTATAACTCCTTGTGGTAGCACGAGGAGGAAAAGTGAGGACAAAGCTCTTTCGTATTTGTGCTGAATATATCTCCAGCACCTTGTGCATTTTTGGTTGTTTCTGTTCCATGAAAAACAACCATATATTTTCCAGTGAATTGCATGGCGCGAATGATTTATTTACATCAGAGCAATCTTCGTAATCCTGCCTTTCCCTGTACGATAGCACTTTCAAGCATGAATATTACATCTTTCTCGTCTACTGCAATGAAATCTGCAAAATATCTCCATGATTCATTTGATTAAACACATTCAGAGACATTTCTGCAGACTCTGGTGTAATATTATTGCACATTGCTTGCACGTAACTTGTAGTATAGTAATTTTAATACTTGTCCAATTAATTTATATCATAATAAATTATTGCAGAATTCATTTTTGCATATTCGTTTTTATTGAGTATAAACAGTCAATTGACTTTTATGTAGCTAGGCCGTCAACGAACCAACCTCTTCAACTATAAATTTCATTAAGCCTGCTATATATATCCTGGTACACCATATCCACTATTGTAACAATAGATCAATAAGGGTGATAAATGTGCAATAATATGTTCCATCTATTTTTTTGGAATAAGATAGTAGAAATGATATATGTTGTCATATTCTGTTGAGCTGGGCCATTTTGAACCAAAAATTTACTATTGTAGCGGCACCTAGAGGTGGCCTGGGGAATCACAAACCCTCGGTATTGGCTGGCGTGGTCACATCATCACGGGAGTGTTTTTGCGGGCTTTTGTATAACATTCATTCAAGCTCCACGCTGTTAGAAGGAGCTTCGTATTTTTGGCTGTTCTAAACGCGTTTGAGTAAATCGCTTTATTGTTGTTCAAAAATAAAGAATCTTACCTTACTCAATCATCTCGACTCACTAAAGTGGTGACCCCGACCATGCAAACCGGCATTAACCCCGATGCCCATCTTCCCCAGCAGAATGCAGTGGGCCTGAAACTGCCCATTTTCTGGGCAGAGCAGCCTCAAGTGTGGTTCACCCACATTGAGGCCAATTCCACCTCAGAAATATTGTTGCGGACACCACCCGATATTTCTACGTGGTCGGGGCGCTTAGCCAAGAGACGGCAACCTGGTTGCTGCCCTACCTGCAGGATCCTCCAGCAATCGGCAAGTACGAGGCTGCTCCGCACGTTTGGGCTCAGCCGCCGCGATTGCGCCGCCCGCCTGCTCCATATGGACGGCCTCAGCGATCAGAAGCCATCCGTGCTCATGAGCGAGATGCTCGCTCTGATGGATGGCCACCGACCTTGCCTTCTGATCGAGCCGACTTTCCTGGAGCAGATGCCCGATGACATCCGCCTACTCCTCGTTGGGTCAGACTTCGCTGACCCCCGGAGCTCGCCGAACAGGCCGACAAACTGTGCCAAAGCAGCAGGACGGTGGGTCCATCAATCGGGTGTCCATGCTTGTGCACCAGCAGCCTCGCAGAGACATCCAACCCTCTGCTGCCATCGCAGCGCTGCAGCCACCTGCCGGAGACCGGGGTAAGCGCCAGTGGTGTTACTACCACCAATGCTGGGATGCCACGCCCCCTGCTCGTTTGCGGGAAATGCCTTGGCTGATTGTCAGTAGAGGCTATCGCGATCGGCCAGAATCACCGCCTCTACGCTCGGGACCGCCATTCCAGACTTTGTTTCCTCATGGACTCCGGGGCCGTCGTGAGCATCCTCCCACCCGACTGGACTGGACACCCGTGCCGGCAAGCGAGGCCCCGTCCTGACTGCCGTCAATAGTAGCACCATCCGCACATATGGCACGTGGACTCTTTCCCTCATATTTGACTCCCGCCCATATTCCTGGACTTTTACTGTTGTGGACGTGGCCCAACCATTGCTGGGTGCCAATTTCCTCTGGGCCTTTTCGTTACTGGTGGATGTGCGGGGCAAGTACCTCGTCCACCAGCCGTGAGTGACTGAACTGTGATTCCACCAGCCGTAAGTGACTGAACTGTGAGTCCATCTGCAATAGGTGAGTAAACTGTGAGTCCACCAGCCATGAGTGAGTGAACTGCAAGTCCACCAGCCGTGAGTGAGTGAACTGTGAGTCCACTAGCCGTGAGTGAGTGAACTGTGAGTCCACCAGTCGTGAGTGAGTGAACTGTGAGTCCACCAGCTGTGGGTGAGTGATCTGTGAGTCCAAGAATCCATTCGGCCCACAATGGCCATACTAGCCCTCTGGAAACCAGTCCCTTCAGCCCACAACACACATGCTTGTGCTCCAGAAACCCCCCCACTAGCCACAAATATTGGAATTGGTGGAGAGGTGGAATATCGCATTGGGGGACCAGCCCTCCCGTGTGAGAATGGGATCCAACGAGTCCCACTTAGTCTTCTCCTTTAAACTTTCCACCTTAAAGCTATGACCTCTGATATTTAGTGTATACCTGGTGCTCCTGAGAAAATAAAAGATTAGTTTGTCCACCCTCTCCTTATAGCTAATGGTCTCCAATCCAGGCAACATCTTGCTGAAACTCTTCTGCACACTCTACCCAAATCAAGCCTCCACATCTGTACTATTGCCCAGCAATGCTAACTGCACCTGATACTCCAAATGTGACCCATCTAAAGTTTTCTACAGCTGCGACATGACTTGCCGATCGTTTATATTCAGTACCTCAAACGATGAAGGCAAGCATGTCATGTGCGGTCTCTACCATCCAGGAGATCAGTGTAGATTCATTGCCACTTACATATCCATTGCCATTGCCATGTACAGAGGGATGTTTGGGATTTACACCCAAATATCCCTCTGTACATCATTGCAATTAAGCGTACAGTACATTTTTAATCCAGAGAAGCAAAGAGCTGTAATTTTCTTGGCATGAAACTCCATTAACATTTTAAGTCTGCCATTCTTATTGAGATCAGAATTTAGATATTTAAATTGGGCAATGCAGATTCAAAGCCATCTAAGGTTCACAAGGATCTCACTGTGTACTCAATCCATATACAACTGATAAAATGAGAAGTTCTATACATAAAGATCTCTTTTATTTCACGTACTGAGATCCAGTGAAAATATCAACTATCTCTCCCTCTTCTTCCTCTCTCTCCCTCCTCCCCCTCTCTCTCCCCTCTCCACTCTCCCCCACCTCCTTTTCTCCTTCTCTTCTTCCCTTTGCCAGCTCCCCCCCCCACCATCTCTTTCTGCCGCTAGACTCATGCTACCTCCTGCATTAGATTTGCAGAGGAAATGATTAAATAAATCATGGCTGATCACTCAATTATTCTTAATGATAATATACTTTCATCTTGTAAATTGTACACTTATTAGAAAAGATGATGGGTTGTTCTACAGTAAAGAATGAGCACAACTAGCTTGATCCAATACCAACAATTGCTGAAAGACCTTTCTGCTTTCAATTCACCAGTTATGTTCAATTGGATGCACATAAGATACAAAACCTTTCCAACACCTTCATTGAATACAACTGTAAAATACATTATGACTGGACTTTAATTCCAAAATGTAGACAGTGAGATTGATTCTGCAAACACACGAAGAATAGAATAAAAAGCGCACACAAAAAAACCCCATTTCATTTACTATCAAAAAACAATTAATTTTCTTCCAACAAAATAATACCCCATCTGAGAGACTCTTGCTTCTCAATCTTTCTCGCTGCCATCTTGCTAACCATTGGTTTAAAAAGCTCATTCTATATTCAACAAACCATGACAATTTGTAAATGCAAAAATAAACACAATATGATTAATGTTGATGTTTGAAATGGATATCCAGTTGAATGGATAACACTTTAAGACTGAAATCTGAAGATCATTTTTTTCAAATACTTTCATCCAACTGATTGATCATTTTGGCTAGCATCTGCAATTTTGGTTAAGTTTAGTTTATTGTCATGTGTATTGACGCATATCAAAAAGATTACTTGTTGCATGCTATCCAGTCAGTGGAAATACTATATTATTACTATCAAACTGCCCACAGTATACATATGCAGGATAAAGGAAATAATATTTATTGCAAGATAAAGTCCAGTAAAATCTAATGATAGATAGTCCGGGGGTTTCCAATGAGGTAGATTGTGGGTTAAGACTGCTCTCTAGTTGGTGTTATGATAGATCAGTTGCATGATAATACCTGGGAAGAAACTGTTCCTGAATCTGGAAGTATGCATTTTCACGCTTCTGTACCTCTTGCCTGGGAGACTCATCCTTGATTATGCCGTTGGCCTTGCCAAGGCAGCATGAAATGTGAATGGAGTCAATGGAAGAGAGGTTGGTGTGTGTGAGATGGCCTGGGCTGCGTCCATAGTTCTCTGCAAGTTCTTGTGGTCTTGGATGGAGCTGTTCCCAAACCATGCTGTGATGCATCCCAATAAAATGCTTTCTACGGCGCATCTGCAGAAGTTATTGAGAGTTGCTGGGGATATGATGAACTTCCTAAGCCTTCTGAGAAAGTAGAGGTGTTGATGTGCTCTCTTGGCCACTGCTTCGATATGGCTGGCCCACATAGCTGGTGATATTTATTCCTAGGAACCTGAAACTTTCAACCATCTCTACTTCGGCTGAGATTTGAGAGAGTCAGAACAGATATAAGTGTTCCTACTTTATGCTTTCTGATTTATAACATTTCCAACTCAGGTTAAAATACTAAGCAGATCCATACTCAATCAATTGTGTTAAAGAAGGAACTGCAGATGCTGGAGAATCGAGGGTTACACAAAAAGCTGGAGAAACTCAGCGGGTGCAGCAGCATCTAAGGAGCGAAGGAGATAGGCGACATTTCGGGTCGAGACCCTTCTGAAGAAGAAGGGCCTCGACCCGAACCGTCGCCTATCTCCTTCGCTCTTTAGATGCTGCTGCACCCGCTGAGTTTGTCCAGCTTTGTGTGTAACCCCCATACTCAATCAAGTTGCCCCTAAATCATTTAAAGTTTTCAATTATTTCTGAAATGGCAATTGTGTTTTTACACTCTATTTTGCAGACCTGATCTCTATTTGTGATGCTGATCACTCCAGGAAAATTCAGCCATAATCTTGCAATTTATACTAATTCCTACTGTTTAAGTTTGGCAAAAAGTGTGATCAGCATTTCCATGTTATTTGTTTTCTTTTTCTTTGCCTTATGTGACTCAAGACTGAAAGGCACAAATAACTAGAGTGTTAAGCTCAGTCTACTGTCAAAAGCACCAATAATGTGGGCCTTCAGGGCTACAATGTTTTGTGGTATCCCAGTGAGCAGAACTAGATTTGTGATGCAAGTTTTGAAAATATTTCCTCATTGATATTCCACTGTTGTGTTCTTCTGTTTCAATATTCTCTTAATGCTGTGTGCTAAGCCTTGCTTACTGCTGATGTATTTGATAGAATCGTTTATATTCTTTAGTTTTTGTACCAACAACCATGGTATGTGTCAGAAGGCCCCGAAATGGAAAGCTGGGCAGAACGGGCCTCCTTCCAGGTCCGACAACCACAGCGCACAAACCCCTGGGCAGAGGGAACGGAGCCCCCCTCTTCTTGGTATGGGAACAGAGGTGGCTAATAACCAAGGGAGCAGTGAAATGGGGGCAGACCGGTGGCAGATCTGGGCAGAGAATTGCAGGCATATTCAATCCATACCATTTTGCTAGACCAGGTGGTAGGGTTGGCGGACACCAGGCAATGTTGGGAGCTGAAAGCCTTCCAAAATTGTGAGGTGCTGCGGGCCCTTGTCAGAGACCATGTCTCGAGGGAAACCATGGAGTCTGATGACCTGGTTTACAATGAGGTGGACAAGTTTTACAGCACATGGGAGCTTAGGAAGAGGAAGGAAATGAGCAGCCTTGGTTATTCTTACCACAATGGTACAAATAACAGTATTACCCTTGAATGGAGGCAAGCCGGTGATGAAGTCCAGGGCGATGTGGAACCAGGGACAACGGGGAACAGGCAGGGGATGAAGGAGACCAGAGGGAGGCTGATGGGACGTCTTATTCTGTGCACTGGCAGAGCAGGCGGAGACGAGAGACTGGGTGTTGGCCTCCATGGTGGGCCAGCAGAACCGCTGGCACAGCAGGTAGTGGGTGCGGCCGATGCCAGGATGACTGGTGAGATTAGAGGAATGGGCCTACTGGAGGGTGGGCGGAGACCAGGAAAAATAACTTATTGGGGGGTCCAGAACCAGGATGGGGTGATGACACTGGGCATTGCGAACTGTGGTCTCGATCACCCAGGTGGTGGAGCCCACCAGGCAGGAGGAAGGCAGAATGGGTTCGTGGGAATGGTTGTCCTGGTCAGAACCGAACTGGCAGGAGAGGGAGTCGGGCTTGACATTCTTCGACCCAAGACGGTAAGTTAAACCAGGTGAAATACAGGACCCACTGGGCTCGACGGGGGTTGAGTAACATCACCGAAAGCAGGTACTCCAGGTTGTTGTGGTCTGTCCAGACTTGGAATGGCTGCACAGTACCCTCCAACCAATGCCTTCACTCCTCCAACGCCACCATCTGTGTTGAGCTTCTGCTGTTGGAATAACTCAAGTCACGCACAGTGATTAAGATCCAAAAACTTTATTAGCATAACAACATAGGTAACTTCATCTTAGCACATAACTCAAAAGTGCAGGAGAAAGGGCTGAGAAGCTTTCTGTTAAACTAGTGGATGTAGCTACAAAGTATGACTCATAACACGAGTAACACTGATATACATCCTCCCTCTTAAAGAATTAAATGTCTGTACAAAACCATTGACTAAATAAGGCATGGAGAGCAGTTGATAATAAGCTGGAGTAAAGTCAAACATAGCCCGGGTACTTCAGGGTAGGCTTGCAAACACGACCAGCACGTGTGCGATAAAGACCATCTCTGTTTTTCCCCAACAGGGATAGAGCCGGTGGCTTCAAAGTTGACGGAGATTGAACCAGCATTCCCGGTGATGAAACATGGGACTGTGGCGCAGGCGGTGGGGGCTTCGCCACTGGCAAAGCAGCCGCTCCCGAAGAGGGTTGTTGTGCTGGTGTAGGCGGATCAATGGACATGAATGGAAGTACACTTGTACGGTCTGGATAATATGAAGCTGGCTCATTCACAGGCAGGATATGTTGTCTGTTACGCCTGTAGATGCCGCCATCGGCACTGACCAGATCTTAGCGTGGCTCAGAAGCAGTTCCAGGAATAACACCGATACGGTCATGGCCTTTGTCAGTTTGCAATCAAACCATCTGCCCCTTGGTTAATGGTGGCAGTGGCCTACTTGTTTTGTCATACCACTGTTTTTGAATGTCATGCTTTTGTTGTAACCTAGACTGGACTTCTCATGGTGGAACCACCTGTGGGATCAATGCCTGAACCGCCACAGGTACCGTGGCTCGGGTCTCCGTCGACAATAAATGTTGAGCAGGTGAACCCAAACTGTGGTCGCGGGAAATGTTACGTAGGTTGAGCAGATCCAGGTACACATCAGAATTAGCTCTGTACGAACGTTCCATAAGCTGTTTGGCATTCTTGACAGCCCGCTCAACTAGTCCATTCAACTGTGGATATTCAGGGCTGCTGGTGATGTGGCGAAAACCCCAGCCTGCAGCAAACTCCTTGAAGTGTTGGCTGGTAAATTGACTGCCGTTATCAGAAAACAGTATGCACAGAGCTCCGTGGTCTGCAAAATGGCAAACAAGTTTTGAAACTACCCTGCGAGAAATGGGGCTGCTAAAAAAAAAAATCAATGTCAAACCATCCACAATACGAATCGACAAGTACCAGGTACTGCTTGCCATGCCATTCAAATATGTCAGTTGCCACTGTAGACCACGGGATGGCAGGAGCCGGATGTGAAAGAAGTGGTTGCTTTTGTTGATGAGGTGCCAAGCTGTTACACACTGCACAGGACGCCACATTCTAGGTGATGTATTTGGCCATGCCGGGCCAGTATAACATGCTTCTTGCCCGTAGGGCGGTGGCTTCAGCGCCTGGGTGTCCTGCATGGACAGCGTTAAAATTCTTGCTGTGTAGCGAAGCAGGGACCACAGCCTTGTGTCCTTTTACAATAATGCCATCCTGCAGCACCAGCTCATCGCGAACGGCAAAGAAAGGCCAAACTGGCAGCGGAACGTTGTAGCGTTTGTCTGGCCAGCCGCGCTTAATGATGGAGGCGAGCGACCGTAAAGTATTGTCAGCAGCAGTGTGGGTGACCAAGTCCTCCACGCAGGACGAGGGAATAAAAGACAGTCATTATGATAAAGTCATCATCCGGCGAGGACGGACCCTCACAGGTCTTCCGGGGTGCACGTGAGAGAGTGTCAGGCAGGTGCATATCCTTACCACATTTGTAGGTCAGAACAGTGTCATATTTTTTAAGTTGCAGCAACATCTGCTGTAAGCGCGTTGGAGAGGCATGCATTGGTTTGTTAAAGATGCTGCTCAGAAGTTGGTGGTCGGTTTCAATCGTGACCGTAGGTCCAAAGATAAAGTAGTCAAATTTCTTGCAGGTGAAAACAACCGCCAGTAGCTCTTTCTCAATTTGGGCATAGCGTTGTTCTTTGTCAGTCATAGTGCGAGGCATAGACAACAGGTTTATTGCCGCTACCGTCATTTTGAAGACATTGCGCCTAGTCCGTGTTGTGAAGCGTCACGAGTCAGTGTGACCGGTCGTTTAGGATCAAAATAAGCGAGAGAAGGAGCACAAGACATCTGCTGCTTAAGAGTGTCGAACGCCCTCTGCTGTTGCTCATGCCAGGTCCAAGCAGTGTCTTTGTGTGTAAGCTGGCGCACCGGGGCTGATATTTCACTGAATTCCGGAATAAATTGACTCAAGTAGTTAAGCATTCCAAGGAATCCCAGCAGACCGTACACGTCTGTGGGTGCTGGGAACTCGTTGATAGCACTGGTTTAGCTCGAGGTTAATGGCCTTGGTGCAATCCAGGACCTTTGTCAGATTAGCATCGAGTTCTTCGACAGTTCGTCCAGCAATGAGGATGTCATCCACTACAATGGAGCATGGGGAACCTGCAAACAACTGCTCTATAGCTTGTTGAAATACTTCACTAGCAGAGCTTATGCCAAAAGGCATGCAAAGAAATCTGTAATGCCTGAATGGTGTGCTGAAGATGGTTAACTCCTCCGAGTTGTGTTCTAGCGAAATCTGCCAGAATGAACTCTTGGCATCTAGAACAGCGAATACAGTTGCCTCAGCCATCTGCGCTGCAATCTCGTCCACAGTGCGAATGGGATATTGAGGTCATTTAATGGCTGTGTTTAAGTCCTTAGGATTGATACAAATCTGTATTTCGTCCTTATTCTTCTTCGTTGCCACAACTATGGTGGAGACCCAAACCGAGGTGTCAGCAACAGGAGCAATCACACCTAAGACACCATTCTTTTGAGTTCACTTTGAACACGGTCCCACATAGCATGGAGAATTTTGTGAGCTGGACGGACAACTGGAATTACCTCAGGGTTAATGGTAATTGTATACTTAACAGGCAGCCTGCCCAGCTTGTCATCAAACAAAGTTTCGTATTGTGTCAGGATTTGTTGGCTAAAGTCACAGGTTGTAGTCAGATGACAAACAGAAGAGCTGAAAGAGACAAGTCCCAGGTCGTGACATGCGTTGGCACCCAGCAGAGACAGCACATCCTCATGAACAACATAGAAACTCAGGTTGTGGACACGCTAGTTAAGACAGCAGCGTAACTCGACTTGACCGATAGGGTGCACTGGACCTCCAGCAAATGGGAGAAGGGAGGCAGCCATAGGAGTGACAGTCTCTGTTTTTCGTAACTTTTTAAACACAGCTAGACAGATCACATTCCGTCTGGCCCGTGTCAACTTTCAGATTAAAGTTCTTGCCATTAATGAGAAAAGCAACCTTTGGGTCTAGTTGTTTGTGTATTAAATCACACAGGGAATGCACATCAAAGTCAAAACCTTCGCCAGCAGCATGCAAATCCATGGGAGCTGGTTGAGAGTATTCCGAGAGTCAAGGCAAAATGAATTAACAGATTGCCTTGTTTAAAATCTGTTGCTACTCGATCAACAGCATCTGAAGAAATAATTCTGTTTGTAACAACACCAGCCGGGTCAAATCTAGCCAGTTCACATTGAATTCTTCTGGCACAGCTTCTGTGCCTGCTAGATAAAGAAGAATTGATGCTCAAACACCAGGAGCAGCTAGGGTGAGCCGCTTCAATGTAAATTGAGAAGACTCCTTCAAAACATGCCACTGTTCTGTGAGGTCCTCGTCAAACACCAGGATCTCTGGTTTTCTGAGACCAGAAGCCATAGTAATATATACCGGAGAACACAACAAACTAAAATAAAAGCAATATAATTAAGCAAGGAGTGAGTCCGTACACTCTGACACCATGTCGAGCTTCTGCTGTTGGAATAACTTAAGTCACCGGGGAGCATCTTCTGGTCCTTTGAGGAGCTTCGGGAAACACCGCCCCAACTCCAACATCAGAGGCGTCAACCTCCACCACAAACGGACGGGTCGGGTCAGGATTATCCAGGATGGGGGCGGCAGTGAAGCAAGGCCAGGCAAGGCAAATTTATTTATATAGCACCATTCGGACAAGCAGCAATTAAGAGTGCTTTACAGGAAAAAAAACCCAAAAGAATAACATAGTAAAAAGACAGCAGAACAACCAAACACAGGACAACAAAATAGCCAATAATCAAAAGTTACAAAACAAGCAAAAGGACAAATGCATGAATAGTAAATCAAAGTTACTAAAACAATAAAACAATTTTAAAAGAACATAAAAGGGTTAAGATTAGAAGGTTAAGATTACCTGCATGTTGGGTTATGAAAAAGCTACAGTAAACAACAGTGTTTTTAGGCCTGATTTAAATAGCTTACAGTCTGTGCACACCTCAGACATAGCTTGCTCCACAGGTGTGGAGCATAAAAACTGAACGCTGCTTCAGCCTTTTTAGTTCTGACCCTGGAAACACAGAGTAAACCTGAAGACCTGAGGAGTCTAGGTGCCTCATATACAACAAGTAGGTCAGAGATGTATTTTGGACCCAGACCATTCAGTGCCTTGTAGGCCAGTAACAGAATTTTAAAATCTATCCTTTTACACACAGGGAGCCAGTACAAGGATTTAAGGACAGGTGTAATGTGGTCCATTTTCTTGGTGTTGGTCAAGACTCTGGCAGCGGCATTCTGGATAAGCTGCAGTTGTTTAATTGATTTTTTACTGAGACCTGTAAAGATGTCATTACAATAATCTGAAGATATATGCATGAGCAAGTTTTTCAGTGTCTTCTTTGGACAGAAATCCCTTGATTCTTGCAAAGTTTTTTAGATGATAATAGGCAGGACTTTAAGCATTGCTTAAAGTCCTGGACTGCCCCCTCAGCAGCAGGGGACCAGGAAATCTTGAAGGAGGTAGACATGAGAGTAATGAGCACCTAGGATGTTGTAGTTGCAGATAAAAGGCGGTAAAAATTGGCAAAGCCGAGGAAGCGCTGTAGCTCCCACCGACAGGTAGGCTCTGGCCAATCTACCACCGCTCTCACCTTTCCTGGTCCATCTCGACATCGCCAGTAGAGAGGATGTATCCCAGGAAGGACACTGGACTGGTGGAACTCACTCTGCCTTGACGAACAGCTGGTTCTCCCATAGCCAGAGTCAGAGTAGACAAGGATGTCATCCAGATAAACGGAGACAAACCAGTTCAACATGTCCCAGACCACATCATTGACCAGAGCCTGGAAGACAGGCATTGGTCAGGCCGAAGGGCATTACGAGGTACTTGTAATGCCTGCTGGGTGTGTTGAAGGCTGTCTTCCACTCATCCCCTTCCTTAATGTGAACTCAATGGTAGGCAATGTGTAGATCCAGCTTGGAAAATGTGGCGGCATGCTGCAGGCAGTTGAAGACAGAGGAGATGAGTGGCAAGGGGTAACGGTATTTGACAGTGATGTCATTCAGGCCTTGATAGTCAATGCAAGGGTGAAGATCGCCACACTTCTTACTCACAAAGAAAAATCCCGCCCCGGCGGGAGAGGAAGATGGATGAATTAAACCAACTGCCAGAGACTCCAAAATGTATCTCTCCATGGCGTTAGTCTCAGGAGCAGAGAGCGAGTACAAATGACTGTGGGGTGGAGAAGTACCAGATAATAATTCAATGGCACAATCATATGGGCAGTGAGGAGGTGGCTCAGAACTTGCAGAAGACCTCTATCAGGTCATGATATAAAAACCATATAACAATTACAGCACGGAAACAGGCCTTCTCGGCCCTTCCAGTCGGTGCCGACCATTCATTTTCCCCTAGTCCCATCTACCTGCACTCAGACCATACCCTTCCATTCCCTTCCTGTCCATATACCTATCCACTTTACTTTTAAATGTTAAAATCGATCCTGCCTCCACCACTTCTGCAGGAAGATCATTCCACACAGATACTTAGATGGTACTTTGGACCGGTCAGGATTTTCGCTAGGAGCAACAGACACAGAGGTGAGGGGAAGACAAGCGGAGTGAAGGCAATTAACGTGGCATTCTTCCCCCCCCCCCCCCCCCACTCAAAGTGGAGAACTTGCCAGTGGACCAGTTGACAGTGGGGTTGTGAGTAGTCAGCCAAGGCCGGCCCAGATCGACAGGGACATGAAGTGAATTTAGAAGGAGCAAATGATTACCAATTATTTTTCTAAGTGCACTGGCTTGGCGCGGCTCTTCTACTATAACGGTGGGAATCATAAATTTCTGAGCAACAGTGATATCAATGAACTTATCACCTTCCCCCGAGTCAATCAGAGCATAAAGTTTCATTAGCGCGTCTCCAAAGCATACCGTAATCGCAGTGGAAATAGGAGGGAAATAAACCTTGCTCACCCATAATCCCTCTCTTGCTGGGGAGCGTTGGCTTTTACCGGGCGAGCAGCGATTAAGTGTCCGGGACCTCCACAGTGGAGACAACACGTCTCCCGTATGCGTCTCTTTTGCTCGGTCTCGCTCAGCCTGGTGCGGCCAATCTGCATAGGCTCCCACTCCACTGGATCAGGACCGGGACACGTGGGGCTTCTTCTTCCCAAGGGAAGCGAGACAATCGGCTCACTATGACGAGAGGAGTGTGATGGGCAAGCTCCCAGTTTGGGAGCTGCTGATAGCTTGCCTTGCTTTCGCTCTCGGAGCCAGTTATCCATCCGGATGGTTAAATCAATCAGTGCGTCCAGATCGGAGGGTAGGTCCCAAGAAGCTAATATATCCTTCGGATTCTCATTGAGGCAATGGATGAAGAACCTGAGCAAAGCGGTATTACACCAACCACTCTCTAACGCAGTGGTTCAAAAATCAATAGCATAATCAGCAACAGAGGGTACTCCCTGGCGGAGATGCAGCATCCTCTGGGCTGCCTCTTCCGACCAAAGGATGGTGGAAAAATTTTCTCAGCTCTGCCGCAAAACTGGTATAGTCCTGGCAGAAATCTAGCTGTCTCTCCCAGGCAGCTGTACCCCAGGCTGAAGCACGTCCTGACAGCAAGGAGATGGCATAGGCTACTTTGGAGCATTCTGCGCTGAAGCAAGACCGTTGTAACTCAAAATCCAAGGAGCACTGGGATAGGAATGACCTGCAGGTAGAAGGATCGCCATGGTACCTCTCTGGGGTGGGAAGACCAGGTTCCAGAATGGGCTGGTTAAGGTTGGAAGAGGACGGAGGCAGAGAGGCATCAGCAGAGATGGGAGGAATTGGCAGCAGTGCGAGGTGCGACGTGATCTGGCTGACAGTGTTTGCCAGTTGCTGGATGGTCGCTACGAGTTGGTGTATTTGAGCCCCATGGGCGCCAAGAGTGAAGCTTTGAAGTTGAACAGCCTCCGCAACCGAACAGTAAATCCTCAGGTTCGGAACCACGTGCGCCAAGACTCCAGTCCGGCTGATCAGAATTGCCTGCTGAGTCTATACAGGTTGACTAATCTGTCAGTAGGCCCACAAAATGGAAAGGACTCAAATGCAGTCTCACAAAGAAGTACTGAAGAAAATCCAAAATCTGGGTGTGAATGGGACCAAAAGATATAGACCTGGAACCGACAGAACTCAAATTGATTAGTCAGCATCCAATTGGTGATGATCTCAGGTATTTATACCAAGTGATAGATTAGGGGAGCAAATTAAATGCAGCTGTAACTCCTAATAGCTCATGGGAGGAGTATGGAAAGAGTCTCAAGTGTCTGGAGGCGTGGCAAGTGTGACACTATGCTTCTTTATTAATACAAAGGGTATTCTTTCACCCAATAACTATTAGAAATAAGTTGCTGTGGCTGCATATAAAGACATGATTAAATGGTAACAACACACTCATTTACCCACATACCCTTCAACCCATTTAAATGGAACCTATTTAAAAATAATACTGGCTGATTAGGGAAAATGAATGAATCAATGTTACAGATCAGTTCCTATAAGGTTGGACCTGTCACTGAAACATGGAGGCATTGTGGTATAGAAATAGGCTATGCAGCCATTGACTCCATGTGGGGTGGCAAGGTGGCGCAGCGGTAGAGTTGCTGCCTTACAGCGCCAGGGACCCAGGTTCGATCCTGACTAGAGGTGTCGTCTGTACAGAGTTTGTACATTCTCCCTGTGATCTGCATGGGTTTTCTCCGAGATCTTCAGTTTCCCTCTCCATTCCAAAGACGTACAAGTTTGTAGGTTAATTGGTTTGGTATAAATGTAAAGTTTTCCCTGTGTAGGGTAGTGTTAATATGTGGGCATCATTGGGCTGTGTGACTCAGTGGGCTAAAGGGCCTGTTTCCGCACTGACTAAACTCAATAACCTATTCAATCCCATTCCCTGGTCTTTCTTCATATCTCTCAAATGATTTCCCTCCCTATCCAAATCCCTTTTGAAACCTCTGACTGACTCAATTTCCACCACTGACAATTTGCAGAAAATAGTTAGCAAACATCAGCCCCCTGCATCTTCCGCCCATTATTATGAGTCTGTGTCCTGAGTCAGCTGTTAATGGGAACAGTTTCCTTCTTTTGATTCTATCTAAACTCATCATGTTCATGCACGGCACCATTAAATCTCCTTTCAATGTTGTTCGCTCCAATTAGAACAACCCCAGATTCTTCAGTTTAACTTGACAGTTGAAATCTTTCAACCTAGGAGCCATTCGATTAAATGTCTTCACATCCTCTTTACGTTTATCAACCAGAATTGGATGCAATATTCTAGTTATGCCACACCCAGCATTTAATCTACATCAACATAACCCGAAACATCATCCATTCCTTCTCTCCAGAGATGCTGCCTGTCTCGCTGAGTTACTCCAGCATTTTGTGTTTATCTTTAGCATAACCTTTGTGCTTTTATTCTTTATGAAGCCCAGAAACCCCAATTTAAACCAAACGTTCTCCCAATTTAGCCAGCCTCCTACAAAGTTTATTTACTGCAGGAATCTTGGATCTGGATTTGATTTGAATGATCAGGGTTAGGTCGAGAGGAAGTAGAACAAATCTTGAATCTGGTTCATAATTCAATACAATTGTTGCGAATCCATTTTACTATTCCGTCTATGCTTGTTATGAAAATAACAGCCATTCAATTGTTTATTCTTGAACGTTGGATTTCAATTCAGGCAGCCGTCTTTTTTGATGTTGATTCCTCACCATTCTTAACATGTTGGTCTTTTATCTTTTTGAACCACTTCAGCAAAAAAAATTGCATGGTGTTTTTGACAGGAATTCCAGGATTTGGATGCAATGACAATGACACACAGTGATATATTTCCAAGTTAGAATGACGTTGAAAGAAATTTACACAAGATGACATGCAATATTCCTCCTCGTCATTATTATGTCTGCTAGTTGGGATGAGGGTGTTATGGACGAAGCCCGGGCAAACTAATGCAGTGTCTTCTTGTGAACGGTGTACAATACAGACATGGTGTGCCAGGTGGATGGAGTAAATCTTAAGGATGATATGCACTTTATGCACTTATAATCAATGGAGATAAAGAGCGATTTTGAATCAAATTAGCTGGAGGCTGGCTTCTGTGATGTTGATCATCTATTTGGCACTTCTGGCAGAACATCGTTGCAAATACTTTAACCTCTTTTTTAACAGTCAGGTCCTGTAATCATTGAGGTTGTGGTTATTTTTGAGCCTCCTCTTTTTCCCATTCGCTGTTTGGTGGTCCACTACCCTTCATGGCTAAATGAGGTAGAACTGCAGTGCTTCAATATACATACAATTCTAATGCTAGATTTGAAGTAACAAGGTACTGTCGACAGTAATGTTAAGAGAGTGTCAAGAGTGTTCACTTGCATTAAGTACCAGCATTGGAACAATGCAATTCTGAATAAATAGTGAATGTGTACAAGTGTATTGTTCTAAAAGATGTTCCAGGAAGCGAGGGCCTGAGCTATAGTGGGCGAGTGAGCAGGCTAGGACTTTATTCCGTGGAGCAGAGGAGAATAAGGAGTAATCTTATCGGGGTAAATATGTTTATGAGAAGAATTGAGTAAATGCACAGAACCTTTGACCCACAGTGGGGGAATCAAGAACCAGGATTAAGTTGAAGGAGGAAAGATTTAATAGGAACCCGATGGACAACTTTTTAACAGAAAGGGTGGTGGGTATATGGAACGCTGCTGGAGGAAGTATTTGAGAAGAATATCACAATGTTTAAGAAACAATGTTACCGGCAGGTACATGGGTAGGGTATATTTAGAGGGATATGGGCCAAACGCAGGCAGGTGGGACTAGTGTAGATGGACCATGTTGGTCGGAGTGGGTAAGTTGGGCCGAAAGACTTGTTTCTATGCTGTTTGACTATGACTATGATTAGTTGTAGAGTGACTGTGTCCAGATAAAAGTACACCATTGTTTTAGACAAGTATAGTTTATAGAACTTTAATGCAAGTGTCTTATGTTCTACAAATGTTGCTGTACTGTGCTTTGAGTTCAATTTATTTAAATATATCAATTCAAGTCGTCACTTATTTCTATAGCACATTTAACCATATAACCATATAACAATTACAGCACGGAAACAAGCCCTCTCGGCCCTTCCAGTCTGTGCTGAACATTTATTTTCCCTTAGTCCCATCTACCTGCACTCAGACCATATCCCTCCATTCCCTTCCTGTCCATATACCTATCCACTTTACTTTTAAATGTTAAAACCGATCCTGCCTCCACCACTTCTGCTGGAAGCTCATTCCACACAGCCACCACTCTCTGAGTAAAGAAGTTCCCCCTCATGTTACCCCTAAATTTCTGTCCCTTAATTCTCATGTCATGCCCTCTTGTTTGAATCTTCCCTACCCTCAATGGGAAAAGCTTATCCACGTCAACTCTGTCTATCCCTTTCATCATTTTAAAGACCTCAATCAAGTCCCCCCTTAACCTTCTGCGCTCCAAAGAATAAAGACCGAACTTGTTCAACCTTTCTCTGTAACTTAGTTGCTCGAACCCAGGCAACATTCTAGTAAATCTCCTCTGTACTCTCTCTATTTTGTTGACATCCTTCCTATAATTAGGCGACCAAAATTGTACACCATACTCCAGAATTGGTCTCACCAATGCCTTGTACAATTTTAACATTACTTCCCTACTCCTATATTCAATGCTCTGATTTCTAAAGGCCAGCACACCAAAAGATTTCTTTACCACCCTATCTACATGCAATTCCACCTTCAGGGAACTATGCACAGTTATTCCTAGATCCCTCTGTTTCACAGCATTCCTCAATTCCCTACCATTTACCATGTCCGTCCTATTTTGATTTGTCCTGCCAAGACGTAGCATCTCACACTTAACAGCATTAAACTCCATCTGCCATCTTTCAGCCCACTCTTCCAAATGGCCCAAATCTCTCTGTAGACTTTGAAAATCTACTTCATTATCCACAACACCACCTATCTTAGTATCATCTGCATACTTACTTATCCAATTATCCACCTCATCATCCAGATAATTGATGTACATGACAAACAACAGTGGACCCAACACAGATCCCTGAGGCACCCCACTGGTCACCGGCTTCCGACCTGTCAAACAGCCATCCACCATTATTCTCTGGCATCTCCCACACAGCCACTGTTGAATCCATCTTGCTACTCCGCCATTAACACCCAAAGATTGAACCTTCTTAACCAACCTTCCATGGGGAAACTTGTCAAAGGCCTTACTGAAATCCATATAGCTAACATCCACTGCTTTACCCTAATCAATTTCCCTAGTAACCTCTTCAAAAAATTCAAGATGGTTTGTCAAACATGACCTTCCAGGCACAAATCCATGTTGACTCTTCCTGATCAGACCCTGTTTATCCAGATGCTTATATATATTATCTCTAAGTATTCTTTCCATTAATTTGGCCACCACTGACGTCAAACTAACAGGTCTATAATTGCTAGGTTTATTCTTTGAACCCTTTTTAAACAATGGAACAACATGCGCAGTACGCCAATCCTCCGGCACTATTCCCGTTTCTAATGACATTTGAAATATTTCTGTCATAGCCCCTGCTATTTCTATACTAACTTCCCTCAATGTCCTAGGGAATATCCTGTCAGGACCTGGAGACTTATCCACTTTTATATTTTTTCAAAAGTGTCAGTACTTCCTCCTCTTTGAATCTCATAGTTTCCATAGCTACTCTACTTTTTTCCCTTACCTCACAGAGTTCAATATCCTTCTCCTTGGTGAATTCCGAAGAAAATAAATTGTTCAATATCTCCCCCATCTCTTTTGGCTCTGCAGATAGCTGTCCATTCTGGCTCTCTAATGGTCCAATGTTATCCCTCGTTATCCTTTTGCTATTAATATAGCTGTAGAAACCCTTTGGATTTACTTTCACCTTTCTTGCCAAAGCAACCTCATATCTTCTTTTAGCTTTTCTAATTTCTTTCTTAAGATTCTTTTTGCACTCTTTATACTCCTCTAGCACCTCATTTACTCCATGCCTCCTATAATTATTGTAGATATCTCTCTTTTTTCGAACCAAGTGTCCTATTTCCCTTGAAAACCATGGCTCTTTCCATTTTAAAAAACACCTCTCGTTGGACAAAGTGATTTACATTGGTGGAGGTACTAAAGTTATACAACATTGGTTCATAGATTAAGTACATACAGAAATCCATACATATAACCCTCCCTCAGAGGATGTCAAGAAAGGCTTGTGAGTAAAAGGCTTGTCCCACCAGCATGCGATTGCATGAAGCTAGCGCGACCTAACGTGGTCGCTTGAGCCATACGGCCTCGCGGGGCCGGTCCCACTTCGATCGCCAGAGGTGTATGGAGTTGTGCAGGGCTGGTCCCGACATCACGCAGGGCTCCGAAAAAATGACACTGTCCAAATATTCCTCGCACCAACGGCCTGTCGGCCCGCAGCCGCATTGAGGACGTACGCAGCGTCTCGACATCATACGCAGCGTCGTCACATCGTACACACCGTCATGATGGTGTGCGCCCAGCGCATGGTATTGCACGATGACGTCACTACCCAGCGTGTCATTGCATGATGATGTCATCGCCCGACGCCGTGCGACCAAATTCAGTCGGCCCGTCACCTGCCCAGCTGATTAGTGAGTATGATGTCAGGACCAGCCCCACACAACTCCATACGCCTCCGCGGTTGGAATTGGGACCGGCCCCGCGAGGCAGTACGCCTCAGACGACCATGTTTCATCGCGCTAGACGCATGCTGGTGGGACAGGCCCTTAAAGATGAGTTTAAGTCTCGACTTAAAGGAGTCGATGGAGGGGGCAGTTCTGATGGGAAGAGGGATGGTGTTCCACATATATAGTTCAGAATTCCAAAGATAACAGACTGAGAGCAAGTTATCTATATAGCCAATATATATATATATATACAATAGCCTAACATTGAAAATCCATCTAGTATTTTTTTGCTGTATGTTACTCTTTATTGGGAATCCCTTCCTGGGTAAACCATACAAGGATTCAACTGTTTTAAGAATAATTGCAAAATTCGCTTCATCTGAATTTGTATGGTCTCAGTGAAGCTAACCAATCATATTTGTTTGTACAAATACTGCACAGAAGTAGGGTAAAATAAAGTTTGATACGTCATACTCTTTACTAAAAATGTGTTGGAAGTGAAGCATTTTAAATAGTTTATGAAGTGTTCTTCTTTTTCAAGTGTTCTTCTGTTAAGGTTAGAAATATTACTTTGTTTCGCCAGGGCACTGAACAAGTGAGGAATACTTGGATTTGTCCTGTTTGGATGGTTTTGTTTAGGAAGGAGATCTGCAGATGCTGGTTTACACCGTAGATAGACACAAAATACTGGAGTAATTCAGCAGAAAAGGCAGCATCTCTGGAGAGAAGGAATGGGTGACGTTTCTGGTCGAGACCCTTCTTCATTCTGAGTTACTCCAGCATTTTGTGTCTACTTTTGGATTTATATGTTTTCTGACTGACTAGGATTATGGTCTTGATTTGGTTGTGGTTGATGGCAGATGCCTTCCGTAGCCAGCTTCATGACATTGCCTGTTGGCAAGAGTGAAGTTATATAAATGCAGCAAACCAGATTAACTTGGACTCCTGTATTGAACCATTCAATATGTTCCCCTACACTAGTTTGGACTCTTGAATGTGTGCTTCAGGATGGTAACATTGTGCCTCATCAACATCCCAGTAACATCCTGTTGCTCATTCTTTTTGTCTTTCCCATATCTTGGATTTTTGCATGCAGTCAACAGCTCTGGCTGTATTGAATGCCTGTTTTAGCCAGTCTGCAGCCAACTATACAATTCTCCTGTTACTGCAAATAATGAGGGAATTAGAGAAGACTAGAAAATTAGTAGCAACGTAAGAAAATGGGGAACTTACAAAAGCAATGAATCCTCACTTCTCACTCTCTCTAGATTCACATAATTTTATAAATTGGATTAAATTTCCCTCAGGCTTCATCGCTCCAAAGAAAACTAACCCAACCCAGCCAATTTTTCCTCCTAATTAAAACTTTTCCATTACTGGCAACATTCTTGCAAATCTCCCCTGAAACCTCCCTTGTGCTATCATCTTCCTTCCATGATGTGGCTCTCTGGCTGCAGCTTAATTAGTGTCTCATTGAAGTAGTAAACCTGTCACAAATCATGAGGCTGCTTAATTCATGTAGTGCAAAATGGCACATTTATTTAATGCCCCACAATAACAGTCAAAGGGCCTGTCTCACGGTGCGAGTGACCCCAAGTGAAAGAAAAAAAACAGACTTGTGGTTGTGTACGAGATTTCAAGTTTATGATCAAGTGTTTAACCGAGTTCCCACGGGTTTGTCATTTCTGCGATGTTCCAAGTTCCTCTCCCGAGTTACCAAGTTCCTCTCCCTCAAGTTCCTCTTGAGCCAACCGTGAATGAAAGTATGTTTTAATAACTGTTCTTTCACATCAGATTGTTGGGAGACGGGGCTCAGGGTTCGCCTCCTGAGCTGCTGGTGCCCAGGCGTGAGTTGAGGTGGAGTGAGGTTGGGGAGGGGGGGGCGTCATTAATCTGTCTGGGGTGACAAGGCTCTTGGGTTAGGAGTGGTGTGCGAGGGAGTGTTAATTCTCTCCGATCTCTCTCAAGCCCCGGACGAGAACAAAGGAAACCTCTCTTGCCACCGCGTACAAGCCCGTTGTATATAACGTTGCTGCTGATGCGCACACGCACTCTCTCTCCCTCTCTCTCTCTCTCTTTTTTTTTTTTCTTTCCAAAAACTTTATTCAACACAATCATATAATACAAACCATCAAAACATAATCAAAATCGCACTATAACGAACAAATCATTGTAGTACAACAGTACATTCATTATTTATAATAGTCTCATCCCCACGCGGTGACCAGCGTTTACGGAAGGCCTCCAGCGTCCCCATGGACACCGCCTGTTCCCTCTCCAGGGACACACTGCACGAACGTAGGCCCGAAAGAGGGGCAGGCAGCCGACTCTCGCCTGACCGTCGACCGCCCGCTGCCTGGACCCACGAATGGCCATGTTAGCCAGGCCGAGGAGCAAACCGACAGGTAAGTCCCCCCCCCCACACTCGGCTCTCCCCACTCCCTGCCTTGTGTCCAAACACCAGGATTGTGGGGCTAAAATGCAGCCAAAACTTGAGGAACAACCCCTTCAGATATTGGTACAGGGGCAGTAGCCTCTCACACTCCATATACACATGGAACACGGTCTCCTCCTCTCCGCAGAAAATACATGCGGCAGACGAGCCCGTGAACCGACTCAAAAGTTTATTACAAACCACCGCTCCATGCAACACTCTCCACCCCAGGTCCCCAATATAAAGGGGTACAACTCCCTTATAGAAGGACCCCCACTGGGGCACCCCCCTGCCTTCGGATGGTAACACCGTCCTCCATGGTGAGTCAGAACGGGAGACAAAGGCACGGTGGTTCAGAATATGCAGGAGCATCCTATACAGTGCGCGTCTCTTCGCCTCATGAAATGGCATGCTGGTCATCTCAGAAAGGCAGCTCAGATTATGTGGAGCCGGAGGCCGAGAAATATCCCAGAGCCTAGGCCCGATGAGCAGATCTGACGGAGCGGGGGTAAGCTCTATCTGAACCACTCTAGGCTCGTGCCTCTCCTCGACACCCACCATGACAGGATGAGGACCAGCCACACCCGCAGCCACAACATCCCCCTCTCCTCGTGGAACAACATTCTGGCTGAAAACAGCCAAATTCCTCACTCTGAGCACATCCCTGTAGAAGACAGGCAAGCCCCTTAGAGCGGGTCGACTGATGCCCGCCATCGGGAGCCGCGAGACCCGCCTTAGGCAACGACCCTGACGGAAAAAATACGTGGCCAGAGCGTGCCATCTGGGAGGGTTCTCTTCATACATGTATCTCCGCAGAGTCCTGAGACAGAGAGCCGCCACCTGGGTACGCACGCATACCAAGGACTGGCCGCCCTCCTCTAACGGGAGACTCAGGACCGCCGCGGAAATCCAGTGCTTCCTATTTCCCCAAAAGAAATCAACCAGCTTCTTCTGTAAAGCAGTTACAAATATAGAGGGTGGGACAAGAGTAGCCAGCCGGTACCATAACATGGAGGCCACCAGCTGGTTTATAACCAGCACCCTCCCCCGAAAGGAGAGAACTCCAAGCAGGCCTGACCAGCGCCCCAGCCGGGCAACCACTTTCGTCTCCAACTCCTGCCAGTTTGCCGGCCAAGCATCCTCAGTGGGGCTCAGGTACACCCCCAGATAGAGGAGGTGCGTGGTGCTCCACGCATACAATGCCATCCCCTCCGGCAGGGAGTCTACCTGCCACTGACCCACTAAAAGTCCAGAGCACTTACTCCAGTTAATCCTAGCAGAAGATGCAGCCGAGAAAATCTCCTGGCAGTCACGCATCCTCCGCAGGTCACCAGGATCAGTGAACATAAGAAGTACGTCATCGGCATACGCCGATAGAATCACCTCAACCCGCGGGCCAGGTAGGGCCAGGCCTGTCAACCTCCTCCGAAGATGACACAGGAACGGCTCCACACAGACCGAGTACAACTGGCCCGACATAGGGCACCCCTGGCGGACCCCCCTCCCAAAATGAAAAGGAGACAGCATCGCGCCATTAACCTTCACAAGGCACTCCGCAGCAGCGTACAAAAGCCGGACCCGGGCCACGAAAAGCGGTCCAAACCCAAACGCTTGCAACGTCCCAAATAGGTATTCATGCTCAACCCTATCAAAAGCCTTCTCCTGATCAAGAGACAGAAAAGCAGCTGACTCACCAGTACCCTGGACTAAATGAATCAGGTCCCTAACCAGGTGGATGTTATCCTGGATGGACCGGCCAGGGACTGTATAAGATTGGTCAGGATGAATCAATTGATGCAGCACGGAGCCCAGGCGATTAGCCATTGCCCATGCAAAAATTTTATATTCTGTGTATAGGAGAGAGACTGGACGCCAGTTCTTCAACAAACGGAGTTCGCCCTTCTTAGGCAGCAAGACAACAACCGTCCTACGCCACGAGAGAGGCATCACTCCAGTCGCCAGGCTCTCCCCCAGAACCAACATGTAGTCACCCCCTAGGATATCCCAGAAAGCTCTAGCAAACTCCACCGTCAACCCATCCAGCCCGGGGGACTTACCCCTCCTGAGCTGATGCAAGGCGCGAGTCAACTCCTGCAAAGATAAGGGGCCATCAAGAAGATCAGCCTCCTCCCTATCTACAGTCGGTAGACCCTCCCACAGATCTTGCTGAGCCTCCACGCTGAATCCATCCGCAGAGAACAGGGACCCATAAAAGGACCTAACCAAGGCATTGATCCTCTCTGGATCAGTGACAGAGGAGCCGTCATCTGCAAGCAACTCCACGAGCTGTTTTCGAGCTCCCCGCCCCTTCTCCAGAGAGAAAAAGAAAGGCGACGCTCGGTCCAGATCGTGCAGCATCTGGACCCGAGACCTCACGTATGCGCCTCGGGACCGCTCAAGCAGCAGACTCCTCAAAGCATCCTTCTTCCTCTGAAACTCTCCCCATTCGCTGGAATCTTCACCAAACTGACCCAGGCGAGACTCAGCGTCCAGTATCTCCCTCTCAAGCTTCTCCACCGCTGAGTCCCGCCTTCCAGTCGGCCCCCATGTATATTCCTTACAAAAGAGACGGATGTGAGCTTTACTCACATCCCACCACTGCCTAAGGGAAGAGAAGCACCTCTGCCTCTCTCTCCACTTCACCCAAAACCGAGTGAATGACTCCCGGAAACACCGATCCTCCAGCAGCCTGTTGTTGAAGTGCCAGTACGCGGACCCAGCCCGAGCGCACGCTGGATTAAAATCCACACGCACCAGACAGTGGTCCGAGCACGGCACCAGCCGCATTGAGGCCGCTGAGACACGGGAAACAAACGCTCGGGAAATATAAAACCGATCAATGCGGGAACCACCCCCCTCAGACCTCCGCGAAAAAGCAGTGGAATCCGGGTGAAGGTCCCTCCAAGCAGCAACCAACTCAAAGGAGTCAATCAAGCCTCTCAGCTTCTTTGCTACAGCAGGCGCACACTGAGTACCAGAACGGTCCCGCACCTCACGTGTGCAATTAAAGTCCCCACCAAGGAAGACACACTCTCCCCTATCAATAGTGCTCAACAGAGCATTCACCTCCTGAAGTAGGCCGGCCTGCATCGTGCCGGAGCTAGGGGCATACACGTTAATGAAATGCAACGGCATGCCATCCAGGCTCACGGCCAGATGGAGCAAACGTCCTGGCACCACTTCCTCCACTTTTAAAACGCTTGGCAGAAAATTTGGGGCCAACAGAAAAGCCACCCCACTCGAATTTGAGCTGAGATGGCTCATATAGACCCCCCCTTCCTACTCCAGTCGCCAGGTAGGTTCGTCACTAACAACGGTATGTGTCTCTTGCAGAAAACACACTGCAAATTTCCCCTCTCTTAGGGCTGATAAGAGCTGAAATCTACGAAAACTCGCTCTACTCCCATTTAAATTTAATGTAACTACTGTGAATGTGTAGGCACACTAGATTGAGATCCTCACACTCTGCGTAGACTCACGAACTCCTCTTCTGAGGGACTCCAAAAAATCCCCAAACTGTTTCTTCTCAGAGTCAGGAAGACCACTATCCTTGTTGCCAAGGATAGCCTCGAGACTCTCAATCAAATCTAAACAGTCCCCCCACTGTCTTTGAGCAGCATCCCATCTTGATCTGATGCAACGGCTTGTATTTAGAAACTCTCGCACCTCAAGGATAACATTTGCCTGAGACACGGCCTTGGAGCCTGGGCGCGCAGCCAACCTGCTCGCACCTGAATCAACAAGCTCAAAAAGACCAGAACTCTCTGACAAATCGCTATCTGTGCTACACACACTGGCCGCATCACTTTCCCCCTCCTCAGCCACGACACCACCCCCAGGATCAATGCCGGGGGTGGGTCCCGACACCCCTGACTGAAACACGCAGCCCACTGAATGGCTGGGCTCCTGCGCGCTACCATCACCCTCCACATCTGGGCCTGGGGAAGCAACAACAAGAGGCATCCCCAGGGCCTGTGGTGCACTGGCACCCTCGGAGTCTGAAAGAGGATCACGACCCAAAACAGCCCCGACCTCCACATCATCTAGAGTGCCCCCTCCACAGGCATCACCCCGAGAATCACCACCTGCTTTTAAACTCTCCCCAGACAACTCAGCCGGTGAGGCATCACGCCCCCCAGCACCACCACTGGCACTGATATGGAGCACAGACTTGAACGACAATACCCCCGAACCTCCCCCCTCGGGCTGACTCTGCACATCCCCCGTCACAGAGGGCACACTACCAGGGGACCCAACCACGTCAACTAGCGTGCTAGCACCCTCAGTAGGCCTCTGAAACGAGGGGACCTCGTCCGACCCAGAGGGCACACACCCAAGGGAGCTAACCTCAACACCCGATGAGATAACTCCCTCGGAGGGCCCCTGAGATGAAGGGACAAACTCCCGCCCAGAGGACACAACTCCACCGGCTTCAACCTCAGCACCTGGTCCTGTGACACCTGCTGTAGATCCATGAAAAGAAGGCCCAACCACCGACCCAGAAGACACCAGGTCAAGACCACTTTCAGCCACATCAGTGGTGGAAAGCCCGGAGAAAGACATCCCCCTAGCTTTGGACCCACGCCCTTGCTCATCTTCACCAGGCAAATGCCTCCTTTTTGTCCCGCTAGCATGCGGAGGTACGGTAACCTCCATAAAGGAAGGGTCATCCTGCTCCACATTACTCCCATCCACTTTGCCACCCGCACGTTTTGGCTTCCCTGCCCCCTTCCGAACCACCTCAACTCCTTGCTGGGCCCCAGCAGGTGCAGTCTGCACCTCACTGGAGCTGCCAGGCGCCCCTCGGGTGGTCACAGAACTCGGCAGGTGCACACTCGATTGCATTTTCTTCGCTCGGGCGGCCCTTTGCCTCTCCCTCTTCCTGATGTTCTTCCCCTGCTTCTCCCAAATCCCCCCCTCTTCACTTCCCTCCTCCTGTGCCCCACCTTCATCCGCCGCCACAGGCGCAGGACGCGGGGGGCGTGGGCTTTCGCTGCCCAGGGTCCCCAAAGCGGAACCTGCGGACCCGGAAGGATTATCACTGCCGCCCCGGATCACCAAGGCAGAGCTGGCAACCCTAGCCGGGTCAGCAGTACCACCCCGCGCCACTGAGGTTTGACAAGCCACCCCAGATGGGCCAGCAGTGCATTCCTGGGCCACTGCGCTAGAACTTCTAGCAGTGACCCCGCGAATAAGACACTCCCTACGGAGATGTCCAAATTCGCCGCACGCATGACACCGTGCCTTTCCCCAACTCCAACGCACGGTTCTGGGGATACCCTTATACACCACCTCAAAACTCCCCTCAGCACCATCCCCCTCACCCACCTTCATGAACACCCTCCTCTTGAAACTGAAGACCCCTTTTTCCTCCGGGTCCCCCCCGGGATGCAAGAGCCTAAAGCATTTAGACCGCACCTCCCCGAACTTGGACAGGTGTGGAATAATTAATGCATCCGAAATATATGTGGGGCAGCTCCGCAGGAGAACCGGTCTCACCCTAGATACTCACGGATCCACCTGTATGTGGACCCCCCCCCCACTGAGATCCCCATCTCCAACGCTCGGGCCACACACTCCCGGGTCTTAAGTATCATCTCAACCTTTCCTCTTTCGAGCTCGGAAGAGACAATAGCCCCCCTCCCAAGAAGTTCATTCATGGCCTTCGTAATTGCCCCCCTAGACATCATAGGCCCAGTTTGAACAGAGATACCAAAACTGTCCCCATCCAAGTCAACATGAGGCTCAAGCTCAGATGGCCTCGTACCCGCCACTGATGCCAACGCTGCGTAGGTCCGGACCTTCGGCCGCGCCCCTTCCATCGCCATCCTCACAGAGGCACAATCCAGCTCCAGGCACCCCAGCAGCACAGCTCCAAGTTAAGTCCCAGAGACAGTCACAGTCAAAGACAGGCAACAGAAAACAGAAACCTCCAGCTGAAGCAGGAAAGTCCCCAGGTTCGTCCACAGCCAAGAGCAGCTTTTGGGAAGCTCTATCCCAGTCTCGCCGGAAGCAAAAGTACCTTCTTCACATTAAGCCAGGCAACCGCACTGAGCAAAATGACTTTAGGGCAGAGAAACGACGCTAAAAACGACACCGCAATACTTCATACCCACGAACACAGGCACTCTTGGCAGTCCGCCAACGACAACCGCACCCTCGACAATGTGGAGAAACTCAGGAATTTTCACACTGAGGAAGGCTTCCCAGACCAGAGGAAAGCTTCAACAGCCCAACGATAAGTTAAACTATGAAGCCCCCCTGTGTCTGTGCCCTCTTCGATGGCAAAATCCTTGAAAGGCTGCTTCAATCCTTCTCAACTGCAGAGCTGAGAAGAAAACACGACCTTTCTCTCTCTCTCTCTCTCTCTCTCTCTGCTCTCTCTCACTGCAGCTCAGAGCCCAACCTCGCCATCCCATAGTGGTAACATTCACACCAGCTCCCCTCCACACCCACACCCCCACTCTCTGACATCCACCCCCCCCCCCCCACAAGGCAACAGGCAGCGTGAGAGACAGAGAGTTTGTAGGCTGTTGGTTTTGTGTAAGGTTTTCTTTTTAAATTATTAGCCAAGGTCGCATTTACTTATTTTAAACGAAGTTTGGAGTGCTTGACAATACTTTTTTTTCTATTTGCACTCGTTTTCAGAAAGGGTTCAGACCGTGCCCCGTATGCAACTGTTGAACTCTAACATCATTTTGTGTAGAAATGTAGCTACCAAAGTTGATATTTGGTGGTTTTGTGAGCTTTCGGGGAGGGTTATAGAAAGTTATATTAGTTGGAGAAAAATATATTAAATCGCACACTCCCGAGTTTTTCTAGCTAATTTTCCAAGAAATAACTGCAGTAATCAAAGCCCGAAAGGGTAGGATAGAGCTGAAGCCCAGTGTTTAGACGTTGGAATGGTTTTATTTTTATCATTCTAATAGAATGATTTTCCAACTCCAGTGGTAATTAAATTTTTTTTCACTCATAGTTTTATTAACGTATTTTTAGGATGTTAAAAAAGCTGAATAAAATAAACACTTACGAAATGAGTTAATTAATGTATTTTGCTCATGTGACAAAAATACATTATATATAAAATTGTACAGAAGGGAAAATAAGACGAAAATTACCAAAAAAACAAAGAAAATTTAGTCGAGGGTGAATTAAACTTTGTGATTAAGACTCGAGGGTGAATGGCACTGAAATAATTTCTTTGTAGATCTACGAAGGGGCCATCATTAGGCATCAAAAGTTGTTGCTCAAGTGGACCATGGGAGACCACCAGGCTGATGGTCATCGAATATCCCCTCAAAGCATACACTAGTGCAAGAAGTTCAGTTAGTTGGCATTGTCCTATGGAATACTAAGGCAGACAAACAATTAGCATCTCCTGGTTCCCATATGCATTTAGCTCTACACATAGAGTCATACAGCATGGAAAACGGCCCTTCAGCCTAACTTGCCAATGCTGACCACGGTGGCCCATCTACCCTAGTCCCACCTGCCCATGTTTGACCCATATCCCTCTAGACCTTTGCTATCCATGTAGCTGACAGAATCATAAGTCTGATTGATTTGTGGTTTACTGGCTGCCCATTCCCCACTAAACTATCCATTATTCCCACACTCTCCCTGCACCTCCTACCCCACCACCTCTGGTTGGAGTGAGTCCCTTTATCATAATGGGAGTAAGTCGAGGCACCAATTACAGCTTGCCTGCAATGGCTTGATACAATGCCCAGGAGCACATGGGCAAATTATGAAGTGACAATGCTGCTCTATAGCATTGTTATCAATGCACTTCCTCTTAAGTGCCTTGAACAGAGCTGACCACAGAAGGAGGAAGCTGGAATGGCAGCAATGACATTTTTTGATTTCATTTAGTTTAGTGATATAATGCGCCCACTGTGTCCGCGCCGACCAGCGATCCGCAGACACTTGCTCCACCCTACACACTAGGGGTAATTTACAATCTTTACCAAAGCCAATTAACCTACAAACCTGCAGGTCTTTGGAGTGTGGGGGAAAACCGTAGCACTCGGAGAAAACCCATGCACTCACAGGGTGAGCGTGCAAACTCCGTACAGACAGCTCCCGTGGTCAGCATTGAACCCGGGCCTCTGCGGCTGT
The DNA here is from genome assembly GCA_963514005.1 of Raja brachyura. The sequence goes on along the minus strand of OY740800.1, from coordinate 14,103,508 downwards.
AAGGCAGCAACTTTGCTGCTGCACCACCCTGTATTCTTGGAGCGTTTAAATAAACACTCTCGATTTACTTGACCACACAAAATTAATTTACAATTAGTTTTCTAATGCTTCTTCTGTAGTGCTACCTGATTAATCTGAACAAAATGTGCATGGTACCTGCTTCACCCGTTTACCCATTAAGTTGTTCATGCAGAGAACATTGACCAAATTTCTCATGCCTGAACAGAGAATAATTTTGCTGATGTTAAGATCTTTGAGCATTTCTTGATTCTATATGCCTTTTTCTAAGTCCTAACAATGAATATTAATAGATTTCAGGGAACATTTAACATGAAGGATTATGGAACACTTTCCATGGATGGTTGGCGTTAAGAGATTACTATTAAGGTTTCCATATGCAAAAGGCTACTGCTTGCAGCAAGCATTCCTTGGAGGAAAGGTCCTTTAAGGATGATGGTAGTTGCAACAAGACTGTAAGCGGGTACGAAGCAATATTCTTCCTTCCACTGACTCATTTACACCAGGCAATCTAAGTTAAATGCCCCAGTACATTGCCGCTGTTAACTGTTCTCAAATATGAGTTAATAATCAGGGCGGCACTTTGGTGCATCTGGTAGAGCTGCTGCCTCACAGCACCAGAGACCCAAGTTCGATTCTGTCCTTGGGTGCTGTCTGGTTGGTGTTTGCACGTTCTCCTTGTGACCATGTGGTTCTCCTCCAGGTGCACCATTTCCTTCCCATGTCCCAAAGACGTGTGGGCCTGTAGTTTAATCAGTGTCCATAAGTTGCCCCTAATATGTCGGGAGTGGATGTAAAAATGGAATAATATAGAATTGGCTCCAGTGGGCCAAAGAGCCTGTTTCCATACAGTACCTTTCAATGAATGAATCAATTAAATATCAAATAACATGAGGGAACAGGAAGGACTGTAAACTATTGTGCATATTTACTTTAATTCTTTATGCCTGCATCATTCCAAAGCACGTGAATTATACCTTAGAGGGTAGAGACAATGAAACTGGCCTGTGCTAATTCACCACAAGAAGCAATAATTGAGTTATTCCAACTAGTTTAAAACCTTAGATATTCATGTAAATAAAATCCATTGCTATTAGGTGGGGAGCCCCAAAGGAGTAGACAGTCACCTCAGACACATAACAATCCTTCTTTGTGTAAAGAACGATTAATCCGATTTAAAAAATACCGGCAGACTTCTCATTGGATATAATCACCAGAGTTACTGCAATTTCAGCGCTCACCCCAACACCAACACTCGGCAGCCCAGGTAGACTTGATGCTACGGATTGTAGGTGAATCAGGGGTCCAGATCCAGGGGGCACAGTTTAAGAATAAGGAATAGGCCATTTAGGACTGAGATGAGGAAAAGCTATTTTTTTAATTGTGAATCTGTGGAATTCTCTGCCACAGAAGGCAGTGGAGGCCAATTCACTGGATGCTCTCAAGAGAAAGTTAGATATAGCTCTTAGGGCTAACGGAATCAAGGGATATGGGGGAAAACAGGAATGGGGTACTCATTTTGGAAGATCAACCATGGTCATATTGAATGGCCTACTCCTGCACCAATTTTCTATGTTTCTATATTTCTATGTTTCTATGTAATCATTGTCATCGGTCTTGGCACAAAATACAGAGAATGTATTGTCAGTATATGTGGAACTTGGCAAACCTGGCTAAAGATTTTGGTTTAAACCAAGGATAGATACAAAAAGCTGGTGTAACTCAGCGGGACTGGCAGCATCTCTGGAGAGATGGAATGGGTGATGTTTTGGGTCGAGACCCTTCTTCAAACTGGTTAGGGATAAGGGAAACGCTTTTGGAAAGGTATTTGGTAGAAATATTGGGCATGCACAAGGAAATAAAAAGTTAGAGGGATATGGGTCTTGTGCCGGCAAATGGGTCTATCTTGGATGGACCATTTTGGTCGACATAGATGAGTTGGGCCAAAGGACAAATTTCTGTTCTGTATATGACTCTATAACAAATGGATTGTCTGTGGCTGTGCTAATTATCCCTTCCTTAGTTGTCGAGTCCTTCATTATTTCAGTTAAGTCTGTTTAATTATGCATGGCTTCAAAGCACTCAGTTTCCCACAGTGAATATAAAGTGAAGTTGTGTCATCCAATTATTGGTATTGTCATTAGTCAAAGTAAAACTGACTATTCCAAAGTGGCTATCCACTCTCCACTTCTGATTGTGCTCAGAATTTACAGCCCAGAGCAAGGCCAACATTGCTGTTTATGTTCAACATGAATTTCCTCCTACCCTTCTTCGCTCAACCCTATCAGCCTAATTGTATTCTCTTTTTCCTTCACGTACTTACCAAACTTCCATTTAACTTAAAAATAACTCTATGCGGCAGCAACTTCCTCATGTAATTTTTCTCTGTGTCGAAGGCATTTTTCCTGATTTTTTTAATTGTTTAATTTATTAATTCACAGGTAGTGGGCATTGCTGTCAAAACCAGCTCTTTTCTTGTGCGCCTATAATTTCTCTGAGAAAATGTTTGCGTCATCTTTTCGTACTGATGCGGAGGATGTGTCAACAATAATCTCATGATTCCGTCAAACAAATTTCAGGTTTCTGATCTAATGATCATGAAAGAATGATAATATGATCTGTTCATAGCAGACCCAGCAGAGTGGGAGCATGATTTGAACTGAATTATTTTTGGACTTCTCAAAACCCACTTAAAACCTCTGAAGACCACTGAATAAAATCGTATGTAAAAACAAAGTGTTGGAGTAACTCAGCGGGTCAGGCAGCATCTGTGGAAGGAATTGATAAATGATGTTTTGCATATGGCCCTACGTCAAGTATATTTCCATTTAATACAATTTTAATTAATTGACTTTATTTTCTGCCTCTACTTATTCATTTCTGTGATTGCAAACAAGAATTAACAAGATTTGAATATTGCACAATCATTCATTATTTTCAAAAAAAGAAAATAACTTTACCAAACAGTTGTTTGCTTCAAAGCAGTGTGTTGTAAGTTGTTAAACATAATTGTAAACTTCAATTATGATGCTGGAATTTTTATTTGAACGATGAATATAAATTGATTAATGAATTATTTAACAGCTGAATACACTTGAATTTACTTAATTCTTCCTCTCATTGCTTATTAAATTCTCCTTTGCAATTTTCAAGATATACACTTTCATTTAAATTTGCCAGAAGAAAAAAAAATTCGATTACTGTATGGTTGGAAGATAAAAGCTTTAGAATTCAAAGAAAATCATACTCCGTCTATGAACAAAGAAAAATAAATGTTAATCATATCTTGTTTTCTCTTGATGGTAGAAAGGTTACACAGATTGCCAAGGAACATTCTAATAAGCATCACCAAAGCTAAAGAAATTACATTTAACACAAACTCAGTGCATGCATTCACGAAACAAACATGCAATTCAGACTTGGAGAGATTACTGTGCTTTTTTAAATTCCTCCAGGTGATCATCTGATCTGCCAAAGCTAATCGGGAACATTCCTGAATGTCCGGGTGCAAAAAAGTCCATGTGTTGCCATTCCTTGGAAAAATAAACAGGGATATCAGGTACGTGGGTACGTCAGCCTTACGTATACATATTTATTTAGGCATCGTCAGAAATGTATGCAAATAGAAATAAAAAGGATGAAGCTGCTAAAGCTGAAAAACAAGGTCCCAAAGGAGGAAAGAAAGATGACAAAGTGTTGGAGGAACTCAGTAAGCCAGCCATCATCTGTGGAGGGAAAAGTTCAAAATAGCATCTGACAGGATAGCTGTGGATAAAAGGCCAGAAATTCATTCCCTGCTGGTAGCCTCTAAAATTTGGTTGCATTAACCATCATATGGGTATATTTGGATAAAAGGAATGGGTGACATTTCAGGTCAAGACCTTTCTTCAGACTAAGCTGAAGTCTCAGTCTGAAGAAGGGTCTTGACCCGTAACGTCACCCATTCCTCTATCCAGAGATGCTGCCTGACCCACTGAGTTACTCCAGCACTTTGTGTCTATCTTCGGTGTAAACCATCATCTGCAGTTCCTTCCTACAAATAATGGTATATTTATTGGTTTCCACTGGGCAATGTATTTCCTTGGGCAATAAGTGCTGGGCTGTTCTATGATTAAATCAAAATACTCTTCACATACAAGAATAATTCAACACTTGTAATACTTTGTCATATGTTTAACACATTAACAATCCATAGGAGGGTTTAAATGCACTTCCTTGTGCAATCTACTGATAACTTAAAACTCACTTCTGACAACAGGTCCTATACCAGAAAAGTTAACTATTTCTCTTTCCACAGATGCTGCCTAACCCACTGGGTGTTCCCAAAATTTTATTTTTTATATATAACTCAGGATGTTCTCTTTGTAAATTATAAATCAGTTCCATAGCCGGCACTGTGTTGATTAATGTATTTTCCACCCATCGATGCATAAATCCATGTTTGATTTAATTTCGATAGAGGTTGGAAAATTTTGGATTGTGTTCCCTCGGGCATCAAAGACTGGGCGGAGAAACCTGATAGTAATTTACACAGTTAAGTGTGGTATAGATAAGATAGATAGGCAGAGTCTTTATATATGTCAAATATGAGATACTTTAAGGTGAGAGAGAACAGGTTTAAACCAGACGTACAAGGCAAGTTTCTTTACGCAAAGAGGTGCCTGGAACACACTGCTTGGTGTAGATTTGTGGAAACAGATAGAAACATAGACATAGAAACATAGAAAATAGGTGCAGGAGTAGGCCATTCGGCCTATCAAGCCTGCACCGCCATTGAATATGATCATGGCTGATCATCCAACTCGATATCCCTTACCTGCCTTCTCTCCATACCACCTGATCCCTTTAGCCACAAGGGCCACATCTAACTCCCTCTTAAATATAGCCAATGAACTGGCCTCAACTACCTTCTGTGGCACAGAATTCCAGAGAATCACCACTCTCTGTGAAAAATGTGTGAGATATGATAGAAGCATTTAAAAAGCATTTAGACCAGGATATGAAAATGTAATGAATAGAGGGATAGGGATAATGTGCAGGCAGATGCGATTAGTTTAATTTGGCATCATTGTCAGCTCGGGTATGGTGGGCTTAAGGGCTTGTTCTTGTGCTGTACTGTTCTATGTTCTGTGTTCTTTTGGATTAATTCTACATCTGTACTAATTGCAACAACGGTGTGGCTGCCATTCAAAAGACACACCAAGGTAATTTCTGGTGCCTGGTGTCAGAATGTGAACTGACTGAATATTGTTTAATTGTAAGATATATTCTACTTCACCAATTGATTTAATTTTCAGTTCAACACATTGGAGTCATAGAGAGTCATAGAATCTACAGTACGGAAACAGGGCCTTCAGCCCAACTTGTTCTTGCTGATCACGATGCCCCATCTAAACATTCCATTTGCCTATATTTGACCCATGTCCAAATATCTTTTAAATGGTGTTATTGCACCTGCCCAACTACCTCTTCTGGCAGCTCATTCTATAAACCCACCACCCACTGAGTGAAAAATTTGCCCTTTGGGTTCCAACTAAAGATTTCCCTTGTCACCTTAAACTCTGTCCCCTGGTTCTTGCTTCCCCTTCCCTGTGTAAAAAAAAAACTGTGCTGTCACCTTATCTGTTCTGGTGATGATCTTATGAATGTCTACAAAATCACCCCTCAGCTTCCTGCATTCCAAGGAGTAAAGTCCGAGCTTGCCCAATCCCTATAGCTCAGGACATTGAGTTCATAAATCTACTCTGCACGTTTTCTTGCAGATGCACAGTGCTGAAGGGTACCAGCTAACACTGGTCACTCTAATTCCTTTCCACCTGCTACACATCAGCAAAACATTTGTTTGTAATGAAATGGAGACAATCTGCTTCTCTTGTTAGCGCACAACTATTTCTGTGACAACCACATTTAGGTCAAAATTCAGTTGGGAAAAATAGTAAGATTAAACAAGAACTTACCAGTTTGAAGTTTGACATTTATTTTATGAGGAGTTACGATGAGGACCCCGCCAGCACGCATGCGCGACATTCATCAAAGCAGCGGTGTGAAATCACAGATAGTAGAGTTGACTTAAAGATAGTAAGATAAGAGAACTAACATACCAGTTGACCTTTACAATAGAGGGTTGGGAGCAGAGGGCACGTAATCCCTCATTGTAACTCCTCATAAAATAACGATCAAACTTCATAATAACCAATGGGGGAAGTATGTTAACGTATTTCAGATGTGAATCAATGCTGAAAAACAATGATGTATTTATTAACAAATAATAATAATAACCCCTAACTTCGGGGATAATTATAATACAGAATTCAAAATTGTGTCTGCAAATGTCTCAGGCGTGGCAACAGGTTTATTATAAGACCACTGGAAGGTTCTTTCATTTGACCATCCTGCCGTTGCAAGGATGTGGTCCATAGGAACTTCCATCATCCTTGCTGCCGATGTAGCTGCAGCCCTGGTGGAGTGAGATTTAAAAACATCAGTGTCCACCCCCGGTTACTCTTTGATGAGGACGTTTATGACATCAATAAAGCCCTTTCCATGCCCCTGAGACTTTTGTTGACCTCCAGGTAATGTAGAAGGTGGGTCACTATACATAGGCGAATATCTATGGGGCAAGCCAGGAACTCCAATTTGAGGCCAGCTGATCCAGGCCTGTTCTGTTTAAGTATCTCATATATGTGGAAAGTTATCTTATTTTTGGATGTTACCATGGCATCCAGTCTTAGTTTGGGCAGAGACTGGACCTGCTGTGCCGTTACGAGAGCCATCAGCATCACCATTTTATATGTCAGTTTAGTTAGTGTAAGGGACGTAGCTGGTGCCCAATCTCTGAGCAGGGTTAACACAATGCCAATATCCCAGGTCTGGGAATACCTAGGCCTGAGGGGATTAGAGTTGAAAATACCACTCATAGGTTTCGACACCAGAGGGTGAGATCCGACCCCATGGTGTTCTAACCCCTTTCCCAGATATGAAGATAGGGCACTCCTAGCACAGTTGATGGCACTGTAGCTCAAGCCTTCATCAAAATGTAGGCTTGCAAGAAATCCAGCACACCCGTAATGGTGGCTGTATTGTAAGTGGTGTTTGCCCTGGTACAGAATACCTCCCATTTTCTGATATATGTGAGGTACTTTTTCCTGGTGGACTCCCTGCATGATGCCGTGATGATGTTCATAGTTCGGTCCAACTGTCCAAATTCCAAGAGTGGTCTTTTCAAATCCTGCAAATCAACAGGTTTATTCGGTCGTGGCACAGGTGACTCTCCCCTGTCACAGGATGTACCAGCAAACTCGGGCGTTTAGAGATTGGAATACATGGTTCTGAGACCATGTCGAGGACCACTTGGCCTCCACAGCCTTCTGTGGCAAATAATTCCACAGATTCACCACCCTCTGACTAAAAAAATTCCTCCTCATCTCCTTCCTGAAAGAATGTTCTTTAATTTTGAGGCCATAACCTCTCGTCCTAGACTCTCCCACTAGCAGAATCATCCCCTCCACATCCACTCTATCCAAGCCTCTCACTATTCCGTTCAATGAGGTCCTTCGTCATGCTTCTAAGCTCCAGCGAGTACAGGCCCATTGCCGTTAAACGCTCATCATAGGGCTTCCCCAATGTGGGCTGTAATTGCCCTTTGCCTATTGCTGCGATTCTTTCAAATGATATAGACAGAAGGTATTTCCGTGGTAATAAGCGCTGTCCTGCACAATATCAGACAAGCCTGATCATTAACTGTGCAGTATATTTATCCTCCCAGAAACCATGGGATCAATAGAAAGATCTGTGAATCCCACTCGGACATCAAGTGTAACGGTTTGCAATTGTAGGATCTGTGAGAGCTGTCTGCTTTGTTCAACAAAGACCTACTTTTCCACAGATGAAGATGTTCCTCGTCCAAACAGAATCTTCCCAGAGAGAGTTGTCTGCTTTGTTCAACTAAGACCTACTTTTCCACAGATGAAGATGTTCCTCGTCCAAACAGAATCTTCCCAGAGAGAGTTGTCTGCTTTGTTCAACTAAGACCTACTTTTCCACAGATGAAGATGTTCCTTATCCCAGCAGAAACGTCCACTTCCCTTATGCGTGCAGGCATTGCAGCCTGACTAACGTGCTTGATGTCTCCAAGGTAACTTGCAGTGAAATCAGCATGAAAACATCCGGTCGCAATAACATTTGCTTCTAAGGGAACAGATGTGCCTGATCCAGATGTGGGCACAGATTCTTCACAGCAGATGGTGCACCGCTGTGGTCGTCTGTCTGGTGTGGAGGGAAAACTATACCTGGTGTGTCGGCCACTCGACCAGCTAGGGTACTTGTATTCACAATCGGTAAAATAAGTCAAGGATTATGTTGTGCTGAAAAACATGTTCCTGTTCCACATGTACATCGTGGTCGTCTCCCCGAGAGAAAACATATCCTCATTCTTTCGTAAGGTACAAAAATACAGCTAGCAATTGCCAGGGAAATAAAGTAAAGGACTGACAAGTAAAGAAGTCCTTTAATGCAGAAGTAGTGACCACAGAACAACACAGTTCAATTCAGTATATTGTCACGTGTACCGAGATACAGTGAAAAGCTTTTGTTGCCTGCTTACTAGTCAGCAGAAAGACAATACATGATTACAATCGATCCACTCAATTTAATAAAATGTAAACATGTGGTGCTATTCCACACAAAAAATAAAAATAAATGTTTTTAAGTACAAATCTATTCTTTTAAGACCTACAACAGCACAAAACCTCCAGGTGATCTCAACCTGTAGAGTCTGGCTGGAACCTGTAAAAATCTACCACTGGCACGTACAATGTTGAATACTTCAATGAAGCCATTGTTACAGCCTTACCTCCTGACCCTGTATGACACTTCTTAGAAACAGGTATACAGCTGGTTTACAGGCAGCACTCCTCAGAGCATTACGGAGTTTTGCAGAAAATCCCTGATAACCGCTCCTTTCCTATTTCTTGCCATTTACAATAAATGTCAGATTCTCAAGGGCTGGGTTCTTATAGATATCTCCTCTTCCTGCGCCTTCCTGCGATGGATTCAACAGTGGCTAAATGGGAGATGCCAGAGAGTAATGGTGGATGGCTGTTTGTCAGGTTGGAAGCCGGTGACCAGTGGGGTGCCTCAGGGATCTGTGTTGTGTCCACTGTTGTTTGTCATGTACATCAATGATCTGGATGATGGGGTGGAAAATTGGATAAGTAAGTATGCAGATGATACTAAGATAGGTGGTGTTGTGGATAATGAAGTAAATTTTCAAAGTCTACAGAGAGATTTGGGCCATTTGGAAAAGTGGGCTGAAAGATGGCAGATGGAGTTTAATGCTGATAAGTGTGAAGTGCTACATCTTGGCAGGTCAAATCAAAATAGGACGTACATGGTAAATGGTAGGGAATTGAGGAATGCTGTGGAACAGAGGGATCTAGGAATAACCGTGCATAGTTCTCTGAAGGTGGAATCGCATGTAGATAGGGTGGTAAAGAAAGCTTTTGGTGTGCTGGCCTTTATAAATCAGAGCATTGAATATAGGAGTAGGGAAGTAATGTTAAAATTATACAAGGCATTGGTAACACCAATTCTGGAGTATGGTGTACAATTTTGGTCGCCTAATTATAGGAAGGATGTCAACAAAATAGAGAGAGTACAGAGGAGATTTACTAGAATGTTGCCTGGGTTCCAGCAACTAAGTTACAGAGAAAGGTTGAACAAGTTAGGTCTTTATTCTTTGGACCGCAGAAGGTTAAGGGGGGACTTGATTGAGGTCTTTAAAATGATGAAAGGGATAGACAAAGTTGACGTGGATAAGCTTTTCCCATTGAGGGTAGGGAAGATTCAAACAAGAGGGCATGACATGAGAATTAAGGGACAGAAGTTTAGGGGTAACATGAGGGGGAACTTCTTTACTCAGAGAGTGGTGGCTGTGTGGAATGATCTTCCAGCAGAAGTGGTGGAGGCAGGATCGATTTTAACATTTAAAAGTAAAGTGGATAGGTATATGGACGGGAAGGGAATGGAGGGGTATGGTCTGAGTGCAGGTAGATGGGACTAGGGGAAAATAAATGGTCGGCACGGACTGGAAGGGCCGAGAGGGCCTGTTTCCGTGCTGTAATTGTTATATGTTATATGTTATATATGTTAACTTTGACAGAAGATGCAATTTACCCAATCAGTAATCTAACAGACCTTGAGTCTGCTGCCCAGATTTTGTTGGGCTTCACTTCCGATACATTGTCAATTCCTGACAGAAATCATTCCCCAAAATCGGAAATCACATGATGCAAACAGGGATCACTTTAGTATTCTCCAGGGTCGCTGTCTGACCAGCTGAGTTACTCCAGCACGTTGTGCCTATTTTTGCAAAACAACATCTGCACTTGCTTGTTTCTACATCAACACTTTGGTTTGTTATTTTTGGAAAGCACGTGAGCTATTTATATCTGGATCGGGCACTCATCCTGTTTTCAACAATTTCCTTCATTTTCCAAAGGACCATCATTTGTCAGTGTGCATGCTGTTCTTAAAAACCAATCTCGTTTCAGAATTTGTGTTGCTTTTTACACCAATTTGAAAAGAGCCATTTAATTTATTTCCCCCTCTTTCAAACTCATGTGTTTTTGAAGCAACCTGCTAATCGGTATAACATCATGAGATGGGTAGATGCATAGTGTGTAAGAAAGAACTGCAGATGCTGGTTTAAACCCATTAAACACAAAAAGCTGGAGTAACTCAGCAGGACAGGCAGCATCTCTGGGGAGAAGGAATGGCTGACTTTTTGGGTCGAGACCCTTCATCAGCCGCATACAGAGTCTCTTGTCCAGAGTAGGGGAATCAAGGACCAGAGGACATAGGTTTAAGGTGAAAGGGAAAAGATTTAATAGGAATCTAAGGGGTAACTGAGGGGGTATGGAACAAGCTACCAGAGGAGGTAGTTGAAGCTGGGACTATCCCACCGTTGAAAAAATAGTTACAGAAACATGGATAGGACAGGCTTGGAGGGATATGGACCAAATGCAGGCAGGTGGGACTAGCGTAGCTGGGACATGTTGGCCAGTGTGGGCAAGTTGGGCCGAAGGACCTGTTTCCACAGTGTATCACTCCATGACTCTATATGCCGTACCTCAAGCAGCTGACACCTAATGGCAGAGAGAATTCCCCGTCGGTATTATCCATATCTGTTATTAATTGACACATGGCCTTGTATCAGCCAGACTCTATTATGTTCACTCACTTTTTACAGACTTGATGCAATTTGATTTCAAATATTATATTTCCACATAATAACAGATTTCAAAGGAATTCTGCTTCTTCCTAACTTACAAGTTTACATGCCAACAAGATCCTTTGTCAAGGTTTAAGGCATATTATAAAAAACTGTATCTTCATGTAAAATTGCATTGAGCCAAATATAAATCATTTCAACATTCCAGCACAGACATCTGTAAGAAATTAAACCCCATTTACTTCCTGAATAAGTGGAGCAACAAGATTCAAGAGTGTTTTATTGTCATATAACCTGAAACAGAACAATTAAATACTTACTTGCAGCAGCACAACAGATATGTAAACATAGTACTCTGTAAAGCAATAATGCACACAAAGAGGTTGGGAGTGCATGACTTCCCTTTGTCCTGTTTTCACACTTACACTTCCTTATCTATGTCCATTCCCTTTGTCTTATTTTTAAACCTTACACGTCCTTATCTATACACTTCCTTATCTAAGTACCGCCCACTCCCCTGACATCAATCTGAAGAAGGGTCTCGATCCCAAACGTCACCCATTCCTTCTCTCCAGACTTGCTGAGTTACTCCAGCATTTTGTGTCTATCTTCAAAAGGAAATTTGGTATATATATAAAACAAACAAGCGAATAAATAAATGATAATTGTGCAATGTCAAATCTATATTTGCCTGACCCTTTGGGTCCCTCTGCCACTTTGTTCTCTTGCGTTAGACAGTTCTACATTAACAAGTCCGTTCTGAGATTTCCAAGCAGTTCCCAATGAGAACTGCACAAGTTTCAACACAGAACAAAATTGTCCACAGTGCTATTTCGTTATTTATGTTGATGAATATTGTGGGGGATGCGACTGGATGCTGGCACAATATGCAACAGCGCATCACGAGAGGGGATGTCTAATTCCCAGGCATGGATGTGCGACCAGCAGGATAGAGGGGGTCAGGTATGACAGAACCCCAGAATGGACAGTCAAAAATAGAGAAAGGTCATGCACGAGAGAGACAAACTACTTAAGAGACAAGAGGCAAATTCAGGAACATATCCAGCTAGAGAAAAATCATTGATGCAGACTTCAGAGAAAAGACTGGGTATTGTGTGTGTGAGAGAGATTGTGGGAGAGAGAGAGAGAGAGAGGAGAGAGAGCAGGAAACAAATATCACAGACACACGCTGGCATTGCAGAAAAGAGAAAGAAAGACACTGACAGCAAGAGAAATCAACCGAGAGGTCAGTGCAACAGATTGAGAATGACAGAGGGTGGGAGGTGATCTTCTACATGTAAACTCATACATGAAGGTGGTTTTCTTTCAGTTTGTTTCATTTTATTTTCAGAAGATTTTTCTGATGAATAATGGAATCTGCACACTATGTTGTCCTTGCTCCAGGATTGATCAATGCGCCACAATCAGAAACATTCTGTTAAGTGGTAATTAACAGCTAATTACTGTGATGTAACATGGACTGTAAATATCATAGGAGGTGATCTGATGGAATAGCACAGGTGATGCCATAAACCGTACTGAAGTACAGCAGACAGGCCAGGCTTTGCTAGCAGAACTCCAAGAGCAAGTCGCTGTGTCGCATTCAACAAGAAGCAGCTGGTGTGATTTCTAATGCGCTTGGGGTGGTGATTTAAAAAAACCCATCTAAAGTGTTTTCTCATTGGAAGAGAAAGTGCTTTGTTAATTGACTGCATATGATGTGTTCAGAATTGTAGCTTTTGCTTCCCTTTGTGTAGTGCTAATGCAGAGCCCCTAAGAATAAATATGAACCAAACATTACCTTAAGAATGTAGGAAGGAACTGCAGATGCTGGTTTACACCAAAGATAGATGCAATATGCTGGAGTAACTCAGCGGTACAGGCAGCATCTCTGGAGAGATGGAATGGGTTCTTCAATCTATTCTTATTACACAATGAGTGTTCATTCCCTCATTTTCAAAAAGAGTGTTATCAATCTTTTTTTCAATTTTGTCCTTATTTACAATTTTATTTACAAAATTATTTACTATTTTGTCCTTATTTACAATGTTATCACAGTTTTTAGAAATAATGGTTCAGAATTCCTGCTGTATAGTGTAGCATGTTTTTATTGTTGTGATTGAATCTTCTCAAGCTTCAACTAGTCAGGTATGTAGTGTAGAGGTGGTTGACTGCAAGAAATTGGTCATGGATCCTTTGTGAGTCTGGGGCACATTAACAAAGAGCTCACTAGACAGGTACAATGATACTGGGCAACATACAATGTGTGCTTTGGCCTTGCTTGTTTGTTCTCTGTGTATGAGGTTCATGGATGGAGTGAGCCTTAATACTTGAAAAGCCTTAGCTGGCAAATGAAAGTCTACTTTGATGTTATTTAAAGGGCACCTGATTGTGCTGGTTTCTTGTTGGAGAGGTAAAGAATCTATCATTCTTCAAGGCAGCTTCCTACTTAAAGTGCCTTTCCTTGTATTTGCCCACTCGATTCAAAAGTTAACTTTCACTGACACTTTACTCCATATTCCAGACTGAATATTTTCAAGGGTTACTTAAGGGTTGCACAGTGACGCAGAGGTAGAGTTGCTGCCTCACAGCGCCAGAGACCCGGGTTCAATCTTGAATGCTACTGCTGTCTGTGCGGAGTTTGCACGTTCTCCCTGGGTGCACGTGGGTTTTCTGTGGGTGCTCCAGTTTCCTCTCACATTCCAAAGACGTGCAGGTTTGTAGGTTAATGGCTTCTTTAAATTGCCTCTAGTGTGCTGGATGCGAAAGAGGGATAACGTAGAACTAGTGTGAACGGATGATCAATGGTCGGTCTGGTTTCGACGCTGTATCTCCAAACTAAACATCACAAGTGGGTGCACAGATCTACCAAGTAGAGGCAATGCCCGTTACAGGGGGCTTACATTCCTTGAAAATGGTCTAATTTTCTGTAAATTGATGTTGTCGACAAATGCTTCAAGAAATGCAAGTTGAAAAAATTAATTTTGTGTGGATTTATTGTGTTGATTTTTTGTCAAAGTCCATGCTATTTCCAACAAATGCTATTCTGTATCTCAAATTTTGAGGTTGTGATTTAGTGAATTCTGTAAGAAAGAATTCCTTTAACTCAAAGAGCGGTAAAACAGGGACATCACCTATTCCTTTTCTCCAGTGATGCTGTCTGACCTGTTGAGTTACGCCAGCTTTTTGTGTCTATCTTCTGACAACTGTAAAAGCTTGATCAATGCAGATTATTATTCCTCCGGCCACAAGAGGATGATCTTTCCACTCATCACCTTTCATTTCCACGCTCAGAAGATGGGGTTTCATCCAGGGAAATGGGAGGTGCTGCATTTCGGGAGGTCAAATGTAAGAGGAAAGTTTACAGTAAATGGCAGGCGCATAATGAGCATTGATGTACAAAAGTATCTTGGGATGTAAGTCCACAGCTTCCTGAAAGTGATATTAAAACTTTGGTTACGCCACATTTGGAAGACTGTGTGCAGTTTTGGTCACCACATTGAAGGAAGGATGTAGAGGCTTTGGAGATGGTGCAGAAAAGGATTGCACGAAGCTGCCTTGTTTAGAGCATATTAGCATAAAATGAGAGCCTGGACCAACTTGGATTGTTTTCTCTGGAGTGTGGGAAGCTGAGCGGTGACCCAATAGAAATTTATAAAATTATGAGAGGCATAGATAGTTAAGGTAGATAGTCAGAGTCATTGTTCCAGGGTCAAATACTAGAAGGCAAAGGTTTAAGCCGAGAGGGGGAAATGTTTAAAGGAGGTGTGCAAGATATGATTTTTACACAGAGTGTTCTAGGTGCCTGGAATGCGCTGCCAAGGTAGATGATAGAAGCAGATATGTTAACCAGGCATTTAGACACACATGAACAGATTGGAAATGCAAGGAAGAACACAGAGTGCTGGAGTAACTCAGGAGGTATGGTGTATTAATCAGCATCTGCAGTTCTTTGTTTCTACATGAGGAAATGCAGGGATATGGACCATGAGCTGGCAGATGGGATTAGTTAAAAAAGCATCATGGTCTGCGCAGACATGATGGGCCGAAGGGCCAGTTCCTCTGCTTTACAATACTTTACATTCTGACCATTATATACAATTACTTCTTCCCCAACCATGATTCTCAACCCACACTGCATCTGCCTTTTCCCACATGTCTCCCACCGATTCTCCTGACCCAAATCTCCCTATACTTTGTTGATGGCTGATTCCAAATGTCCTGGCTGATTCTACCTCATCCCCATTCCTCTCAGCTACCAGCCCCACCTCTTCCTGCTACCTTTCACCACCACACCCCAATCTCAGCAACTTTCACCCAAGTTGATTTCCTCAGCTAACATCACATTGGGCCAGTCCTTATACACTTTGCACAAACAAATATCTTGGTCCCTACTCCCAAGGTGACTCCCTCAAAACCAGCGCTCATGCACGGAATAACAATTCACCATAGCCTTTACAGTGATGTATGATTTTACAGCCCAAATTTATTCTAAAATTAGAAATCATCCTCTGGCTAAATTAAATGATTCACTATTTTATTGTTGCAATCTGATGACCCCGTAATGCAGCTGTCATTAAAAAGTTGACAGAAAAACAATCCAGGAGTCGCATGATTCCTTTTGTTGAGACTAAAGGGACTGTCCTACCAGCATCCGACTCCATGCGATGAGCACGATCAAACTAGAAGCAGGGGCCGCGCGGAGGTTGGGTGATCCCCTGTACAGGGCCGTTCCCACCAGCATGCGCCTGCATGCGGCAAGCGCGACCAAACCGGCAGCGAGGGCTGCGCGGAGGTCGGGTGAGTGGCGCAACGCGGCGCAAAGTGAGGCGAACTTGGGAGCAAAGTCTTAAGGTAAGTTTGCTAGGACAGAGAGGGGCACACAGAGAGGGGCACAGAGGCACACACACAGAGGGCCACGGAGCCACACACATGGAGGGTCATGAAGGCACCTACAGAGAGGGTCATGGAGGCATGACGTCGAGACGGTGTGTAATGCGTCGAGGCGACTGCGAGCCGACAAGCCGTTGCCGCGCGGAATTTTTGAACATAGTCAGTTTTTCGGAGCCCCGCGCGATGTCGGGACGAACTCCTCACAATTCCACACGGCTCCGCCGATCGATGTGGGACCGGCCCCGCGACGCTGGACGGCTCAAGCGACCACGTTAGGTCGTGCTCATCGCATAAAGTTGCATGCTGGTGGGACAGGCCCTTAACTTAACAAAAAACTTACATTTTTAATTTGTCATTTAGTTGTAAAGTAATTTAAAGGATTTAAAGACACAACCCTGGCAGTCAGTCCAGTAACTTAACCACCATGCTCCCACTCCTCTTAATGGTTATGACTTGTGCGCTGCAATAAAATCTACTCCCTTGAAACAGCCAGAGGCTTTGTGCATTCAATATTAGGCACCCATTCGAAAAGGCACCAGTCACCTAAAAGTACTGCTTTGCTATAAGTTCATCAAAGCCGTGTGATTCATGATAAGATTAACCTATAGAATGGAGATTGAGGTTCTGCAAATGTGCATTTTTGAAGGAAACACTTGAAATCTTACAATGTTAAACTTACAATGTTTAGTTTATGTTTAGTTTAGAAGGAACTGCAGAAGCTGGAAAATCGAAGGTAGACAAAAATGCTGGAGAAACTCAGCGGGTGAGGCAGCATCTCTGGAGCGAAGGAAATAGGCAACGTTTCGGGTCAAGACCCTTCTTTAGACGCCGAAGAAGGGTTACGACCCAAAACGTTGCCTATTTCCTTACCTCCATAGATGCTGCCTCACCCGCTGAGTTTCTCCAATGTTTAGTTTATTATCCCGTGTACCAAGATGCAGTGAAAAAGTTTTTGTGTGTGCCATCTAGTCAGCAGAAGGATTATATATCATTACAATCAGGCCACCCACAGTGTACAGATAAAGGATAAAAGGAATAATGTTCAGGGCCAAATAATAGTGAAAAAGGATGGACATTTGCTGTTAAAGTAATTGTTACTGAGAATAACATAACTGATGAATGATAGATCATTACAACTCTTTAGCTCAGTGCTTACACTTGGTCCATTATCAAAGTTTTATTTGGGGAGAAAATGGCTTAATTCTTTCTAATATTTGTGGAAGGAGAAACATGAATAAGATGTTTTGTTTTCATGTTCAGAACCATTTATCATTAGAAAGTTACATGGATATTAAACAAAAGCAAATGCTTTAACTTTCAACCTCATTTTATTCAGCTATTTATTTCAAACCCTTTCTCAGGCGGTCAAAGTCATGGTTCCTCGTGGCTCATTATCCATTTTTCCCTCAGAAAACTGATCATTAATCTTGTGTGGGGCCGAGTGAGTGGCAGCGGGAAATTCAGGTGTTGTAGCCCTTGTCTCTGCCTGACATCCACACATCCGTACTTCAAACTTCCAGCTGCGACCACAGAACCATTACTCATTATTTTCTCCCCCTCCCAACCCCACCCCCCCCCCCCCCCCCCCCCCCCCATCCCCGTCCCTCCTCATCCAGGCCTATATCAGGCCATAGAATCACTCCAGCTGTGAGAAGCTAACTCTGCATGGTATTGGAAATCGAACCTGGGTGTTTTTACACAGAAAATGTACATACAGGTGATTGTGTCTGCACTAAGATAGGGTCTGCACTAAGTGCAGAACTGTGCTTATCTAAGTGTGATCACAGCTGCCACCTAGTGGGCAACACTGTAATTGGTGCTGGAGACTGAATCACCATTTTTAAGACAGAGAATGAAAGTAAATAGGTGCAAGGGTAGCCAATTCGGCACTTCGAGCCAGCACCGCCATTAAATATAATCATGATTGATCATCCAAAATCAGTACCCCATTCCTGCTTTCTCCCATGTCCCTTGATTCTGTTAGCCCTAAGAGATATATCTAATTCAGACCTCTGGAATATATTTAATAGCATTTGGATTTAAATAAATGAGTTAGTAAAATAATTATTTTTTGTAGGATTCTGAAACTAACTATTATCAAAATGAAGGAAAGGGGGTTATAGTTTGGTGTTATAACTATCAACACACATGAAAGGACACTACAGTAACTCAGCAGGTCAGGCAGCATCTCTGGAGAGCATGGATAAGTGATGTTTCAGATTGGGACTCTTCTTCAGACTGTTTGTAGGAGGGGAGAAGAAAGCTAGAAGAGGGGAGAAGCAGGACAAAGCGTGGCAGGTAATATGTGGAAGCAGGCGAGGGGCTTCTTGGAACAAAGGCCAGTGATAAAAGCAGAAGGTGTGAGAGAAGATTGGACGAGTTATGTACTGCAAAGCTAGAGGGATGAAAGTGGCAGGAGGGGAGGGGGTAGGAAGTTACCTACTATTGGAGATTTTCAATGTTCATACATAAGCTACCCAAGCAGGGGGTACACAAAAGGCTGGAGAAACTCAGCGGGTGCAGCAGCATCTAAGGAGATAGGTGACGTTTTGCATCGAGACCCTTCTTCAGACTACCTAATCTACCCAAGCAGATGTTTAGGAAGAGCACCTCATAATCCACTTTGGTAGCTTACAACCCAACAGTATGAACACTAAATTCTCGAGATTTAGGTAACCCCCCAACCCCCGCCCTCACACTTATCCCCCACCCACATTTTTACTTCCCCGCCTCCCTCCCTCTCCTCCCATATACCTCACTTAGAATCCCATCTATTTCTAGCTTCACAATGCACAACACTTTAATCCTGTCTCACACCTTCTTTTATCTCTGGTCCTTTGTTCCAACCATCTGCCTATCAAAAACTCCCCTCATCTCAAAACCACTTATTTCCTGTCATGTTTTGCCCTGCTTCCCCCCTCGTCTATATTTCATCTCCCCTCTCCCTCCACAATCAGTCTGAAGAAGGGTCTCGACCCAACTGTCACATATTCATGTTCACCAGAGATGCTGCTTGGCCAATTGAGTTACTCCAGCACTTTGTCTCCTTTTATGTACTAACTGGCACCTGCTGTTCCTTGTTTCTGTAGAAATAAATCATGTTAAATAATACATTTTTAAGATCACAGAAATTTGAAAGAGTATGTTTCAACTTTGTTTTTTTGATGAGTATGATGAAGACAGTTTCTGTTAATGGCCTCTGCCAATGAATAAGTGCCAAGGGCTTCTCTTCCCATTTTCACACGTAGCCCAAGTACCTGTGCCACTCTTATTTCATTTTCATGTTTCCCCTCAACATAACATCTGAGATTACATACATGCTCAGTTTCGACATGGACCTTGATGATACCCAGTTCCCCCTCTCTCCCAGTTCTGTTAACCCTCTCCGTTGCCGTTGAATTGTCAGACAATTTATAGACAATAGGTGCAGGAGTAGGCCATTTGGCCCTTCGAGCCAGTACCGCCATTCAATATGATCATGGCTGATCATCCCCAATCAGTACCCCGTTCCTGCCTTCTCCCCATATCCCCTGACTCCGCTATTTTTAAAAGCCCTATCTAGCTCTCTCTTGAAAACATCCAGAGAACCTGCCTCCATCACCCTCTGAGGCAGAGAATTCCACAGACTTTAATTCCACAGACTTCTCTGAGGCAGAGAATTCCACAGCGTTTAAGTGGCATTAAGTGCTGCTTGAGCAGAAATGGATAGGACAAGTATAAGAAGAAAATGGGCCAAACGAAGGTAGGTCAGACTACTGTCGATGGGGCATCTTAGCCAATGTGCGCAAGTTATGTAGAAGGCCTGTTTCCACGCCGAAGAACTCTATGATTCTATGAGATGTACAATTTCACCATAATCGAATGCCAGGACCAATTCTACTCCACAGACATCAATCCACCCCTATATAATGTTCCCGGACTTGTAATCAAAAGCCAGACATGACAACATAGAGATGAGTTTAAATCCTGGACAGTTTGGTGAAGCTATTTAAATATATCTGGAATTCCATCTCAAAACCCGTTTGTTCTCCACACATTACCATCAACTCCTCCCAGATTTTACCACTCACTGCAATCAGGGGCAATGCTTTGGCCAATAACCCTCGCAATTGGGATGTTGGAAGAAACTGGAGCATTCCAAGGAAACCCTGGTCACAGGGAGAACATCCTAACTGTATATGGACAGCACTCAAGGTTAGGATTGAGCTTGGATCATTGGAGATGTGAAGCTGTGTCTCTGAGCCACGGTGCCACCAGGTTTAAGATTGATTCAGCAGGGGCAATACACTTTGCCTCCATCCCATGAAAGAAGAACAAAACTAAATACACTATTAGTATGATCACCTAGTAACAAAATATTGCCCCAGCCTCAGCTCATCACCCCTCATTCACCCTTTGCCACCACTACAATCGACCAGATGAATGCTGAGACGGGCTAACCCATGTTGTATGAAGAACATTGGCATGGTAGAGATGTTGTTGTGACATAAAGGCTCATCCTTCTTCCCAGAGTGTGGAGATGCACTCCTCTGGGGCCCACACAAAGCAAAACGGGAATTGTTAATCTAACCTTTTCATACCTTGGTGTTACCTGATCCTCTTCATCACTTGTTAGGCTTGGCCTCCTATTCACAGCTGCACTGTGATCATCAGGATCATATCATAAAGCACCACTGTGGCTGGTAGCTTTGATGTTTTCTCAGTGGAGCAACAACTTGTATAAAGGTAACTAACTTTAGAATGTAAAGTATCCATTTATCTAATTTCTGCTTGTTTAGAGTTTTGAGATACAGCATGAAAGCAGGCTCTTCGGCCCACCAAGTCCAATTTGGACAGTATTGAAGTTGTCCTTAAAGCGCTGCCAGTTCCATGGGGCAAGACTGGTCAATCAGATAAATCAAATTGTTAAGGTAAAATACACCTCAAATGGCAGCCACAGTAGTATGTCACCTCCATTGTAATATGTAGATCAACATAGGATAATACAGAATTTAGCAATGTTACAAAATTTTGGGATATAAAAAAATCAAGTCTGCAATTTATCCCATCAGATAAAGCATAAAAATAAGTTTAATTTGATACCTAATTCACTTTCATATCTTCAGTATTAAAAAAGTTAGGGCCATTTTCATACTCAGAAATTAGCAACTTGCTTCCTATTGCTTTTCTATTGACTTGTCACAAAAGTTGTGATCGAGGACAGTCAAAAGCCCATAATTATAGATTGAAGTATTCTGAAACAAATATGAAACAATCTTACTTGGATGACCTGAAATTAAAGCATATAATTAGTTAGTTACCCAATTGTAGCCAATTACAAAATTCAATTACTGGATTTAAACATTTATCAATTTCTTAAGAAAAAATTTAAAAAAAATTTAAAGCCTAAGTGTCCAATTAACCGTCGCACAATAATTCACAATAAAACATGATTTTAAAATCTAATTGTCATTAATTTATAGAGTGGGATTTTCTGGAACGCGCTGCATTGGAACGTTGCGGTAGCAGTGAATTTAAACCCCATATCAGCAGGAAAAATTCTGACAGTTCATATGGGGGCTAAATCACCATTTCGCAACATGAAATATTGATTAAAGTCCCCTAAAAAAGCAAGTTTATATGTAAAAATAAACAGCTTTCACTTACCTGTCCCCTATGTAAAATTGGTCCCCGTTGTCGGCGTTCACGGCATTGGGAGCTAATTTTTATTTTATTTTAAAAAACGGACTTACCGGCAGTCGGAACAAATCTCCAAAAATAGATCGCACTCCGAGAAAATAAAGCTCCGGATTGCATGGGGAAAACCGCATTTCAACCCCGCCCCCTCCCCTTAAAGGCGCCAAAGTCGCGCACATGGCCAGCGGCAGAACTCCAGCACCGCTAAAGGTAAGTTTTGTAACATACCTACAGAATTGAGACTGTCACCACAGATAATGCTTGACCCATCGTGTTCTTCCCATGCTCATACCAGATTTGAGACTGTTGTGTTGAAGTCCTTCTTGGGTACCATGCACAAGGATGCAAGGTACAATTTCATTAAGCTGATGCCGATCAGACATTACTAAAGCTGTGGCATGGGGATTGATGCTGGATGGTGCTCTAGTGACCCAATACCTGCACTGTCAATGGCACAAAAACAAAATCCAGCAGACAATGAAAATATGAAATAAAGAAATAAGCACTCGGCAAGTTTAGATGGTGAAATAGAGCTAACAGTTCAGACCAAA
This sequence comes from Raja brachyura, assembly GCA_963514005.1. The sequence goes on along the minus strand of OY740800.1, from coordinate 14,081,140 downwards.
AGAGTTTCTATTGATGATTAGTCTTTGAAGTGAAATGTTAACTTGTTGTCTTCCTCCACAGAGTATTTCTCACATTTTCTGTTTAAATTCACAATGACCCAGATCTCGAGGCACAATTGCAAATCTCTCCTGTTATATGGTCATAAGTGATAGTAGCAGAATTAGGCCATTCAGCCCATTAAGTCTACTCCGCCATTCAATCATGGCTGATCTATCTCACCCACCTAACCCTATTGTCCTGCTTCTCCCCATAAGCCCTAATACCCGTTCTAATCAAGAATCTATCTCTGCCTTAAAAATATTCATTGACATGGCAAATAATTCCACAGATTCACCAATCTCTGACTAAATAAGTCCTTCCTTATCTCCTTCCTGAAGGAACATCCTTTAATTCTGAGGCTATGACCACTAGTCCTGGACTCTCACACTAGTGGAAACATCCTCTTCACATCCACTCTATCCAAGCCTTTCATTATTTTGTAAGATTCAATGAGGTTCCCCCTCATACAACTAAGCTCTAACGAGTATAGTTGTTGATGGAAAAAATAATGAAAACTATGTCAGTGAGGCTGAGCACTGTGGAGAGAGGCCACAGATTTATACAGCACAAAAAGCAGACCCGGTAGCCCACCGTATACATGCCAACCATTAATACTAATCCTGTCAGTCTGAAGAAGGGCTGTGACCCAAAACATCTTCTATTCATGTTATCCAGAAATGCTGCCTGACCCACTGAGTTACTCCAGCACTTTGTGTCATTTTTTGTAAACCAGCATCTGCAGTTCCTTGTTTCTGCAATACTAACCCCGTGCCTTGTTAAATGAATTGATTGTCAAGATACTTGTGAAATGTTGTGTGAGAACAAGTCTCCACTTTATCTTAGGCTGGTGTTCCAGATTGCAACTGTCCACTCGATGAAAAATGATCACTCAGAGCCCCTTTCAACCTCACCTTAAACCTATGGCCTCTAGTTATAGACACCAGGGTGTGTTTAAAATATCACCTTGGGCAAAAATAGCAAAGTAAATAGAGGAGAGTCTGAAGAAGGGGCTAAGCTGGAAATGTCACCTACTCCTTTTCTCCAGAGATGCTGTCTGACCCACTGCGTTACTCCAGCTTTTTGTGCCTATTTTGGGGGAATAACAGGATTTGACAATCACCAGCAAACCATGATTACCTAATGCCCCTGTCCCACTTAGGAAACCAGAACGGAAACCTCTGGAGGCTTTGCGGCCACCCAAGGTTTCCGTGCAGTTCCCGGAGGTTCCTGGAGGTTTTTGTCAGTCTCCCGAATGGTCGAAAGTGGTTTCTGTTTTAAAAATCGGTAATTTTTTAGTCGAAGCCGGTTGCGATGCTAGTTGAAAGTGGTTGCCGGAGGACGAAAACCTCCGGGAACCTCTGGGAACCGCACGGAAACCTTGGGTGGGGTGCAAAGTCTCCAGAGCTTTCTGTTCAGGTTTCCTAAGTGGGACAGGGGAATTATGTTTGATGAAGGGTTGTTGATCTGAAATATTAACCTTGTTGATTTCTCCACAGATATTGTCTGACCTGCTGAATGATTGAACATTTTCAGCTGTTGGTTCAGATTTTTAAAAATAATTATTGCCAGCCACGATGTGAAATACCTCTCCAACAAAATTAGTGGTAAAACTAAAAATATATACTTTTTAAATTGTGTAAATAAACAGAGAGGAAAAAGAGCATACAAATGAGGAGCGACAAGACCAAAGTGAAGGCAATGCAATTTTTCAAAAGCTTTCTTTAAGTCTTTTTTTTCCAATACTTTATCTTCCTGGCTTCAAATCTTGGCTGAAAAAAAATAATGATAATTTGCATCAATATTAGTGCACACTATTCCTCTGGATACATTGAGATAATGATAATGTCAAAAATCAACATATTTTTCCCAACCAGCACTTCAACATAAATAAACTACCAAGTGTTGAGTGCACTTTAACATTTAGGTGACATTGTGCTTTTTAAAAAGGTTGAAGAGAGTAGAATAAATTGCTGAAATGTCACATCTTTAGCAAGTTCAATTCTTGTTCACTGCATTAGTCCAAGATCTGACTTCCCCTACATAGAGCCATAGAATCTTACACCGTGGAAACAGGCCCTTCAGCTCAACTAGCCCACACTGACCAACAGTCCCATCTACCCAATGCCCTCATATTCCTATTAAATCTTTCTCACTTCACCTTAAACCTATGTCCTCTGGTTCCTGATTCCCCTACTTTGGGCAAAAGATTCTGTGTGTCTACCCGATCTATTCCTCTCATGATTCCATACACCTCTATAAGATCACCCCTCATCTTCAGGCGCTCCAGGAACTAAAGTCCCAGCCTGCTCAACCTCTGCCTATAACTCAGGCCCTCTAGTCCTGGCAACATTCTTGTAAATCTTCTCCGTACCCTTTCCAGCTTGACAGCATCTTTCCTATAACATGGTGGCTGGAACTGAACACAACACTCTAAATGTGGCCTCACTAACATCTTATATAACTGCAACATGACCTCCCGACTTCTAAATTTGTGTGTTTTACGCTCCTTGAGAAAATGAAAGTTAAGTGTTGCTTCAAAGAGAAACAAAAAATCCTTCTTAATAAAGGGGATGAGTGTGTGTATAAGAGTCAGTGTGAAGAAAGGTCTTGACCCGATGCATCACACATTCTTTTTATCCTGGATGTCCTGCTGAGTTAAGGGCCTGTCCCACGGGTGACATTTGCATGTCATTTATGCGACATCCTAAAAATTGTTTGGCGCATCGTAACGCATGGTGAGGCGTGGTGGTGTATGCGCGGTAACACACGGCGCCCCAGGATTTTGTGAGGCTCAAAATCCTCACGCGCCACCTGCGCGATGTATCCCTTGTGCATGCTGACGTACTGATGGAGTACGCTGATGTACTGACGGCGTACGTGTAGCACGTGTTGATGCCTGGTTACGCACGGTGTCGCATGGACGTTGCCTATGCTAATTTATTATGCTTCACCATGCGTCAACGTCCGTAACCATGCGCCGTCCGTACGCCTTCGGTGGAACATTTGCACGTCATTTGTGCGCCACACCACGTGACCACCCGGGTTTAAAGCACGCGTAGTTTTGAAAATTTCTCATCATAGTATCTTTGATTTTCACTGGGAAAATCCTTGCCATGGAGATCAGACTAAGTACGAACAACATCGCAAATGGCTCCCAGGACCCTCAGGGGCACTTAGCGCGCGTCTGTTGTACTGCTAGACGATTTTCGTGCGACGGTCACGTGACTGTCACACGTCAGTCACCACCGGCTTGTCGCGTAAATTACGCGCATATGGCGCCCAAGTGGGACAGGCCCTTAAATCCAGCATTTTGGGTCTATCTAGTGTATATAAATATGTGTTTGATTGTGTTTGGGTGTCCGTGTTTGTATATGTACCCACATGCTCCGCATATGTGTGCGTGTGTGTGTGTGTGTGTGTGCGCATGTGTACGCACGCATGTCCAAGCCTATGTATGTCCGTTTAACTTTGTTGCAAATGAACATTTCTTTCTTTTAATATTCCAGGGATATTTGAAGTTAGATTTATCATGAGACTGTATTGGAAATGTGCAGAGAAAATGAGATGTTTCCGGAAGCGTTCAACTATTCCACTGCTAGCTATCCTTGCAATTTGTCTCCTTTTCCTCAATCTGTTTTTGGAAGAGGACAGATATGTAATGGTAAGAAATGTAAATGGTTATGGTAATGTTGAAACTTGATCATGGTAATTTTATGTGGCACGTTTCTAAGTAAATGAGCTATTTAATTCCATTAAGTCCATAGCCAGTAAAGCAGCACCATGACATAAATATTTATCTTTAAATCTGCAGTAATTTAAGCAATAAACACAAAATTGACTGTCAAATGTACAGATCATTTTGATTAAAACTCTGTTGAGAAAATCAAGGTCAATCGAAGCTACTGTGTCCTAATTTTTATCAGAGGATTGCAGGTGGTCGCTAGTTCACTGGAATCATTTATATATCTTCCCTCTGACATTTATTTGACACTAATTTCCATTTCACTGGTCAGAATGTGTGCATATTCCTGACAGTTCCCTGAGTGAGGGGACGTTGAGGTGCCTCCAAGAGCACTGCTGCAATGTATTCAGACCCAATAATATTAATTTGTCATAGAATGGTAGTGCTGTCGTATTGCTGTTGGAGCTGCTGCTTCACAGCACCAGAGACTCGGGTTCAATCCTGACCTCGACTACAGTCAGTGTGGAGTTTGCATGTTCTCCCTGCAACCCAAGACTTGCAGGTTTGTACGTTAATTGGCCTCTGTAAATTGCCCCTGGTGTGTCGAGAGTGGATGTGAAAGTAGGATAGCACAGAACAAGTGTGAATGTGTGATCGAGGATGGCAGGGACTCAGTGGGCCAAGAGGCTGTTTCCAAGCTGTATCTTCCAATTAATCAGCCAATTCAATCAAAGCCTTACCACGAATCCCAGACTCCGCAATGGGGATCATTCACACCTTAAACTCACCATGCTGGCACATGGAACTATCCAATGTTGTGAAGAATGGGAAAAATAATTCTAACAGTCTGCCCTATCTATGCCACTCGCAATTTTATACACTTCTATCAGGTCTTCCCGCAAACTTCAATCTTCCGGAGAAAACAATCCAAGTCAGTCCAACCTTTCCCTGCAGCTAATACCCCCTAATTTAGGCACCATTGTGTTAAACCTCCTCTGCACAATTCCCTAAGCTCCACATCCTTCCTGTATTGGAGTGAACAAAACTGCATGCAATACTCCAAATGCAAACTAACCAAACTCCTATAAAGCTGCATCATGACTTCCTGACTCAATGTCTCGACCAATGAAGGTAAGCATATGCCTTCTTTAACACTCTATCTACTTGGAATGGCACAGCGGCACAGCGGTTGAGTTGCTGCCTTACAGTGCTGGAGACCCAGGTTCAATCCTGACCATGGGTGCTGTTTGTATGGAGTTTGCACATTCTCCGTTTTCCTCCCACACTCCAAAGACATGCAGATTTGTAGGTCAATTGGCTTCTGTATATTGTCCCTAGTGTATAGGATGGAACTAGTGTATGGGTGATCGCAGGACAGTACGGACTCCGTGGGCCGAAGGGCCTGTTTCTATGTTGTATCTCTAAACTAAACTAAACTACTCATGTTGCCACTTTCAGCAAGTTATGGATTGTACCCCAAGATCCCTCCGTATATCTGTTTTACCCGAAAATCTAGAAAGTCACCGTAGACAGTTCCTCTCACATCTACTCCACCCATAAAGTTTTGCTCCCAACCCCCCTGCCATCCTGTGCGGAAATGATTCAGCTATTTTTAAACTGTATCAGAGCAATATTCTTCTTATTCTATGAATTAATAATCCAATGAAGAATAGCCTCTTAATCGTCATGCTGAAAACTGTGTGACTTAACTGTTGCTGCCAACCAAGGGTTTGTTCCATCATTTAAACTCCGTCGATGCTAGAAGCACTGTTTTGGAAGGAACTGCCGTTGTTGGTAAGCAGTGTGGCAGACAAAATGTGTAAGAAGAAACTACAGGTGCTGGTCTGAAGAAAAGTCTCAACCTGAAACGTCACCCATTCCTCCCACTTCAGCATTCTGTGTCTATTTCCAGCGGCACTGTCGAAGCACAGATATGCATCAGTGTCGAAACAAGGGATACGTTGCTACAATGTTGATGCAATGCTGAAGAAGGGTCCCAACCTGAAACATCACCTATTCATGATGCTGCCTGACCTGCGGAGTTAGTCCAGCTCTTTGTGTCTTGTTATGCAAGAACTGAAAAATTTGTGGGTTGCAATTGGTCGAAATTTGATGAGTGTTCCAGGCAGATTTGAGTGAAACTGCTTATAAAGTGAAGAAAGGTCATCAATGTGAAACACTTCCTCCTCTTTCCATTTATGTTGCCGTTCCAGCTCTGTATGTCCAGAATTTTCAATTTTAATTTAGCCTTGGAAACTGCACATCTGTAATTAGAGCAGAAAACCAAGGATAGGTAGAATTTCAACTTCTAGGCTTCAATATTTAATATGTTAAAATTACTTGTTTTCCCTTATTTTACAGGAAGAAGGACGGAGGCTTTCTAGAGAAATGACTTCCCATCAACTTAACTCTGAAAAATATGTCCATACTTTCAAAGATCTAACTAACTTTTCTGGAGCAATAAATGTTACCTATCGTTATCTTGCAGGTTTTCCTATAGCTAGAAAAAGTGAGTTTGTTTCTAATATGCATGCAGTGATTTCACTCGAAGCACTTTGAGACAATCCATCAAAACACATCCTAGTTAAAATAAGCATTGCTTTAGCAATAACCTTTCTCTCATGTTTTTTGTGCAGAATATTTAACAATAGGACTCTCATCTGTCAAAAGAAAAAGAGGTAACTACCTACTAGAAACAATTAAATCAATTTTTGACCAATCCAGCTATGAAGAGCTGAATGAAATTATAGTTATTGTGCACTTAGCGGAGTTTGACCTGTCGTGGTGTGAAAATACCGTCCAAGACATCTCCAGAAAATTTGCCCACCACGTTATTTCTGGTCGACTGATGGTTATTCATACTCCTGAGGAATACTACCCTAGTTTAGATGGCCTCAAAAGGAACTATAATGATCCAGATGATCGTGTGCGATTTAGATCTAAGCAGAATGTAGATTACGCTTTTCTACTTAATTTTTGTGCTAATTTATCAGACTACTATGTAATGCTGGAAGATGATGTGCACTGCTCTAAAAATTTCCTATCTGCCATTAAAAAAGTAATTACCTCAAGAGAAGGCTCCTATTGGGTGACACTAGAGTTCTCCAAGTTGGGATACATAGGAAAGCTCTACCATTCATGTGACCTCCCACGACTGGCACAGTTTTTATTAATGTTTTATCAAGAAATGCCATGCGACTGGTTACTCATTCACTTCCAAGCATTGCTCGTCCAGAAAGATATTATCCGGTTCAAGCCTTCTTTGTTTCAGCACGTGGGCTACTATTCTTCCTTCAGAGCGACTGAAAACAAACTTAAAGACGATGACTTTGAAGAGGACTCCTTTGATATCCCTGACAATCCGCCTGCTACTCTTTGTACAAACATGAATGTGTTCGAGCACTATGATCCCAGTAAAGCATACAGCAGCGTAGAGGAATACTTCTGGGGAAAATCGACTTCCGCTGGAGATTACTTTGTTATTGTACTTGACAAACCTGCTAAAATTGATAAACTGAAAATCCAAACTGGCACGGATGATAGACAAAATGACATTTTGCATCACGGAAGGCTGGAGGTGGGCCAACACTTGCTGATAGTAAGAAAGGAAAAGCATTGTTCTAGCTACACACCACTGGGGGAATTTCAACGTGGAAACATTGAGATAAAGAATATTGGTCACAAGGTCAAATTTGACATTCACTGTATCCGAATACTGGTAACAGAAAATCAAAAGGAATGGCTGATTATTAGAAGTATCAGCATTTGGACCGGTCAGGCAACCATTTAGAAGGTTATCTCATAAGAATCGATGAAAAGGCTTTTGTAAATCAGACTACAAAATCAAGGCAGCTGCTCAAAAGTTATCATTTTGTGTACACTATCATAATAAATGGTTTGGAATTGAAGTACCTTATTTCCTGAAAAAAATCCCAAAAGGTTCATTATGAGAGAGAAGTAACATTATACTGGAATAATTGTGAAACTAAAATGTGCGATTCTCGTGCCAAATTGTTTAAGCAGCTCATCTAGATTTCCTAACTGCTATTTAGTGGATGTCCTAGACAAGAACATTAATTGTCAAGCCCTTGCTAAAGCAGCAGAGAGAAGGTCTGGACAAAATATCACAAATTAGTGGTGTTCCACAGTATAAATTCAAACATCGACCTATTTCTTCTGCTATTTTAAATTTCCCAAAAGTGGGTATGTGATTATAATTAACATAATTTATTCTGAGAAACAGTTTATATTCTGCAGCATTATTTTTTCATTTGGTTAAATCTTATTTTCACTTTATATGTGTTACAGAATGTACAGATTAAGTATTCAGATTGTTTAAATTATTTTCTACCGCAATTGACATTTTATTGATGAGATATTCATTCTGAAAGTCAATTTCACAATTAAGATTATCAATATAGTGGAACATTTCTTGTTGGTTTCTTCATATGAACAAAATGGATGCTCTTTAACAATGTCACATTTCAATAAGCAGTAATTCACTATGCTTTATCTACTAAGACAAAATTATTGTCTTTCTACTCAATATAAAAAATATAGTAATTTAATGCCAAGAATAATTTTAAAATGAAAACCGAATGTCCAGTACAAAAGATGTTGGATTATCTTGAAGGGAATTTGAAAATGAAAATTTCTAAAAGTATATTTATTTTTGTACGTCACCAATGTAATGTAAATCATTTAGGAAAAATTCAATTTTGATTATTTTTGAAGATTATTCAGTCATTATGCGTTTGCAGCTGTAAAGACAGAACAAAAAAAATCATTTATTTCTATTGCCAATTTTTCAATAAGTAACCCCAATAAGGGATTCTATTTGTTTTAGGTCATCGCCGCATGCGAATGGGGATGTAATTGCTGGTATTTTGATGATCCATATCAAAAACTCCATATCAAAAACTCAGAATGTCATCCTAATGTTTCAATTGGTAATTCTGGTGCCACAACTTCTTACCTATGTGTCCATTACATGGCCTCCCTTAATCTATGAAGATAGTGGCGCTGCAGTCAAAGTCCCACATTCTTCAATAATTATGTGCACGTTAAAAGCTGCAAAAAAAAATTAAATATAGCAAGAATTAGGTGAAGGGCCTTTGTATACCATTCAGAAAAACAGCCTGAATGCTTTCTATATTAATTAATGAAATAAACCATTGAGCTTTGCAAATGGTACAAATAGATATTTCTCAGCACTGTGGAATGTGAAAAAAAGAATTAACTCTGACATGAATCATCCTATTTAATATTTCCTAACTAAGACAAATGTCAGAAATGGTATACCACCCACCTGACTTCAGTTTGTGAGACAGGCTTCTGATTTTGCAATAGTGTTAATCTATAGTGACTGGTGTAAATGGTCATTGCACTGTCTGATAGCACAAAATGTAGCATTGATCTGCATTCTCCAGTTTCCTCCGCATCCCCACTTTTACAATGCCATCCGACAGATTAAACTTGTGTGCCTCCAATCAACATGGTTGCTGAATGACATTTGAACATCCAAGGATGTCAAACTTTCATTTGTTGAAGGGCAAAGATGGGCGGAGATGATATTTCTCCAGTTCGATTCTTGCTCCCACAAAAAAAGGACAATAGTTATAAAGGCCACCAGGATGAGAAAATTAAATCTCCTTCTCACATTTGTCTGTTCATCGAGGAAAAGTCACCAGTCTGCAATACTATAGTGTATTTCTCACTTAATTGTACCAAACAAAGAACGGTAATGTCAATAAAAACTTGGGAACAAGCAGTGCAAGTCAAGCCCTAGAGGCTTATTTAAATGCATTTTGTAACAAAATACTACTTGTCTGTCCAGAAATTGTAATTTGATTTGTATCGTCAGATACAATAATTTATGGTACGTCCATGAATGTGTTTTATCTTACCTTTTGTAAGCAATGTGTCAACTGTTTTGCACTTTGTTCAGTGATCAGTTTGTGAAGTCTTTTGACCGTAAAAGATGTTTTACTGTACAATTTTTTCAGATCTGTTTTGAAGTGGTTTGCAACAGCAAAAATATAGCCACGTGATGTTTCACAACTGATTGGTCACATAGTTTTTCACTTACCAAACAAGCATGTAAAACAAGCAAATTATGATGAAATGACTGACAAAATCAACAGGATGTTTCCATGACAGGAATTGCCTCAACTTCCCCTCTTACTGGTTGCACAAAACTATCAACACTATTGAGCATATTACAAGGCTTTTTCTGAAAGCTGGACAACAATCTCACTAAGACCAAGCGACAGAAGTCATTCAGTCTTTGTTTGTGATAGTTCATGTTCATAGGGAGAGGTGTGGAATTAGGCCTCTCCCTCCTAACTGGATTTACCTGCCTTCTCCCCATAACCTCTGACACCCGTATGAATCAAGAATCTATCTATCTCAAATCTATCTTAAATATATCCACAGACTTGGCCTCCACAGCCTTCTGTGGCAAATAATTCCACTAAATAAGTTCCTCCTCATCTCCTTCCGACAAGAACATACTTTAATTCTGAGGCTATGACCTCTAGTCCTGGAATCTCCCACTAGTGGCAACATCCTTGATAGTTCCTTGATAGATTGGCTTCATTGCCCTATACTTCCAGAATGGAAGATTTACCCCTTTAGATATTTATCCAGTTCCTTTAGAAAGATAGTGTAATTCACTTTTTTAAGTGAGGGATATAGTGCCATTGTTATGAAGTTATTGGAGTCTTATCCAGAAGTCTGGACTATAAATCCAGAGCAGAGATGAAAGTGAGCCAGTATGGGCTAGTAACGTTAAGCTAAAGGGCGGACACAGTAAGTACAAATGGGTTAAATCAGTAATGCTCATTTAATGAGTTAAAGGTTTAACAAATGGGTTAAATCTTGTCATACTGACAAGAAATCTGAGTTACACTGGTCCAGAGACACAAGTTCAAATCCCAGCAGAGCAGTTGGAAAAATAGTTAAATTCATCTGGAATAAAAAGATTACGCCAGTAATGGCGACCATGAAACTAACCAGATTCACATAGAATATATATCTGGAGATAGACACAAAACGTTGGAGTAACTCAGCAGGGCAGGCAGCATCTCTGGAGAAAAAGAATGGTTGATGTTTCGGGTCAAGACCCTTCTTATATATATATCTAGTTCACTTATACACTTAGGGTCCAAGTCCATAACAAGTAGATAGAGTGGTAAAAATGGCAAATAGGTCGGGCCATAATATATAAGAGCCAGGAAGTCAGGATGCAGCTGATAGGACTTTGGTCAGGCCACATTTGGAGTATTCCATGCAGTTTTGGTCGCCCCATTACAGGAAGGATGCAGAAGAGGTTTACCAGAATGATGTATGGATTAGGGGGTAATGGCTACAGGGAGAGGTTGGGCAATTGTGGATTGTTTTCACTGGAATTCCAGAGATTGAGGAGAGATCTGACAGAAGTATATCAAATTATGAGAGCCTTAAAGACCGTAGACAGTCAGAGTATTTTTTCCTGGATGGAAATATTAAATACTGGAGAGCATTAAGGGGCTGTCCCACTTCGGCGACCTAATTGGCGAGTTTAGGAGAGTTTAGGAGAGTTTGATAAAATGACATGTTGAAGGCCTCCTTTGACAATGTAGAAGACCTCCTTCGACTGTGTTGAAGACTAGCTACGACCAGCTACGACTAACTTCGTGAAAATTGGACACCGAATAGTGCAGAGTGAAGACAACCTCCTTCGACCTCCCTTCGACGATGATGAAGACTATCTGTGACTACCTTTGACTACCTTCGACTACCCTTGATTACCTACGACTAACATGCCGACCTACTACGACTTACTACGACCTACCACGACTAAACTTACAAGTTAAAAAGTATCTTTTTTTCCATGGCAACCTTTTTTTAGTCGCGGGCATTTTCAACGTTGAAAAATACGTCGCGACCTAACTGAGGCCTCAAGTACACGGGGACTACTCTCAAGCATGAAGGAGAGTTACAAAGACCTCCTACGACCTTGTGTCGACCATGGTGTGAGTATGAGTGGAGAGTATACTTGCCAGATCTCGCAGATTAGGTCGCCCAAGTGAGACAGCCCCTTTAGTTTCAAGGTGAGTGTGGCAAAGTTTAAAGAGATGTGCAGAGCATGTTTTTGTACACGGAGAGTGGTGAGTGCCTGGAACATGCTGCTGGAGTTGATGGTTGAGGTAGATGTGATAGTGGCATTGAAGAGACTTTTGTACAGGCACATGGATATCTGGGTACGGAAGAATGTGGATTATGTGTAGGTAGATAAGAAATGGTCTTAGTATCATGTCCACACAGTCATTGTGGGCCGAAGGGTCAGTTCAAATGCTGTACTGTTATATGTTCTATGTTCAGTGAAATAAATCTTACATGTTTTGACATGTATGTGACTCCAGGCCCAACAATGCTCCGTTTAAATGGCTTTGCAACTCCATCTTCAGTGGCTATTAGGGATGGGCAATACATGCTTTGCTAGTGAATTCCACATTGTGAACAAACAAAAGAAAAAATAAACACAAGAGATTAGTGTGAAAAAAATTAGAGCACATGGTATTGGGGGTAGGGTATTGACATGGATAGAGAACTGGTTGGCAGACAGGAAGCAAAGAGTAGGAATTAACAGGTCCTTTGCAGAATGGTTGGTAGTGACTATTGGGGTGCCGCAAGGCTCGGTGCTGGGACCCCAGTTATTCACAAATATATTAACGATTTAGATGAGGGGATTAAATGTAAAATGTAAAATGTAAAATGTAAAAGTTTGTGGATAACACAAAGCTGGGTGGCAGTGTGAGCTGCGAGGAGGATGCTATGAGGCTGCAGGATGACTTGGATAGGTTGGGTGAGTGGGCAAATACATGGCAGATGCAATATAATGTGGATAAATGTGATCTTATCCACTTTGGTGGCAAGAACAGGAAGGCAGATTATTGTCTGAATGGTGTCAGGTTAGGAAACGCGGAGGTGCAATGAGACCTGGGTGTGCTTGTACATCAGTCACTAAAACTAAGCATGTAGGTACAGCAGGCAGTGAAGAAACCTAATGGCATGTTGGCCTTCTTTGCGGGAGGATTTGAGTGTAGGAGCAAGGATGTCCTACTGCAGTTGTACAGGGCCCTGGTGAAACCGTACCTTGAGTATTGTGTGCAATTTTGGTATCCTTATTTGAGGAAGGACATTATTGCTATTGAAGGAGAACTGCGTAGGTTCACCAGATTAATTCCCGGGATGGCAGGACTGACATATGATGAAAGAATGGGTCAACTGGGCTTATATTTACTGCAATTTAAAAGGATGGGATCTTATAAAAACATATAAATTCTTGGTTGGACAGGCTAGATGCAGAAAAAATGATCCTGATGTTGGGGAGTACAGAACCAGGGGGTCACAGTTTAAGAATAAGGGGTAGGCCATTTAGGACTGAGATGAGGGGAAAGAAATCACCCAGAGAATTGTGAATCTGTGGAATTATCTGCCACAGAAGGCAGTGGAGGCCAAACCCCTGGATGTTTTCAAGAGAGGGAATCAAGGGATATGGGGAAAAAGCAGGAACGGGGCACTAATTTTAGATGGTCAGCCATGATCATATTTAATATCGGTGCTGCCTCGAAGGGACGAATAGCCTACTCCTGCACTTATTTTTCCATGTTTCTATGATTCTAAATCTCCCACCTTCTCATCAAGCCACGCACTCTGTTTCAGATTGCCATGTGAAAGTTATTTCATCTGCCAATATTTCCAATGATAATAGGTTTCAGTGCTCTATACTGAATGCAACTATTAAATCATTACGTAAGGTAAGTTAATTGACAAAACAAGATGCAAGACAAGACAAGACAAGGTACATTTATTTGTCACATGTACCAATTGGTGCAGTGAAATGTGTGGTTGCCATGCAGCCATAGAGCCATACGAATAATAAAGAGCACAGAACATGATAATCTTTAACACAGGCATCCACACACAATGGAATCAAAGTTTCCCACTGAGGGAGGTCTCCAAAATTCAGTCATCCTCCTCTGTTGTCCTCCCGTTGTTGGGGGGCTCCCAAACCCCACCCCCCGCTGTCACCGCTATGGGCGGTCCCATGTTCAGGCCCTCTCGCCGAGGTGATGGAAGTTCGACGTCGGGACTGGAGGACATTCTCAGCGGCTTAGACATCTGAATCGCCCACCTCCTACCGGAGTCCGCGGCTCCCGAAGACCACAGGCCACGCTGGGCGGAGATTCAATGCTGGCGGCCCTCGGCAAAGGGCCCCAGAAGTCCGCGATGTTAAAGTCAGCGCCGCCCGCGCTGGGAACTCCGCAAACCACAGCTTCCTTGAAAAGGAAATATGGGTAACATAGAATGATAGTATTTTAAAGATAGACACAAAAAGCTGACGTAACTCAGCAGGTCACACAGCATCTCTAGAGAAAAGGAATAGGTGACGTTTCGGGTCAAGACCCTTCCTCAGACTGAAGAAGGGTCTCGACCCAAAACGTCCCCTTCGGTTTAAACCAGCATCTGCAGTTCCTTCCTACAAAGTACTTTAAAGATGCCTTGCTAGTACATGTTTAGTAATGACGTCATTTAAAGCCCCTGTCCCACTTACGTGTCCTTGGCACGCTAATTACGCGACCTCATGGTCGTGTTGAGCCGCGACGGTCCCGCAAAGGTCTTGCGCGATTTCATGCATACGCACAGCCGTCTGGAGTGCGTGACGTCATTCTAAGATGTACACAAAATGCTGGAGTAACTCAGCAGGACCGGCAGGATCTCTGGCGAAAACAATGGGTGATGTTTCGTGTCGAGACTCTTCTTCAGTCTGAAAGAAGGGTCTTGACCCGAAACGTCACCCATTCCTTCTCTCCAGAGATGCTGCCAGTCCCGCTGAGTTATTCCAGCATTTTGTGTCCATCTCCAATCGTCTTGGCCCCGCTCTGCGAGTAGAAGTGGGGGCGGATCCGGACCACAACGGCCGTGATCCCCAGGCCGTCGTTTGCCTGCTTCTGCTGCTGTTGGAGGTGAGACGTTGCGTCGGGCCAGGGTCTTGGGCCTGTCCGACTTTGGCCGTCCGTTACGCGACAGGCCAATGGCGCGCAAAGATCTAATTCACTACAAAAATTTCGGAACGCCGCGCGATACAGCACACAACTCCATACCCCTCCGCGCTTCTCAGTGGGACCGGCCCCTCGTGGCCACACAATGCCCGTGCACCTCAACGCGACCACTAGGTCGTGTAATTTGCGTGCCAAGGACACGGAAGTAGGACAGGCCCTTAACTCTTTCCTCTCAGACAAATATTGAAGCAATAGAACACCTGGCAGCCTAAAGACGTGTCATTGTACATAAACCATTGTAAATTTGCCAAGAGACTGTATACATATCTAATGTATGGTTCTATTCACCCAAACACAAACATTTATTATCATGTCCATTTATAATTAAGATATATCAACAGAATAATGACTATGTAAAAATCTAAATTAATTTAGTAAAGTTTGCACACCATAGTCTCAACTCCTGTTGCAAGTTAGCAGTAATGAAATATAGTGGGTATTTAGATTTGTAGACATTAGAGCTGCTGCACAGAAACTGGCCTTTCTGCTTTGACCAGCAATCACCCCGTACACTAGCACTATTCTACACATTAGGGAAAATCTACAATTTATTTTATCGAAGCCAATTAACCTACAAACCTGTACGTCTTTGGCATGTGGGAGGAAACCGGAGCACCCGGAGAAAACCCACACAGTCACAAAGAGAACATACAAACTCCATACAGACAGCACCTGTAGTCAGGATCTAACCTGGGTCTCTGGCGCTGTGAGGCAACAACTCTACCGCTGCGCCACCATGCCACCGCTATTTATTAAATAAAAGCAGGACTCACAAATGGAAGCAAATGAAAAACAGAACTCCATCTTAATCATTATTCCGAAACTTGATTATGATAGGCGAAGACTATTAAACAGCCATAGAACAAACTGAAAATGCTGATGCTACCTTATGTTTATCAAAGGAAATAAAAGATTTCTCAAGGAGCGTTATATACAAACTCACTACACCGCTGCCTGGGACGGGGCCATCAAGCAGCAAAGTATCCCACAAGGGCACAGTCAATGACGGAAAGGAGCTTGCTTGATGGACAGCTTGTGAACATGTCTTTTCCAGACTAAATTTCCAAGCTCTGTGTACCTAGCATGTCAGATTACGCAGTTGCAGTACAGGCACTGCTAACCATGTACTGAAGCATGTGGAGAACTGAGACTAGTTTTATCTTTCTTTCAGTTGTATTAAGCTATTTTGCATTATCCTTGCCTCTCTGCATCCCAGCTACTTCGCTCAGCCACTGTAACACACCACATGCCTCCAAAACACTGTCAAGAGCAGCAAGATTGATTTCAGCCGCAGAATCCCATGTGGTTAGAACCTGATGGGCACATTCTTTCCTTGTTTGCAAATGACAGCAATAATACCTTTGAACATTGCAAAAACCCTAACCATCTGCTGCTGAGCCCTGACTAGTTTGTGATAGCTTCTGCATGATGTTACTGCTCAAGGTAAGATAAATTCCACCTTTGTCATTTCACTCAGGTCGCGTCAAGTTTATTGTCATATACACAAACATGGAGAGACAAGCGGTACAATGAAAATCTTGTTTGCAGCAGCATCACAGACACACAGACTACCGATAAAAGCATAAATCACTCATTAATTATACAAGGCAGTGAAAAAGAAAAAGGCCGTGCAAAAAGACGGTATTTGTGCAAAAACACAATTATTATGCAAGTCCATGGTTAGTGCAAGAGATGATCCCTACCGTAGGTCAGGTTAGCGTTCTGCAGGTCAGTTCAAGAAAGATGACTGCAGGAAAATAGCTGTTCCTGAGCCTCGTGATGTGGGGTTTCAGGCCTGTGATAACAGTACAGGGACAAGAGCATGGTCTGAATGGGAGGGTTTCTTGATGATAGATGCTGCTTTCTTAAAGCAGCACCTCATGTAGTTCGATGGAAAGTGGGTTACTCCCATGGTGAACCGGGTTGAGACCATCACTCTCTGTAGCCTCCTGCTCTCCTGCATGTTGGAATTGCTGCACCCAGCCATAATGCAACTAGTTGGGATACTTTCATTGGTGCATCTTTAGAAGTTTGTTAGAGTATTCTGTGACACTCAGAATCTCTACATTTCCAAGAAGGTAGAGGTGGTACTTGCTTTCTAAATTCTTGGAGAGCACTGGGAATGTCAGCAATAATTTGGACCATTGGGCATCCTGGTTGGCATGAGCAAGTAGGGCTGAAGGGCCTGTCTCCATGCTGTATGACTCTATGACTCTATGATACTGACCTATCCAAAGTAAGAAATGGGAACATCCCAAATGGACATCTGAGTTTGTGGACATGGGATTGTCGGCAGCACAATGGCGCAGCGGTGGAGTTTCTGCCTTACAGCGCCAGAGACGTGGGTTCGATCCTGACTACGGGTATTACCTGTATGGAGTTTGTATATTCTCCCTATGACCACTGGGGTTTTCTCCACGTTCTCCGGTTTCCTCATACATCCCCAAAACACGCAGGTTTGTCGGATGATTTGCTTCTGTAAATTGTCCCTGGCGTGTACAATAGACCTAGTGTATGGGCAACTGATGGTCGGCATAGACATGATGGGCCGAAGGGTCTGTTTCCACACTGTATCTCTAAACTAAACTAAACTATTTTCAACATGCAAGTGAAATGTCCCTTATCTCATGTATTCAGCGTATAGAATAGTGTATGTATTCTGTAAAATTAACCACGTTTATAGTTTACTTTTCTTTAGTGATGAAAATACTGCGGCAAAAAGAAATTGAATGAAGAACAACAAAATAACCAAATACGTTCCATATATTTATAACCTGGGAAATGATACATTGCTTCAAATGTTAAGCGACCCTGAAGAACGTGCAGACAATGATGACAATGGCACACTCTGCATTGTTGTGACTGACACCCAAGATTGGATAGAAATTCTGATCTTCTTTCAGTCAGAATGAATGTAGCATTCAAAAACTGCAGACATGTGATGCTTGTCTACAACATCACATGAGTTTTTCTGGAGACCAGGATTTCTCAATTAATAATAGGAGTTAAGGCATGCAATTTAGAAAGACCTTAAAAATGAAATTAAATACATTTGCTTACTGACCTAGAAGAAATTCAAAGTAGAGGGAGCACAATCCTAGACTTTACCAGCCTAAAACACAGAGAGATTATAGATTATAATTTTTGAAGTTGTTTAAAGAGTGTAATGACATTGAGTCATTATATCATGAATTATTGATCTGTATCTTATAAGAATTAGGAACACAAGACCCGAACGTGGGCTTTGCTGTTCAAATACAGCTGGTAGAGTTGCTGCCTCACCGCGCCAAAAACCGGGGTTTGATTCTGACCTGGCGTGCTGTCTGTGTGGAGTTTGCACGTTCTCCCTGTGACTGTGTGGATTTCTTCCTGGTGCTCCAGCTTTTTCCCACATCCAAAGATGAGTGGATCTGTAGAATAATTGGCTATAAATTGTCCCCAATGTGTAAGGAGTGGATGAGAAAGTGGGATAACATAGAACTAGTGTGAATGACTGATAGATGGACGGCGTGGACTCGGTGGGCCACAAGGCCTGTTTTCATGCTGTGTCTCTAATCTAATCTAATCTAATCTAATCTAATCTAATCCTCATAGTATAAGCAACAAACACAAGATACATTGGCACATGTCTCCAAAAGAAGAGATACATCCAAATACTTTCTAGTTCACAGTCCTTACCTTTTCCTTTTCTTCTCTAACGAGACATGACTACCATTTTACTTCGGAGTCGCGTGAGTGACTACGTGAAGAAGCCCCGCCAGGTGCATGCGCATCATTACGTCGACGCATGTCTCACCGACAGGCTGGAGAGCGCAGCTCCACCAGCGGTAAGTAGTAACCTGCAGTTAAGTCAATATTAAGCCTTAAAGAAGGAACTGCAGATGCTGGAAAATCAAGGGTACACAAAAAGCTGGAGAAACTCAGCGGGTGCAGCAGCATCTAAGGAGCGAAGGAGACAGGCGACGTTTCGGGTCGAGACCCTTCCCCAGTCTGAAGGGTCTCGACCCAAAACGTCGCCTATCTCCTTCGCTCCTTAGATGCTGCTGCACCCGCTGAGTTTCTCCAGCTTTTTGTGTACCCTCAATATTAAGCCTGTCCTGCGAGTGTTTTTTAAACTCTGTAAAAGCCCTGTCTCACGGTGCGAGTCCACCCACGAGTGACCCCAAGTGAAAGAAAAAAAACAGCCTCGTGGTTATGTACGAGATTCCAAGTTAATGTTCAAGTGTTTAACCGAGTTCCCACAGGTATATTATTTCTGCGATGTTCCAAGTTCCTCTCCCGAGTTACCAAGTTCCTCTCCCGTTACTCTTGAGCCAACCGTGAGTGAAGGTATGTTTTAATAAGCAACAGTGTTCAAGAAGACATTTCCATCCTGCGGCTTTGAGTTAAAAAGATAGAATTCAGTGCGGCCGCATCTATTGATATGACCTACAAAGGGAACATGCGCACCCTCCAGTGCCAGAACAGTTATACTTATTATTTGTTTGAAACACACATCACGTAGTTAGAATACTAGCGGGCGAATGTTTGTTATATTTTAATTGAATTTACTGCCAGGTCTACACACTGCGGGGAGACGGGAGATTAAATCTTTGAATGTGGACGGATGTCTCCGTGCCTGCTTGTTTTTGTTTATTCGCACACACTTTTCATGTGTGAGGGTGTGAGAAGTCCACACATCAGTTGCACATCAGGTTGTTGGGCGACGGAGCTCAGGGTTCGCCTCCTGAGCTGCTTTGGTGCCCAGGCGTGAGTTGAGGTGGAGGGAGGTTGTGGTGGGGGGGGGGGGGGTGCGCGGGCATCATTAATCTGTCTGTGGTGACAAGGCTCTTGGGTTAGCCTGGGATCATTCTCTGCGGGATGATCTTAGTGCGGGAGACAAGTGTAGGAGAGGTGTACTGACTGTGTGGGCAGACACTTTGGTAGTGATTGCCCACCAGTCTCAAAAGCCGCTGTGTCTCCCTGTCCCTGGGATAGCAGGGGGTGATCAAACAGCACAATACCCCCCTCCCCCTCCATGCCAACACGAAGAGCAATGATCCCAAGGCTTTAGACGGAAGGCAGATGCAAAAAGCTGGAGTAACAACGCGGGCCAGGTAACATTTCTGGAGAAGGTGGATAGGTGAGGTTTCGGATTAAGGGCTTGTCTTCTGAAGAAGGATCTCGACCCGAAAAGTCACCTATTCCTTCTCTCCAGAGTTGCTGCCTGACCCGCCAAGTTACTCCAGCATTTTGTGTTGGGCATCAAACAAACCCTCGTCCAGTTGTTCTGCTCGTTTTCCAGATCGGCTAATTATACATTTGTTCCCCTGAGAGTGGTGGGTCTCTGGAACTCTCTGCCACAGAGGGTAGTTGAGGCCAGTTCATTGGCTATATTTACGAGGGAGTTAGATGTGGCCCTTGTGGCTAAGGGGATCAGAGGGTATGGAGAGAAGGCAGGTACGGGGTACTGAGTTGGATGATCAGCCATGATCATATTGAATGACGGTGCAGGCTCGAAGTGCCGAATGGCCTACTCCTGCACCTAATTTCTATGTTTCTATGTTTCTACCCCACCCCACTCCTCACTTCTACCGCAGTTGCACTTACATAACTGTAACTTTGATTTAATAATTACTATACTGACTAATCTATTTATTTTAAATGCCAAGCAACATAATTCCTACTGCTTCCCCTAATTCCCATTCCTCGAGAAAGGTTTGAAGCATTAACTTATCACAAAAGGTCACAAAGTGTTGCAATAACTACGGGTCACAGCATCTCTGGAAAAAATGGATAGTTGCTGTTTCGGGTCGGGACTCTTCTTCAGGGCCTTTAGTTTAGTTCAGATACAGTGTGGAAACAGGCCCTTCGGCCCACCGAGCCCATGCTGACCACAATCACCCGGACACCAGTTCTATCCTGCACACTGAGGGGTAATTTACAGACGACAATTAACATACAAACCTGCACGTCTTTGGAATGTGGGAGGAAACTGAAGCACCCGGAAAAAATCAACGTGGTCACTGGGAGAACGTGAAAATCCGTACGGACAGCACCAGTCGTCGGGATTGAACTCGGGTCTCTGGCGCTGTGAGGCAGCAACTCTACTGCTGCGCCGCCAATGTGACATTCCAAGTTTTAGAATGAAGTTAGCCGCTTACAAATCCCATTCTCTGCCCAGCGTGGAGAATCATGAATTGCCAAGACACAACATTGTAGATGTTGGTTCCTTTTTTTAAAAATCACGAATTCAAAGTTATCTATTCAAGAATAATGTAGTGTGGTTCGTTGGAGTTGTCCATACTCAACTTAAAATTGTCCATAATCTATAACTTAAAGTTTTTTTAAAGCATTTAGTGAAACTACAGATTGTGTTCTGTTCAGGTTCAGTTTCATGGGTCCAACTCAGAGAGAAGTCTCCCCTCTTTCCAGCGTTAATCGCTCCACTGTTTATAATGCTCTCTGCATTATGAAGTCCTTGACAGTGAACCCCATGGGCAATCACTACCAAAGTGTCTGTTCACACAGTCAGTACACTTGTCTCCCGTACTAAGTCACCCCAACCCCCCCCTCCCCTCCCCCCTCCCACCCTTCCCTCCTCCCCCCCCCCCACCCTCCCCCACCTTTCCCTTCCAACTCCAGTCCCGTCCCGACCCCCTGGGAAACTGAAGGGAGCAATAATCAACTGCCACGGATACAAATAATGTCATACACAAGAAAGGGCAGATGCTGGTTGACAAAAAGTGAACACATGGGGCTGGAGAAATTTGGAAATGTCATCCCGTCACCCATTTCTTCTCTCCAGAGATGCTGCCTGCCCGCTGAGTTAAAGACTTCCCACGGTTAAGTCACGAGTCACTAAGGTAAACGCACGTGCCACTACATTATTACAACGAGTTTAAATGTTTCCATTTTTAACTTGAACAGTAAATTTGACTCATGGAAAACATCAAACATGTTTGAATTTTTTCACGATTTAACAAGTTTCACGGGTACCTGCCATTAGCGCCACGCGTCGCTAAGTTGTGCGCGCGAGTTCCGACGTTCCCGCTATGTTAATTGTATGTGATTACCGCGAGTGAAAACTCGGAGTCCCTCGTGGGTCAACTCGCACCGTGAGACAGGGCTTTGAGTCTGGCTCGCAGAGTCAGCTAGAGTTGGTAATATATATTGTTAAACTGCGGTAATGGAGTGGAATGCGCGGGGACCGCGGTTACCGCTTATAGATCAGGTCGGGAGATAAAGCCGGCTCCCGCGATTACCGCTATTTAGATCGGGTTTGGAGATAACGGCCGCGCAAATGCCGGCTCCAATACCCGCTACTGTTCTACTGGCAGCTAAAATGAAATGAAATAAAATGAAATGCTAACTTTATTTCTCAACTGCCTCCATCAATTTCCAGTGCTTCAAGGCACTCAGAAATACCAAACTAAAGTTCTCTCAGGCTCATTTGTCCCATGAGTCTGATGACATGGAAGACTCCCTCCTTTAAATTTAAAGGTATGGGGATGGCTCAACCAAATGGGGAAAATGCTCCAAATTTAAAGAGACATGGAAATTTCAATTGGGGTCGAAAGCCTTAGGATTTCCCACACAGCCTCTTGCAGAGGTCCATACAGCAAAGAAGAAAACATCGCTTATGGATAACAGCGGGAATCATCCTCTCCATCAACTTGTTTAGGGCTGGATGAGACCTCCCTAGAGCATGACTCGGGAGAAGCAGGGCAGGAGGAGTCTGACCCTGAAGCTGGTGTCACTGCTTATGTGCACACACCAGCGCACAGGAACTATGCCTCAGGTGTCCTGGACGTAGCGTTAAACTTCGCTAAACCTGGAAGGGACTGGTGAGGCAATCGAGAAAACTCTATCCGCCAATGTAAATTACATGGCTTCTCACCAGCTCCAGGGTACGTTCATGGAGACTGCCACACGTTATAAAACACCTGTAAACTGTGCTTCACTCAAAATGCCCACCATGAACTCAGCAAGGGCACAAATGAGTGCAACGATGCGGGGACAAGAAGGGAGATTTCAACGCGTCCTCAAGTTGTTGGCAGCAGGCATTCGGAGAAGGTCCAGGGGGCACCGATGTCTGATACTCAACAAGATATGCTGGCCTGTTCTGCAACGCCTACATTGAACCCGAAGTTGGCAGCTCCTCAAACAAGTCAAGGACCTGGAGGAACATGCCAAAACAATTCGTCTCACAACTAAAGGCGACGGATCCAGGGGCAGGGGCAAGCAGAGTGGGGCCAGTGGGACGACGGTATTACTCACCTGTGTATCCCATCTACAACCCCAATATGGGAAGAAGGAGTAAAGGCCGACTGTAGAGGTACAGGTGATTCATTCTGTCCAGGATAAGATTCTGGGACCTCCGGTTGGGGGTAGGTTGCAATTGGTTATGATGAATGGTGCTGCATAACATCTCATCGGTTTTTACTACACACTGTCTCAAGCAAATTGATCTGCCTGTACAGAATATGCCTAATAGAGTATTGGGGTTTCTGCACAAACTCAGCAGGTAAAAGAAGAAATTAAGGTTTGTCCCAAAAAAGGGTTTAATTGAGAATTCAATAAACCATCCTCAACAATTTGTGTCCAATATATTCCCCAGACAGAGAAAAGATCGGGGATGTAGAGACATTCTGAACCTAAACCAGTTAAATTCCTATGTTCAGTACAGGCATTTTTCAAATGGACACCTTCAATACTGCGAAATGGCTGTTATATGGCAACTATAGATCTGAAAGATGCATATTATTCAGTACCAATTCATCATCAGTATCGGAGATACTTGTAATTTAGTTGGATGGGACAGCTGTGGCAATTTAAAGCATTACCCAATCAGTTAACCTCAGTTCCTAGGCTATTCAAGAAATTGTGGAAACCAGTGCTGGCACTACTGTGGGCCCAGAAGCACATGATAATGGCTTATCTAGATGATATTTTAATCACAAGCAACACTCAGGAGACAGCTGAGGAATCTGTTTCAGCAACCAACTACCTGTTTGAAAGGTTAGGGTTCCTGGTCCATCCAACCAAATCCAAGTTAGAGCCATCCTAAAAAAATTGTGTATTTGGGATTTGTCGTTGATTCAGTTGATATGTCAGTGACTTTGCCTATTGCCAAGGCTGTGAAGATCAGAGAGGTCTGTACCAGTCTCGCTGAAAAACAATATCCCTCCATCCGGGAAGTAGCTACTGTTATTGGTAAATTGGTGGCTGCTTTCCCTGCAGTGTAGTTTGTACCACTGCACTATCGAAGTCTGCAACAAGCTAGAGAACTAGCAGTTAAAGAACATGCAGGTCATTTTGATAGACCTATGTAGTTACCAACCAGAGCCATAGCTCAATTACAAACTACCAAAAACATTTTGGTTCAGCAACCTTCAGTGCATTACAGACATATGTGAGTGCTGCTGGATGGGGAGCTACTGACAGCGAGTCTAGCTGTGGTGGTGGATGGAGTGCAAGAGGATTTAATCCTGCACAGGCATGGTATAAATTACTTAGAATTGCTGGGTGCATTCTATGGATTAAAAGTTATTGTTTAACAATGAATAATTTACATGTTCAGCTCCAGAATGATAATACCACGGCTGTGCTTTATATCAATCCCATGGCAGGAATAAGGTCAATATCATCTGATAATCTGGCTAACCTCATGTGGCACTGGTGTATTTCATAAATCTTGAAACATCTTGAAACATCTTGGTCTCAGCTATCTACCTACCAGGTAGAAACAATGTGGTGGCAGACAACAGGTCACAGAAGTTCAATGACAACATTGAATGGATGATTGAATCCTGAAGTTTTAAAATGATTGTCAGCCGCTATGGGCTGCCAGATATTGATCTGTTGCATCCCGGCTAAATCACCAATTGCCTAAATATGTTTTATGGGAACCAGATCCAGGAGCAGTAGCGGTGGATGCATTCTCGCTACATTGGGGACGTACATTCGTTTATGCTTTGCCCCATTCTGCCTGATTAGGCAGTGTCTCACCAAAATAGAACATGACTCCGCCTCAGGCATTTTGGTGGTTCCGGACTGGACGTCACGGTCATGGTTCCCATTGGTGCTCAGAATGAAGACTCAGCCATTCATGACTGTCCAAACTGCAGTAATTGTTGGTGCATCCAGTAACAGAAGAAAATCATCCATTATATGATCGTATTAATTGGTTGAATGGCAGGTTCTGACCAGACCGTTCCAAGGCTTTGGACTGTCGAATAGGACCATGGATGTCATAACTGCAGCTTGGAGAGATAGCACTAAGAAACAATATGTGTCTAATATTAAGAAATGGGAGATGTTTTGTTTATAGTCAGATATATCTTATCATTCTGCAAGCATACCAGATGTATTGGAGTTCCTTGCTATGTTGCATTTTTGATGAACACTTGAGCTATAGTGCCATTAATAGTACTCGGAGTGTTTTGTCCTTCTATTTAGGGCAGTTTCAGAACAACAACCTATCGGGTCTCATCCATTAGTGTCTCGATTCATGAGAGGAATTTGTAACAAAAATCCTCCTAAACCTAGATATACAGAAATCTGGGATGTCAGTATAGTTCTCATACTGTTTCGGCAATGGGCTCCAATTACGTCATTGTCTTTTCAGAAGTTAACACTTATAGTTGTTAAGCTCATGGCGCTAGTATCAGCGCAAAGAGTGCAAACATTGCAAAAGTTACAACTAGATTCTCGTAAGATCCCTTTGATGGGCATTTTGGATAGAAATTGGAAAGATAAGTAATGTATTCTTCAGAATGGCCACATTCCTGGTGTGAGGTCACATGAGGTCACAAAAACACTCATAAAAGGTGTCAGTATAAACTATTTCTAGATGATAAAACAGGTTTTGCATTCCGCTGGAGTAGACACTCACATGTTTAAATCACTCCACCAAGGCGGCATCAACATCCGCAGCAAGGCCGCAGGATGGTCTAAGGAATCAACTTTTCTAAAATTATGATAAACCTGTCCTGACAGTGCCAGGGTTTGGGCATGTTGTTTTGGATTCCATTTGATTTGATTTGCTTTGGCTTTATAAATTTCATTTGTAATTTCCCCTTGGATAGAGGGGTTATTACTGTATTGTTATTTTAAAAATAATTCTTGGATAATTCGAAGCAATGTTCAATACATTATTTATTCAGTACTGTGTCAACTGAAGCAGTGTGTTGTATGGAGTGCATCTATGGCATGAAATCACAGAGCTTTGAAATCTTCACGTAGTCACTCACGTGACTCCGAAGTAAAATAGTAAGATTAAATGAGAATTTACCAGTTCGAAGTTTAATCCTTATTATATGAGGCGTTACGATGAGGGATTACGTGCCCTCCGCTCCCGGCCCTCATATTCGAAAGGAACATCTGGTAGTCCTAGTCTTCTAAAAGCTTTACTATGTTACTTTGGCTATCGCTTTCTGTGTTTTCGCGCGGCTGCTTTGAAATATGACGCGCGTGCGCCTGGCAGGGCTTCTTCACGTAATCCCTAATCGTAACTCCTCATAAAATAAGGATCAAACTTTGAACTGGTAAGTTCTCATTTAATCTTACTATTAAAATCCTGTCTGTTTTTCCAGGAAGTTGGAATGATTGTGTGTGAGGTATGAGATTCTACCATTTTTCTCTTTCTTCAGATGGAGCTCCTGATTTAATTCTATCCAGCATCCACTTTATAACATATCTCTGATTATAATTTAAAAGGATAAGGGCTAACACCTAATTCTTCAGATTCTCGTAAGATCCCTTTGATGGGCATTTTGGATAGAAATTGGAAAGAAAAGTATTTATTTGTTTCTGTGGATGTCAGACGCAGGGCGGATTACATGTGAAACAAATAACAACTAAAATTCAGAAGATCAGAGAAGTGATGTTATCATGGAACCCACAGGCTACAAGTAAATTCACTCAACATACAAAAAAAGTACGGTGTTATTAAATATCAGGTTAACTTGGTGTGTAGCACCTGCACACATTTGTATCTGCCTCTGTATGAATGATAACTTTGTTTCTTGTTAACTTTGTTAACCTTTGCATTCTTAACCCAAACCAAAGTAAGACTGCAGTGAGATTTTCAGCTTGATTGGTGTCACAAACAACTGTTTGTATTTAAGAACAGCACAGCCAGTTTTTAACTAACCTTGTCTCCGCTGAAACAGTGCTAGTTAAAGGGTCTTTCTTCAACTGCACCCTTGTTCTTTTTGAGATTGATGACCTCATATAACCCCCAATAAAATGTTGACTACTTTGCCCATGGAGGTGTGAGTCATGTCTCTGATCTTTCTAAGCTCAGGAGAATTCCAACTCCTGACCTCTGCAAGATCCCTCAGCTTTACCTTGGAGAGGTCACCCACACTCCATATGTGGGAAGAGGAAACCATCTATTTTTCCCTCAGTACACAGACGCAGACATAGAGCACTCATTCATTTAGGAACTTTGCAGGCTTCCCCGAAGTGCAGGCATTCATACACTGCATTCTTGTCTATACTGAGACCTCCATGGCAGTTTCATCTCAGGAGCACCTAGCTCCTTAATACATGCATTTAGATAGACGTGCTGATCAGAGAGAATCAGCATGGTTTTGTACGACGGAGGACGTGTCTCACAAACCTGACACCCTCTATTGAAGATGTGACTAAAAAGGTTGTTGAGGGCAGAGCATAGATGTTGTTTATATGCCTTTCAGTAAGGAATTCAACAAGGTACCGCATGGTAGGCTGCTCTGGAAGCTTAGATCGCATGTGATCCAAGGAAAGATAGCTTAATGGATAGAAAAGTGGCTTCATGGAAGGAAACAGAGGGAGATAATGGAAGGATGTTTTTTTGGACTGGAGCCCTCTTGAGCCACCAGACCTCAACGTTTGGTGCTTGGCCCATTGATGTTTGTCATCTATATCAATGATTTGGAAGAGAACATGCATGGCATGATTAGCAAGTTTACAGATGAATTTAAACTGGGTGGTGGTGGTGATAGTGAAAATGATTGTCAACATTTACAGCAGAATCTTGATTGGTTAGGCAGGTGGACTGAGGAATGGTTGATGGAATTTAATGCAGAGACATTTGAGGTGTTGGAGTTTGGGAAGTCTAAGATAGGCAGGACCTACATGGTGAATGTGAAGACTCTGGGGAGGGTTGCAGAGCAGAGCTATCTAGGAGTGCACGTGCATGGTTCCTTGAAAGTGGTATCACAGGTCGTGCTCAAGAAAGCTTTCAGCATATTGGCCTCCATCAGTCAGAGTATTGAGTGCAGAAGTTAGGAGGTCCTGTTACAGTTATATAAAACGTAAATATTAGAAATATAATTCAATTGCTGGATATTTCTCCCCAGCAACTGGATTGGATTACTATGGAGAAAGAGGACTGCTCCCCTTATAATATTGGAGCGATCCTTCTTTCACCAATGAAGTTGAATAATACAAATTATAACAAAAATCCAATTATACATAGCACAATTAGAATTTGGAAACAAATAAAATACAACTTAAAATTAAGAAATTTATCTCTCCTATCTCCCATATTTAAAAACCCTTTGTTTAAACCCTCAACTATAGATAAAGCATTCATACAATGGGAAAGAGCAGGAATCAAAACCTTGGGAGATTTGTATGAAACGGGAAAATTATTATCATTTAAACAATTACAAGTAAAGTATAATTTGGGAAATAATCAGTATTTTAAATATTTCCAAATATGTGACTATCTGAAAAAGTATGCACAAGAATATCACAATATTCAGATTTACTGGATGAAGCAATGAATACAAAGGCTGAATCAGCAAACCTAATATCATATATATATAATATTATTCTAAATGCAGAAATACCAACAACTGAAGGCATCAGAAGAGACTGGGAAAAATAATTAAGTACAAAATGTTCAAAGAAAGGTGGGAAGAACACTTATTAAATGTGTATAAATGTTCAACGTAAGACACACTTTAATACAATTTAAAGTCTTACACAGATTATACTATTCAAAAACTAAAATAAGTAAACTCTTCCCAACGTCTCACCTATATGTGATAAATATCAATGTAAAGAAGCTACTATAGCGCACCCATTTGTCTTCTGTACTAAAATTCAAAGATTTTGGACTGAAATTTTTGAAATCTTCACAAAATTATTTAAAATAAAACTTACTCCAAAGGCAGATTGGATTATCTTTGGAACAACGGAAGGTAGCCCTGAATTAAATGCGTTTCAAAATAATCTATTTGAATACGGCTTAATAACTGAAAAAAAGCTCATCTTAAAATTCTGGAAAAATGCTCCCATACCAACAGTAAATATGTGGATTTCAACTATGTTTGAAACACTACATCTGGAAGATATGAGACCCCGCCTGGAAGGAAAATCAGATCGTTTCTATAAGACGTGGTCTGCATTTATAGATCTACTACAAGGATAAGGTATAAGAGTACCTCAAAAAGGTACCGGCGTCGGGTTTTGGTAAAGGGGGAAGAAAAACTGTCGAGCTGGTAGATTCCTTTTGCGTGATGTTTATAATAAAGTAACTGGCTTTTCCTTTTTTCTTCTCTCTCTATCTCTTTTTTTTTCTTTTTTTTTCTAGGGTCTATATCTTAATCTCCTTTCTCTAACTCTTCGACCAGGGTTTTTGTTTTCTTTTCCTTTGGCACGCTTCTTCACTTTCACAACTCTTTTTCACTTTCTTTACTTTCTCTGTTTCTATTCCTTTTTTTCTAAAAGCTTTAAAAAATTAAGGGGTACAATGATTGTAATAAAATATATGGGATGTACACTGATGTAACTTACTGTACCTCTAATAAATAAAAATATTTTAAAAAATATATATATATAAGACGTTGGTGGAGCCATATTTATAGTACTGTGTTCAGTGCTGGTCACCAGGTTATAGGAAAGATGTCAGGCTTGAAAGTGTTCAGAGAAGATTTACCAGGATGTT
This sequence comes from Raja brachyura, assembly GCA_963514005.1. Next base: position 14,051,387 of record OY740800.1, on the reverse strand, counting down.
GCCAGGACTTGACGGAATGAGCTATGGGGAGAGTTAAGCATGCTAGGGGTTTATTCCTTGGAGTGCAGAGGCTGAGAGGTGATCTTATAGAGATGTGCAGAATCATGAGAGGAATAGATTGGGTAAACACACAGAGTGGGGGAATCAAGAACCTGAGGACATAGGTTTAGGGTTAGGGGGGAAAGATTTAATGGGAACCTGGAGGGTAACCTTTTTACACAAGTGTTAGTGATTGTATGGAATGAGCTGCTGGAGGAGGTAGTTGAGGCCGGTAGTATTGCAACATTTAAGAAACATTTACACACGTACATGGATAGGACAGGTATAGAGGGATTTGGGCCAAATGCAGCCAGGTGGGACTAGTTTTACTGGGACATGTTGGTCAGCATGAGCAAGTTGGGCCGAAGGGCCTGTTTCCATGATGTATATCTCTATGACTCTCTGACACCTGGCTCTGGACATGAAAAGTCTCCACAGTCCCCTTGCACAAACAATATACCTTTTGCAGACTTTATTCTTTATCAGTCTACCAATGACATCTGGGCAGCTGGGATTGCTTTTTCTATTCCCTCCCCATCATGGCAGCATTCAGTCACAATAATATTCAATGTCGCTGGAAGGATATTTCCTCCACTTTGGTATTTTGACCAACCTGCAACAATCAAATTTGCTGAGTTCAATTGTGATAGCTAAGAAAGTTCACAGCGCATCCTCAGGACTGGTACACTGATTCAAACAATGTACACTGAGGAATACGATTTGCTAGTGAAGTTCTCACGCATTATAGGGCTTTTCACTAAACAGTGTGAAGTAGACCAATTGCAGGGAATTATGGACGCAGCCCAGATCATCATGCAAACCAACCTTCCTTCCATTGACTCCATCTACACTTCACGTTGCCTCAGCAAGAGCACCAGCATCATCAAGGATGAGTCTCACCCAGGTCACTCTCTCTTCTCCCTTCTCCTATCAGGCAAGAGGTACTGAAGTTTGAAGACGTATACCTTCAGGTTCAGGGACAGTTTCTTCCCAGCTGTTATCAGACAGATGAATCATCCTATCAACAATTAGAGAGTGGTCTTGTCTTCCCATCTACCTCTTTGGAGACCCTCGGTCTATCTTTAATCAGACTTCACTGGACCTTATCTTGCACCAAACTTTACTCCCTTTATCCTGTGGATACACTATGGATGGCTTGATTGTAATCATGTATAGTCTTTCCACTGACTGGATAGCCGGCATCAAAAAGCTTTTCACTGTAGCTCGGTACATGTGTACATAAACTAAACTAAACTAAGCTCCAGTGTGTAACCAGAGCATTTGCAGCTGCCAGGCCACCTACAGAATCCCATGATACTTAAAGTAAGAGTCATTGCCTTGTATCATGAACTTGCGTCCACCTTGGTATAACTCAGATAATTAAATGGAAAATGTATTTCCTGTATGCTGGGGCCATTTTGAAGAGAAAATTACACCATATTCCATCCCAATTATCTATGAATAACACTCAACAGCCGTCACTGTAGTGCTGCAGAAAGAATAGGTAAACGAGAACCGGAAAGAACTTGGGTATGCCCCATCTGTAGTTATCTAGGAGTTGTCTAGTTCACATTATCATACATTCCCTTACAACATGGCGGAGGCTGCTCCCATCAATCTAATTTCCCCACTTATTTTCCTGTAACCATTGCATCTCACATGTTTATTATCTTCTCTCAATTCTGCTTCCATCCGCGTACATCGGGATAATTTATAATGGCCTACCCACTGTCAAATCATAGGTTTGTACTAGACGGAAACAGACCACTGGCTCAACTCAGCCCCTGCCAACAAGTAGGCACCCTACTGCATAGAAACATAGAAACATAGAAAATAGGTGCAGGAGTAGGCCATTCGGCCCTTCGAGCCTGCACCGCCATTCAATGTGATCATGGCTGATCATCCAACTCAGTATCCCGTACCTGCCTTCTCTCCATACCCCCTGATCCCTTTAGCCACAAGTGCCACATCTAACGCCCTCTTAAATATAGCCAATGAACTGGCCTCAACTACCTTCTGTGGCAGAGAATTCCAGAGACTCACCACTCTCTGTGTAAAGAATGTTTTCCTCATTTCGGTCCTAAAGGAATTCCCCCTTATCCTTAGACTGTGACCCCTTGTTCTGGACTCCCCCAACATCGGGAACAATCTTCCAGCATCTAGCTTGTCCAACCCCTTAAGAATTTTGTAGGTTTCTATAAGATCCCCCCTCAATCTTCTAAATTCCATCGAGTACAAACCGAGTCTATCCAATCTTTCCTCATATGAAAGTCCTGACATCCCAGGAATCAGTCTGGTGTGGCATTAACCACATCGTCCACCATTTGGACCATGGCCCTCAATGCCTAAGTGATTCAAGTGTTCATCCTGATACTTCTTAAATGCTGTCAGTGTCTCACCTTCAAACACTTTTCAGGCACTCAAATATGTTTCAAAGGTGGCTGGAAACCAGAGGACTCAGGGAAAACCCATGCAGGCACACAGAGAATGTGAAAATTCCACACAGACAACCCCAGAGGTAAACATGGGTCACAGTCCTTGTGGCACCATAGAGCTGTAACAAAACTGTGATCTTCCTACCTTCAATCCACAACCATCTCCAAACCCACCCCATTCACTAACTCTTATTTCTCTGAAGTAAAAAATACCTTGACAACTTGAATTATTCATGTTGTCATGTTGACAATGATTTGTGATCCCCAATCCTCACACGTCTCGTCGACAGACCAGATCACTTCACTACACATAGCTATCCCTTGCTTACTGAGGAACTGTGAATAACATTCCATTCTTGTGCCAATATAGAATCTTGTGCCAATATATATTCTATGCTACTGCTCTGTTTCTGACAGCCTGGATGTGTTGTGCTCAACTATTAGCTGGCTGAGCAACTCACAGGCCAGGCAGCATCTCTGGAGAACATGGATAGGTGCTGTTTCAGGTCGGGACTCTTCTTGAAACTGAATAGACGGGATGTTGATGGGGGGGGGGGGGGGGGGAGAAAACTGGAATGGAGGCGTACTCCAAAGACGTACAGGTACAGTATGTAGGTAAATTGGCTTGGTAAATGTAAACATTATCCCTAGTGTGTGAAGGATAGTGTTAATGTGCGGGAATCGCTGGTCAGCACAGACCTGGTGGGCCGAAGGGCCTGTATGCACGCTGTATTTCTAAACGCTAAATTGAAACTCTAAAAAGGAGAGGCAGGATAAAGCCTGGCAGGTTCCTTCCCCCTGCTCCCTTTACAATGTGTCTGAAGAAAGGTACCAACCCAAAACGTCGTCTATCCATATTACTTTCCAATCTTTCAGTATTGACAACATAGTTACAATTCTGCCATTGATATTTACTGTTTAGTGTTCATTTAGTTTCATTCATGATTTAATTTTAGTTGAAAGGGAATTATTAATTGCATTTATTTTTGCAATGTTTTGATGAATGTCTTCATTGAACTATTTGGTTGACACATTTTACATTAGCACATAAATGTACTGTTTTCAGTTGGCAACCTCTTTGTCACAGATATGATATCAAAGTGATAAATGGTTGGCTTGTATTTATTGCAGTGATTTGTGTAAATAAAACCCTTATTAATCTCTTCCTATGACTCTTTTCACACTTGAGAAAAATGTATCCTTATTCTTGAAATATTATTGAAAGCACTTGTTTGAATTGATTGATAGATACACCATGGAGCAGGCCCTTCAGCCCACCAAGTCCAGAACGACTATCGATCACCCATTCACACTAGCTTGATGTTATCTCACTTTTGAATCCATTCCCTTCAGAGTAGGGAACATTTACACTGGCCAATTAACCTACTAATCTGCACGTTTTTGGGATGTGACAAGAAACGGTGCAGCCAGTCACAGGGAGAACATGCAAACTCCACAAAGACATCACCTGAGGTCAGGGTTGCACCCAGTTTGCTGGGCATTGTGAGGCAAAAACTCTACCAACAGTGCCATTTGGTTTATGGTCCAATAAAATTGTTTTGTGTCACTAAATGAATTATTTGCAACAGAAACCAAAGCAAAGACTATGCAGACATGGATTTACAAATAACAAGTGTGCTCCGTGGTAATTTCCAAGATTCAATTTAAATATTTTTATAAGAATGCAACACATATAGGGTGGCAGCGGTAGAGATGCTGCCTTACAGTGCTTGCAGCACCGGGGGACCTGGGTTCGATCCTGATTACAGGTGTTGTCTGTACGGAGTTTGTACATTCTCCCCGTGACCGCATGGGTTTTTCTCTGAGATATTCGGTTTCCTCCCACACTCCAAAGACATAGAGGTTTGTGGGTTAATTAGTTTGGTATAAGTGTAAATTGTCCCTAGTGTGTGTAGGATAGTGTTAATTTGCGGGGATCGCTGGTCAGTGCGGACTCAGTGGGCCGAAGGGCATGTTTCCGCACTGTATCTCTAAATTAACTAAACTAAACAAAAGATAAACACAAAAAGTTGGAGTAACTTTGGAGAGAAGGAACGGGTGATGAATCGATTTGAGACCCTTGTTCGACCAGAAACGTCACCCATTCCTTCTCTCCAAAGATGCTGCCTGTCCCGCTGAGTTATTCCACCTTTTTGTGTCTATCTTCAGTTTAAACCGGCATCTGCAGTTCCTTCCTAAACTAACCTAAACATAGGAACTGGAAAAGGTGAAATGCTGATCCAACTTGCGCCACTGTTCAATAAGCTGAAGGTCATACTGGTCTTGGTCACTTACTTCAACATTCCTCACAACTCTTGATCCTATTTTAATACAAAAAAAAAACATTAACCTGCAATACATTCAGTGAACCAGCCTCAACCCTCTCTTATATAGAGAATTCCAAAGATTTACAAGTTTTAATTGTTTTTCCTCATTTCCATTGAGGAAAACAAACTGAGGAACGATACAACATGCCAATTACGCAGAGGGTTTTCTGAAATGATGAGAACTTGTACACACTGCATCTGCTTAATGTACTCCATGACTCTTCACCCAATATTGCAACAATTCTGTGAACTTTCAACTGGAATTTCAAACTTACAACGTGCTGTTCCTAAGTTAAATATTGATGTTCTTAAAGGCATAGAAGGTGATCTCAAAGCCATTAATTATGAACTATGCAAAGTTATAAAGTACCAGTAATATTTCAAGCATTATTTTAATATTTACATTAACAATTTGGATGAGAATGTAGGTGACATGGTAAGTAAATTTGCAAATGACACTGAAATTGGTGTATAGTGGGCAATGAAGAAGGATATCTAAGATTACGATGGGATTTTGGTCAACTGGGCCAATAAACTAAGGAATGGTAGATGTTTCACACAAATGCAAGTTGTTGCATTTTGTAAAGACAACAAGGGTAGTTCTTATATAGTAACTGGTAGAGCCCCGGCAGTGTCATAAACCAGAGAGACGCAGAGGTCTATACAGGTACATACTTCCTTGAAATTGACGACACCGGAAGACAGGGTGGTAAAGAAGGAAGACACAAAATGCTGGAGTAACTCAGCGGGACAGGCAGCATCCCCGGAGAGAAGGAATGAGTGGAGTTTCGGGTTGAGACCCTTCTTCAAAAGGCATATGGCATACATTTTGTCATTAGTCAGGGTATTGAGAGTAAGAGTTGGGATGTCATATTACAGCTGTACATGATATTGGTAAGGCCACTTATTGAGTAGCATGTACACTTCTGGTTGCCCTGTTATAGGAAGGCTGCTATTAAACTGGACAGGACATCTCTGTAAAGATCCTTCAGGATGGAGACCTAGATCCAACCATCTTCAGCTGCATCATCTGTGACCTTCCTCTACTCGTAAGGTCAAAAGTGGGAATGATCACTACTGGTGGCACAATGTTCAGCACCATGGCACAGATGATTGAGCTCCACCAATCACAATCATAATCAACCATTTATATATTTTTTCTGAATATTATAATCAAATGAATGCTGTATTTATCCTCAGACTATCAGCTTTTGGTTTGCAAGAACCTATACGACACCACTGGTAAATAGTATTGGTATATTATTATTTAACTTTGTTTGTATGCTATCTGGTCAAATCACAGTCAAACCATAATATACATCAGTACATTCAACCCGTACACATGTACAACAGGTACTGCAAAGAGAAATATACTGGAGTGTAGAATATAATGTCATTGCGTTATAGTTACAGCTATGGAGAAAGTGCAGACAAACAAAAATGCAAGGCTTCAATTAGGTAGTTTCGGAGATCAAGAATATACCCTTAGTTTATGAGAGGACCAGTCAATAGTCCAATAACAGCAGGAAAAAAACAGTTGCTGAATCTAGTGGTACATGCTATCAAGCATTTGTATATTCTGCACTATGAAAGAGGGAAAAAGAGGGGACGATCAGGGTGTAAATTGTTGTTGATTATTGTTGGTGGATTTTCTGAGGCCAGATGAAGTGCAGATGGAGTTGATGGGCGAGGGGTGGGGGGTGGGGGGAGTGGAAGGGAGGCAGTTTTTTGTGATGGACTGGGCTACATCCACAAAATTGCCACCAAAGACATTGAAAAGTTGTTTCTGTTGAAGAAAGGCAAAATCAAGAACTAACTGAGATTTCTTCCAGCAATAATTTTCTTTTGACTTACTTTCACTCCACATCACCCATACTCTGAGGAATCGAATCATCACTTCGCTTTCAGAGTTTGTGCTATAAATGTGAAGTGAAGCTTGAGCAGAAGATGGATTTCAGCCTTGCATGGCTGGTCCCAGACTACATTTGCGATAAAGCATCAAAAAGACCTTTGAGGCCTGTAGGATGGCAAGGCTAGATTGGCCACAATGTTTATCAAAGAGCTCAACTGCAACATGAATTACCATAACCTCACAAAAATCCACCACAGATAAAATAATGTTGCTACTCTCACAGGAGTTCTTCTGTCATGAAAGCAGAATATATATATATATATATATATATATGGAGAGAACAACATTCTCAACGCCATTAGCGATTATCGAGCGAGTGGAGGAGGGTCAGGAGCTTGTTTTTACCGAAATCCGGAACATTCCATTCTGAACAGGGAGGTTTCTGGTGGAAGCCGCTGATTGGTGGAAGCAGACTAGAGGAAGCAGCTGATTGGGTGGAACCTCTGGTTAGTATTTCTGCTTTCTGGTTAAAGGTACAGTGGGTGAGTAAAGGTACAGGGGGTGAGTAAAGGTACAGGGGGTGAGTAAAGGTACAGGGGGTGAGTAAAGGTACAGGGGGTGAGTAAAGGTACAGGGGGTGAGTAAAGGTACAGGGGGTGAGTAAAGGTACAGGGGGTGAGTAAAGGTACAGGGGGTGAGTAAAGGTACAGGGGGTGAGTAAAGGTACAGCGGGTGAGTAAAGGTACAGGGGGTGAGTAAAGGTACAGGGGGTGAGTAAAGGTACAGGGGGTGAGTAAAGGTACAGGGGGTGAGTAAAGGTACAGCGGGTGAGTAAAGGTACAGGGGGTGAGTAAAGGTACAGTGCTTTTGGTTTGCATAATAAAGGTGTAGGTTAAAGGTCAAGAGGGAGCAGCTGTTGAGTCAGATACCTGCTGATTTCTCACAGCAGTTTCCATTATATTATACTGATATCGGATCCAGGGTAAGGCGAGAGAATGTCAGCCAGAGCAGTGTACTGTACTGCATGTCAGATGTGGGAGGTCATGGTGTCGGATGGCCCTCTTGACGTCCACATCTGCATCAGGTGCAGAGAGATGGGGCTCCTAAGGGACCGTATTAGGATCCTGGAGCAGCAGCTCGATGACCTCTGCCTGGTCAGGGAGAGTGAAAAGGTGATAGAGGAGAGTTATAGGGAGGTGGTCACTCCAAAACCACAGGAGAGAGACATGTGGGTCACACTAAGGAAGGGCAAGGGGCAGAGGCATGAACAAGTGAGTACTCCAATGTCAGTACACCTGGCAAATAAGTACTCCCGTTTGAGTACGGATGGGGGTGACAGCCTACCCGGGGATAGCGACAGCGGATGGGCCTTCAGCACAGAGACCGCCCCTGTTACTCCGAAAGGTAGGGAAAAAAAGAGGAGGGCAATAGTAATTGGGGACTCTATTGTTAGGGGGTCAGATAGGCGATTCTGTGGACGCAGTCGGGAGACCAGGATGGTGGTCTGCCTCCCTGGTACCAAGGTCTTGGACGTGTCTAAACGTGTCCAAGATATCCTCAAATCAGAGGGAGAGGAGCCTGAGGTCGTGGTACATATAGGTACCAATGACATAGGTAAAAAAAGAGAAGAGGTCCTGAAGGGAGGATTTAAGGACTTGGGAGGAGAGTTGAGGAAAAGGACCAAAAAGGTAACAATCTCAGGATTACTGCCTGTGCCACGTGACAGTGAGAGTAGAAATGAAGCAAGGTGGAGGATAAATGCTTGGCTGAAAGACTGGTGCAGAGGGCAGGGATTCAAGTTTCTGGATCATTGGGACTTCTTTTGGGGTAGGTGGGATCTGTACAGAAAGGATGGGTTGCACTTGAACCCGAGGGGGACCAATATCCTGGCGGGGAAATTTGCAAAGGCCACTGGGGAGACTTTAAACTAGAATGGTTGGGGCGAGGGATGCAAATAGCAAAAGCTAGTAGACAGAATGGGGGGCAGGAAGCAGAAAAGGGAAGCACTCGGACACAAGAGGAGAAAGAAAAAAAAGGAAATAAACAGAGAATAAGAGATGGGGGGTTTCTTAAATGTGCATATTTTAATGCTAGGAGCATTGTAAGAAAGGTGGATGAGCTTAGAGTCTGGATAGACACCTGGAAGTATGATGTTGTGGCGATCAGTGAAACATGGTTGCAGGAGGGCTGTGATTGGAAACTAAATATTCCAGGATTTCGTTGCTTCAGGTGTGATAGAATTGGAGGGGCAAGAGGTGGAGGTGTTGCATTGCTAGTCAGGGAAGATATTACAGCAGTGCTTTGGCAGGATAGATTGGAGGGCTCATCTAGGGAGGCTATTTGGGTGGAACTTAGAAGTGGGAAAGGTGTAGCAACACTTATAGGGGTATATTATAGACCGCCAAATGGGGAACGAGAATTGGAAGAGCAAATATGTAAAGAGATAGCAGATATTAGTAGTAAGCACAAGGTAGTGATTGTGGGAGATTTCAACTTTCCACACATAGACTGGGAAACACATTCTGTAAATGGGCTGGATGGTTTGGAGTTTGTAAAATGTGTGCAGGATAGTTTTTTGCAGCAATACATAGAGGTGCCTACTAGAGGAGGGGCAGTGCTGGACCTCCTGTTAGGAAATGAGACGGGACAGGTGGTGGAGGTATGCGTAGGGGAGCACTTCGGGTCCAGTGATCACAATACCATTAGTTTCAATATAATTATGGAGAAGGACAGAACTGGGCCTAGGGTTGAGATTTTTGATTGGAGAAAGGCTAACTTTAACGAGATGCGAGATGATTTAAAAGGAGTGAACTGGGACATTTTGTTTTATGGGAAAGATGTAGAGGAGAAATGGAGGACATTTAAAGGGGAAATTTTAAGAGTACAAAATCTTTATGTTCCTGTTCGGTTGAAAGGAACCAGTAAAAATTGGAAAGAGCCCTGGTTTTCAAGGGAAATTGGACATCTTGTTCGGAAAAAGAGGGAGATCTACAATAATTATAGGCAGCATGAAGTAAATGATGTGCTTGAGGAGTATAAGGAATGTAAAAAGAATCTAAAGAAAGAAATTAGAAAAGCTAAAAGAAGATATGAGGTTGCTTTGGCAAGTAAGGTGAAAGTAAATCCAAAGGGTTTCTACAGCTATGTTAATAGCAAAAGGATAACAAGGGATAAAATTGGTCCATTGGAGAGACCGAGTGGACAGCTATCTGCAGAGCCAAAAGAGATGGGGGAGATATTGAACAATTTCTTTTCTTCGGTATTCACCAAGGAGAAGGATATTGAATTATGTGAGGTAAGGGAAACTAGTAGAGTAGCTATGGATACTATGAGTTTCAAAGTAAAAGAAGTACTGGCACTTTTGAAAAATATAAAAGTGGATAAGTCTCCAGGTCCTGACAGGATATTCCCTAGGACATTGAGGGAAGTTAGTGTAGAAATAGCCGGGGCTATGACAGAAATATTTCAAATGTCATTAGAAACTGGAATAGTCCCCGAGGATTGGCGTACTGCACATGTTGTTCCATTGTTTAAAAAGGGTTCTAAAAGTAAACCTAGCAATTATAGACCGGTTAGTTTGACTTCAGTGGTGGGCAAATTAATGGAAAAGATACTTATAATATATATAAGTATCTGGATAAAGAGGGTCTAATTAGGAACAGTCAACATGGATTTATGCCTGGAAGGTCATGTTTGACTAATCTTCTTGAATTTTTTGAAGAGGTTACTAGGGAAATTGACGAGGGTAAAGCAGTGGATGTTGTCTATATGGACTTCAGTAAGGCCTTTGACAAGGTTCCTCATGGAAGGTTGGTTAAGAAGGTTCAACTGTTGGGTATAAATGCAGGAATAGCAAGATGGATTCAACAGTGGCTGAATGGGAGAAGCCAGAGGGTAATGGTGGATGGCTGTTTGTCGGGTTGGAGGCAGGTGACTAGTGGGGTGCCTCAGGGATCTGTGTTGGGTCCTTTGTTGTTTATCATGTACATCAATGATCTGGATGAAGGGGTGGTAAATTGGATTAGTAAGTATGCAGATGATACCAAGATAGGGGGTGTTGTGGATAATGAAGAGGATTTCCAAAGTCTACAGAGTGATTTAGGCCAGTTGGAAAAATGGGCTGAAAGATGGCAGATGGAGTTTAATGCTGATAAATGTGAGGTGCTACACCTTGGCAGGACAAATCAAAATAGGACGTACATGGTAAACGGTAGGGAATTGAAGAATACAGTTGAACAGAGGGATCTGGGAATAACCGTGCATAGTTCCTTGAAGGTAGAATCTCATATAGATAGGGTGGTAAAGAATGCTTTTGGTATGCTAGCCTTTATAAATCAGAGCATTGAGTATAGAAGCTGGGATGTAATGTTAAAATTGTACAAGACGTTGGTGAGACCAAATCTGGAGTATGGTGTACAATTTTGGTCACCCAATTATAGGAAGGGTGTCAACAAAATAGAGAGGGTACAGAGGAGATTTACTAGAATGTTGCCTGGGTTTCAACAGCTAAGTTACAGAGATAGGTTGAATAAGTTAGGTCTTTATTCTCTGGAGCGCAGAAGGTTAAGGGGTGACTTGATAGAGGTCTTTAAAATGATGAGAGGGATAGACAGAGTTAATGTGGACAAGCTTTTCCCTTTGAGAATAGGGAAGATTCAAACAAGAGGACATGACTTTAGAATTAAGGGACAGAGGTTTAGGGGTAACATGAGGGGGAACTTCTTTACTCAGAGAGTGGTAGCGGTGTGGAATGAGCTTCCAGTGGAAGTGGTGGCGGCAGGTTCGTTGGTATCATTTAAAAATAAATTGGATAGGCATATGGATGAGAAGGGTATGGAGGGTTATGGTATGAGTGCAGGCAGGTGGGACTAAGGGAAAAAAGTTGTTCGGCACGGACTTGAAGGGCCGAGATGGCCTGTTTCCGTGCTGTAATTGTTATATGGTTATCTGAACATGACACCTATAGCACCGAATTCCAGTCTCACCCTGATATAAACTCATGTACACGTTTCTGGAATAAATAGCTGATTACCCGGCACTCTGACATATTTCACAAGATATTTTTATTCTAACTATAACTTTCTTACTCATGGTTCAGTGATTGCATTTCCCCCTTTTCGATACAGCTTAGAGTTTCAATTAATGTGTTGACTGCATCAATTAATATGTTGAATGCAATTAACATTGACTGCATCATTGCAGTGGTTAATTAATTAATTGGCGCAGCAATAAATAATTCTCTAGATCAGGTTTATTTCATGCAAGGCTACAATTTATTCTACAGATGAAAACCATTACAATATAAACTGTTGTTTATTTTCTCGCAGCTCCGTTTCTTATTATTAAAGTTCGTTAAATGTTCTCATCTTCATTTTAGTCAAAGAATCAGTACATTTTGAACTCTAAGAGTTCATTTCCCCATCTAAATTTATTTTGAATTTAAAATAATAGTACTTAGGCTCAAAACATTACTATTTTAATTAGTCTTTGCTCCCACCCTAAATATTCCACAAGCATTCCCTCTCTTTCCTACAATTCTTACCTAAGACAACACTATTACTGAGAATGTCCCTTTGGGTTCAATAATTAGCAAATTTCACAAATTGTAAGACTACTGGATTTTAATCTAAAGGACATGAATTATGAACCAATGGCATGTTTGAATCCCACCCCAGCCTTTAAGAAAAGTATGTTCATATTTTAATAAATCTGGAAAAAACTGGCATCAGTGATGGCAACGATGAAACTACTCATCTTATGTAAAAACCCAATTTGTTCTCTGACAAAATATATGACAAAGGAATATACTATCTATATCCAACATGTCTTATATGGGACTTAAGACCCACTAATGTAATGAACTGCTTTTTGAAGTGGCCACTCATTCCAGTATGCATTTAGGGATAGACACCAACCTTTCACATCCTCTTATGTTTCTAGAATACACTCGCTGCTATTTCATTTATGCTGCTTTTACCACATGCACCTAAAGGGCCTGTCACACTAGCGCGCGATTAGACGCGATAAGCGCGACCTACCGTGGTCGCTTTAGTCGTCCGGCCTCGCGTGACCCTGTCCCACTGCGATCGCCGGAGTCTGGTGGAGTTCCGCGGACTCGTGTGGAGCTGGTGTCGACATCGCGCGTAGTGTCCAAAAACCGACACTGCTTAAAAATTACGCGCGGCAAAATCCTGTCGCGCGGAACGTGATGACGTTTTGACGTTGTGCGTCTTCAGCGTGGCGTTGCGTGATGACGTCACTGCCCGACGTCGTGCAACGCGCATGCTCATGCGCATCGTCACGTGATGAAAAATAACGTCCTTCCTTCGGACGTCGCGCGTGTAATCGCGCGCTAGTGTGACAGGCCCTTCACTCGCACCGGGATCGCCTGACCCCCACGCGACCCCCGCGTCCGAATTTGTCGCGCTTATCGCGTCTAATCGCGCGCTAGTGTGACAGGCCCTTTAAGGTCATTTTTTGATTGCTTAAATTAATTACCAATAAACAATTAATTTTCATTATATCTCTCTCTATATTTATTAACGTGTACAGAGAGAGTGCAGGAAAGTTTGTAAATAGATTAGCAAAGTGTTTTATAATTAATGTTTCAAACTAATAATAAGTTTGTAACATTTTCGGGTTTGCAGCCAACAAGATTTGATGCCATGTGGTAACAGGTAGCCCATTATGCAGGTTGTAATATTCTTTGTTCTAATAATATTACATTTTCATGCGTAGAGAAGATCTGGCATTGTCTTCTGGATTCAAAACCAATCTTACAACAATCTTACAAATGTCATAGATTCATAGATTCATACAGTGTGGAAACAGGTCCTTCGGTCTATCTCGCCCACACCGGCCAACATGTCCCAGCTACACTAGTTCCACCTGCCGGTGTTTGGTCCATATCCCTCCAAACCTGTCCTATCCATGTGCCTGTCCAACTGTTTCTTAAATGTTGCGATAGTCCCAGCCTCAACTACCTCCTCTGGCAGATTGTTCCATACCCCCACCACCCTTTGTGGTTGTACGCCTCAGCTACCTCTCAGATTCCTATTCAATAATTTCCCCTTCACCTTAAAACTATCTCTGGTCTTCGATTCACCTACTCTGGGCAAGAGACTCTGTGCATCTATCTACCTGATCTATTCCTCTCATGATTTGATACACTTCTATAAGATCACCCCTCATCTTCCATGGCTCCAGGGAATAGAGCCCCAGCCTACTCAACCTCTCTCTATAGCTCAGACCCTCTAGTCCTGGCAACATTCCTGTAAATCTTCTCTGTACTCTTTCCAGTTTGACAACATCTTTCCTATGACATGGTGCCCAGAACTGAACACTAATGTCTCAAGAATGACTGCAATATCTGAACTGTAATTGACACTTTAATTACAAGCATCTGTCAAGCCACAGATGGAGATTAAGCAATTCGTAACGAGTAGAATTGGCTTTGAATTGTGTGTAAAAGCTGTTCCAATGTTCATTAAATGCCAGGCAATGAAATTCTTCAGAATTTCATTACGTAGACAATAATTTTATTATAACCTAAGTGCTAAATTGTTTAGTTAATTGTTTGTGAACACAAGTGCTGTAATTTGTTTTTCCTCCTGAAGTGTTTTTTTTTATTTTTGCAATGGTGTAGAGATTTTGATATTGGCAATAAATCAGAAAGACATAAAACTGAGAAATTTATGACATAGCATAATTTATAGAGATAATATTTGAGTTAGGTAAGTTGGAAAATGTGTTCAGATATGGGAGCATAGCCTAATACCCTCCAATTTTTCATAATAGCCTTTAATCAAACCAGAGTAATTTAAAGTTTTACAAAATGAAGTTTCTTGAGAAAAAATGTTTTTATTTGCCCATGTATTTTGGTAATGGTGCGTAAATGAGTTCAGAAGCGTTTTTACAAATCTTTTACTGGATGTGTTAATCTGTTTAAAATTATTCTGACATACAATTTGCTAATGGCATTAAACTCCCAACAAATCTTTCCCAGGTGAGTTAATTAAGTTAATAAACGGTTTTCCCTCCAGCTCTTCATCATTACCACCTTAAACCAAGTAGTGAGATGTGAGGTAAGAACATTTTCACTGAATTATCTTTTCTATTTAAAACTGATCTGTGTCTTCAGTACTTATTTAGAATGGAATTATGGAGCGAGAGATTCAGCAGTTTAGAGAAAAACTAGGATTAGTAATGGATCAGTGCAGAAAATAACCAGTGTATGACATTTGTCTGTGAGGGAACAATAAGATCAGAAATCTCTCCATGCGAGAATATTTCAGAAATTTAAATGTTTCATTGTAGGCAACAACAGATGAGGCACAGGGTTACACAAAAAGCTGGAGAAACTCAGCGGGTGCAGCAGCATCTAAGGAGCGAAGGAGATAGGCGACGTTTCGGGTCGAGACCCGAAAACCCGAAACGTCGCCTATCTCCTTCGCTCCTTAGATGCTGCTGCACCCGCTGAGTTTCTCCAGCTTTTTGTGTAACCCTCGATTCTCCAGTATCTGCAGTTCCTTCTTTAACAGATGAGGCACATCAAGGAATGGAAAAACCAAGATTAGGCGTCCTGAAGGAGGAGTGCCTTTGCCCACGGAGAGCACTTTAGACTTTGGACTTTAGAATTTAGAGATACAACACAGAAGCAGGTCCTTTGGCCCGTAGAGTCCACGCCGACCAGCGATCACCCCACACACTAACACTACCCTACACACTGGGGCCAATTTACAATTTTTACCCAAGTCAATGATCCTACAAATCTGTACATCTTTGGAGTGTAGCAGGAAACCGGAGCACCCGGAGAAAACCCACGCAGACATGGGGAGAACGTACAAACACTGTACAGATAGCACCCGTGGTCAGGATAGAATCCGGGTCTCTGGCGCTGTAAGGCAGCAACTCTACCGCTGCACCATTGTGCTGCCGTGTTCCCAGGGCATACTGACCTCAAGACTGATGAGAGTTGGCATTGTTGTTGGCCCAGAGGCTTTCTGCTACTGTGCCAGATATTAGGTGAACAAATGGCAAGGTGACAGAAATACTAATTGCCTGATCGATGGAAACACTTGTCAGTCTCCTGCTTCATTACAGCACCTTTACATCACGGAGCAGTATTGTAATGCTTTCAGAGATCTGAGCAACAGCGACAGTCAGTGCACAGTGTTTCAGAGGCCATTTCTTATTTGTGCCACATATCTCTCCAAAGTAGGGCACATGTTTCCACAGAGAATCAACAAGGCAGTTAAATGAAACCTGTTTTAAGTTTTGGACAATATCTGTGTTAAATCCAGCCAAATTGCCACGGGAATTCAAATGGAATTGTGTTATCGACCACAAAGCTGTGGATTGAGTAGGGTGAGATGGACCCTGAAATTCAAAATATTAAATTGAAGGCTGAGACTGAATTTGGTTGAATTGAAACATTTTTCATGGTTTGCTCTAAATAAGAATCATGCCTGTAGGGAAATCTGGATTGAACGCAGCTGAAATTGATATGAGAAACCATCATCAGATATACATTACGGAACATCGTGTGAATACGGAGAGGGCTGATTAGTGTTGATGCTAGGATAGTAAAGAGTATATTATAGAACAGAATAGTAATAGGAATACAGTGATAGAACAGAATATAGTGGAGATAGTTATAGTGAAATGGAAAAGGGATAGTATTAACAGATGGAAATACAGTGAATGTATGGGAAAGTATTAGTACATGAACGGTAACTTGCTTTGTCCCAAGTTTTTCAGGAATTATTGGTTATAGTTTCGACCATGGAAAGGGATGGAAGAATGGGCAACAACACAGACGGAGGGAATTCACGCCCATGAAACTCGGGAGGTGAAGACTCATCAGACATTGTGAAGCTACGCCCATGAAAACTCGGGAAGCTTGATACGATTCTGGGAAGAAACATCATCATCTTGTTGTTGTTAATAGATGGAGAATATAATAGGCACACATATGTATATCTGGTTATCTGATTATCTGATTATTTGGTTATAATAAATGATGGTTTATCATATATGATAAAAGGAAGGAATATTAATTCTGGCCAAATGGAGATGCCAGGACACTAAAATTGAGTAAAGGCTTCTGGGCTGCTAGGCCATTTGGACAATTTAAATGTGCCTTCTGCAGAAATGGGACAAGCAGCAGAATGGTGCCAGTTTGGCTAGAGCCTAGTAGGCTGTGGGCCGAGCATCAAAAATGTGTCTAGAAATCATTTTTCATGACCCAGGTCACAGAACTACATGAAATTTCCCACGGATTTAGATGAAATATAATTGAGAAGGTTGTCATAACTCAACACTGCCAAAAGTTTCACAAGAATTAATTAAACTAATTAGAAAATTAGATCGGAAAAGTAAGCACCATCTAGTGGCCAATGCCCATATTACACCATGGGCATCCTATTTCCGTGTTGCAATCCATTTAAACTATATATTATTATACCTATATATATATATATATATATATGACTTGTGAATATGACTGTAATCATATATAATTAAGTATAATTATATTATATAAAAATAATATGATGAATATAATTGTGAGTATTTTTTTAATGACACTGTCGCAGAGGTCCTTCTCCTGGACCAGCCTAATTAATGGTGAGGGCAGTTCCTGTGGGTTCCTCCCTTTACTGAACCCCACTGACTGCCAGTGTGCAGAGTGGGGGTCACGGCCATAGTGGGACTGGGGCAGTTCCAGGCTGGGGACAGTCCTGCAAGGCATCGTCCAGTCGCTTTAATAGGAAATGTAATGAGACTGCAGCAGAGGTCCCGGGTTTTAAGGGCTCATGAACCTGCCTAATTAAAGGGTCAGGGCAGATCCTCTGGGTTCCCCCGTTTACTGAACCCCACTGACTGCCATAATGGGGAGAGTGGGGGGTAACGGCCATAGTGGGACTGGGGCAGGGCCAGGCTGGGTGACAGACCTGTAAGAGACCTGTCTTATTTCTGATGTAAATGTCACATCCTGACCAAGAATCAAATGCTCTGATGTTTACTCGATGAGTATTCATTTTAAGCTACAATGAGCCTATATTTATGTTAGGGACCACCTTTGCAAATGATGGTGCCTTTGCAAATGAGGGCTATTACCTTTAACCTAAAATAACCCTAAAAGTGTTGAATTGTTTGAGTATCTGTAGTTTGTGTGTGTGTCTGTGTTTACCTGTCAAACGTGTATATGTGGATGTGTGAATGTATGTGTGGATGGATGTATGTATGGATGTATGTGCGTGCATGGATGTGTACATGCATGCTTGCGTGTTGATGGATATGTGTGTTTGTGTGTGTGTGTGTGTGTGCGGATGTATGTGTGCATGTATGTGTGTGTGCATGCATGGAAGTGTGCGTACGGATGGATGTGTGTGTGGATGTATGTGTGGATGGACTGTCGCACTGTCATTCATCAGCACGCCATTATCATAATTCAATCATTGTTTAAATAATTTGACCAAATAAACAGTGAAATGATCGACACTAAAATAAAACATTATATAATCATTTATTTCCCCAATTTATTTGTTTACATTACATCTGATCTTCATCTGAATATTCTTCATCAGATTCCAAGTCTTTTGATAAGTTTTGATAAGTTCATTGATAAGTTAGTTTAAGTTCAAGTGGAGGGTCAGGCAGAGGCTACAAAAAAACCCATCTCATAGTCATTAAGTCTGCATGGACTTCAATTCATAAAATTCCAACCTCTTCTTAATGTTAATGAGAATAACACTGTTACTTCCATAGATAAATTAGTTCAAGTTCAAATACATCAATTTATTTCTACATAAACATCAGCCATTTCTGACCATTTCTCACTCCAATGGAAGCCTATTAAGTGCAATGAATATTCGTCCGTTTTCCTGTACATAGTGTGGTCCACCTGGAAACGGCCGTAGCGGACGGCACTATTTACAGCCTCCCCCCCCGCGGACATGATCCAAACACACTCCGCGGCTCCGCGTTCGCGAATCGGACCCTTTTTAATTGAGACCGTGGCTTCACTATGTTAAGTACATAGGGCCCCGCGATCGGAGCACTTGTACTCGGTAAGTTATCGCAGGCAGCTCCGAGATTATATGTTAAAGACTTATTAGACTACAGCAAGCTGGCATTAGTGACAATGTTTAATTTACCTTGTTATGGATACACATAGTTTAGGCCCTCAACTTCATGAATGAATGGAGTGAATGAGCGAATGAATGAATGAATGAATGAATGAATGAATGAGTGAGTGAGTAAATGAATGAGTGAATGTACAGCCTCCAAATCTCTTTTTTTTCACATTATAAAGGGTGCAATTAAATTAATGAAAGTCCATACAGATTAATGTTCATAAATTCCGACTTTAGATCTTACCTTCCAGTTGATTCACAAAGTTTGACTGGTTTCAACTTTGTGTTGCAGCATCTCAGCAGCGACTTTGCTTTCAAGACTTTCTTCTACTTCTACCACTTAAAATGTCAATTTTTATCCAGAATTGGAATGTTCAGAAATACTTATACTTTGGATTGTAGATCACTGGGTACTGTTTACCACAGTGCCTTTAAACTTACCAGGACTGCTTTCTGTGCTCCCTTCACACTGATTGGTATCCTACATACTGCACTCCCTTTAAACCCACTGGCACCCTGTTACAACACTGCCTTTTATCTCACTGTTCCTGTGTCCCATTCTCCCTTTAAACACCAAGCCATTTTTTCCTTCCCTCCCTGTAAATTTAATAGGTTCAGTAGTGGTCCGGGAAATCGGCCTGTCTTGTACCACCAAAGTCTAGAGATGCCAAGTTATTGTTTCACCCTAGTCAATATTAAAATAAATATTTCTTAGGATATTATTTTTAGAATGATAACCTTAACCTTACTATTGATATTCTGAAAGCAAAATGACATGCTTTGAAATGCACTCCAATTTCTTCAATTTAATTGGTTACTACAGAATCTTCATCTATAGAAATGGAATCATCTCCTGGTATGTTACGGTGGCACAGTGGTGCAGTGTCAGGGTTGCTGCCTAACAGTGCCAGAGACCCAGGTTCAATTCTGCTCCTGAAAAAAGCGTGAACATTGAATTCTCAAATTTTAGGTAACTTCTACAAACACCTCCCTCCGTCCTCCCTCCTCCCCCCTTCTTCTTCCCATTTTCCCCCACATTCCTCCGCTCGTAGGGGCAGCATGGTGTCGTAGTGGTAGAGCTACTGTCTTACAGTGCCAGAGACCCTGGTTCGATCCTGACTACGGATGCTGTCTGCATGGAGTTTGTACGTTCTCCCCGTAACCAGTGTAGGTTTTCTCCGAGGTCTTCGGTTTCCTCCCACTCTCCAAAGGTGTACAGGTTTGTAGATTAATTGGCTTGGTATCAATGTAAAATTGTCCCTCGTGTGTGTAGGGCAGTGTTAGTGAGTGGGGATCGCTGGTTGGTGTGGACTCGTTGGGCCGAAAGGGCTGTTTCCCTGCTGTGTCTCTAAACTAAACTAAACTAAACTAAACTATACTAAACTAACTTAAAAGCCAGTTAACTAGTTCCTGAGTGTGCACCGACGTAACCCTCTTGTTCTCACACTTGTCTCTAGCCAAGAGGCAACCTACCAGTGAACCTCCTTGCCTGAGGCCATCAGACGTCGGCCCCGATTTGTCCTGCATTTTTTACTTCCGGTTTCCCCCCACTCACCTTACCACAATCTAAAGGAGGGTATCGGCCTGAAGAGTCATCTGTCCATTTTCTCCAGAAAAGCTGCCTGACCCGCTGAGTTACACCAGCATTTTGTGTCTATCTTTAGTTTAGTGTTGACATACACTGCGGGAACAACCTCAAACCCTAGCCTTGTTTCCTCAATGTTTAGCAAGCCTTGAGTATTCTCGCATTTACTACAAAGTATTGAGGAGGAAACCTTCCAGTTTCTACGATGCAGTTGAAAAGTTAACTGCCGGGAAAAAAAACATTTTCACTAAATGCAAAACAGCAAAGGAACATTGGACCATCCATGCAAGTTAATGGAAGTTTATTTAATATTTTTCAAAGTATTTGACATAGATTTAAGATAATGTTGTTGAGTACAATTTGATGTTAGAAAAAATTGAAAAGATTAGTTAAACACATTACATTCTGGCCCTAAACTGAGATGAATATCATGCAGAATATTGAGATGTTCACTGTTGACTTTCATATCATTGATTGTGCTAGTTACTCAGGGTTTACTTTCTATTAGGATACCGATTCGCCTAAATTACATGAATGGAAATGCTGCAATATCTAGCTTACTGTGAATTTGTGTTGAGAAATGTCTTCTTTCATCCTCTCCATGCCCTCCATTTTTTACTTTGATGACAAAAGACTCCAGGACAAGGACCCTCACTTGCACTCTAAAGTTCATGCAAAGTTCTAAAAACTCTCCAACTAAAAATAGAATTGGAGAACCTATAGCATGGAAACATAAATTATCTTTTGAAATACTGAAGAATCCAGGAATCAAGTTAAACCTGTTTCTGTAGAGTTTAGATGTCCTTTGCACTAAGATATTGAATTCATTGAACATTTGATATGACGCATGCTAATCTATGTAGGACTGCAAGCAGAAGGATTCATACGTTTACTTGAAAGGTTATACTTATGATGAGATGTCAATTCATTAAGAAGACAGAATTCCGCTTAAGTATATAAGGCCTTCGAGATTTTCCAACACGTGCTTGTCTCTTCAAAATGTATGGGTATCTTCTTTTCATTTGATTCTCTTTCTCGTATTTTGAATCTTCATAGTCACCATAATCTTGGTCTGCCTGAAACAACTGCAAAACAAGTCCACATTACTATTACAGTTCAGACAGTATGTGCCAGGCAAATAGTTAAAAGAATAATTTGCCTAAAGGTATGCGTTAATGAATGTGCTACCCTTAGGATTCAGCACTAGGTAAATACGAATCCGAACTTACAACACAATCCTCACGAAAAAAAATGAGTACATCAAAACTATACACAGAAACCGGTTAGCACTGGGCAGTAGATTGGGTCCAAAAATGGCACCTTCAGCAACAGATTGGTTACAACCAAGATGCAGCACAGAATGCCGCAGGAGATTCTTCTTCCCTGTAGCAATCAAACTGTACAACTCCTCCCCCTTCTGCCGTGGGGTAGACAGACCCCCCCCCCCCCCCCCCCGCCCCCCCTCCCCAATCTCTGCACATCCTAAATCCTGGACTTTCCACACAGCACTTTAATTTCCTGTTTCATGTATCTTGTGTTTTATGACTGTTGTCAGACCAATTTCCCTCTTGGGATAAATAAAGTTCTATTGTATCATATTGTAAAAATCTTTCATGTAGTACTGGAACAATATTCTTAGATTCAGATCTGAAAACAGGTATAGCGTTTGCTGTTAAGACTTGGGTTGCATGAAGAAATAAAGAAAATGTCAAATTTACCAGCAAAGAGATTTTATTACGTACTGGACCAAGTGGGTCCCTGTCACATGGGAGGCCTGGTCTTTCAACACCATCCTTTCCCCCAATGCAATATTTGATCACTCACCCATAACCCCCACTGGAGGCCTGGTCCCGGAAAGCAACCCGTTCCCCAACACAATATTCCGCCACTCACCCATTCCCCCAATGCAACCCACATTGTAAACTTAAAAATGTGATAACTTGTAAACTATAACATCAATCTGAACGAAGCTTGTTGAAAACACACCACAGGACAATTGCGAGTAAGGTGGTGCAAAAATTGTCGCACTATGACTTCCGGTGGCGCCATGTTCTAGGAGAGAACAGCGCCAGACCAGCTCTTAAAAAATCTGGAAAAAAAACGGGGTTAGAGGAGGCTGCTAACACTACTTACCGTAGGAGATCGATTTTAAACGGCTCCGGGTGCGATTGTAAGCTGCGTGACGTCATCAGGCGCGCGACTTTAGCGACTCCGGTAAGAAATTTAAAATGAATCCCTCCTCCCCCACACAGTCGAAGAAAGGTTCCAGAAGGGAGGTAGGCCCCACCAAAGCTTCAGGCTCGGGACAGGCTGCCTCCCAAGAAGAGATTTCACTAAGAAAAGCTGAGATGGAAGATCTTAAAAAATCTCTGCTGGCTGATATGAGGAAAATGTTGAAGGAAACACAAACAGAAACACAAAAAGAAGTGAAGAAAGATTATAAAGAAATTAAGGATGAAATGAAAGCCTTAAAAACGGATATTCGAAAAATCAAAGAAGAATTAATGAGAGAAGTTAAAGAAATGGTAAAAATCATGATGAATGAATGGAAAACAGAACAGGAGGAGGAGATACATACTCAAATGATTGAGGTAACTGATAAACTTGCTGGGATGGAGCGAATGATGGAAGAGATGATGGATGCGAAAATAGAGGCGAGGTTAAGCCCTATGTCAACTGTACTGGATCAACAAAATGATACGATTAAAGAATTAACTGATGCCGCTTTGACAACTGCGAGGGAGAATGAGAAGATAAACGAAGAGAACAAACGCCTCTCTGAATTAGTACGTAAAATAAATGAGAAATGTATTGATTTGGAGGGGCGGCAAAGACGTAAGAATTTGCGCATAGTAGGTTTGCCTGAGGGACACGAAGGAAACCATGACCCACGTAAATTCTTTGCTAAACTCCTGAAGGACATTTTGGATTTGGATGAAGAACCCCTGTTGGGCCGAGCCCACAGGGCTTTAAGACCGGCTTCTAGGAGTGGTGCACCACCAAGACAAGTAATTGTAAAGGTGGTTTATGACAGCGTCTTTGAAGATATGATGAAGATAATAATAAGAAAAAGAAATCTGAAATACGAAGGAGATAACATCAGTATCTTCAGAGACTACCCGGCCGAAGTGGCTAAAAGAAGAGCTCTATTCACAGAAACAAGACGCATCTTGAGAGATATAAAAGGAAAAAAGGAGATCAGATATGGTCTGGTGTACCCGGCAATACTTAGAGTTACCTACGAGAAGAAGGATCTTCGTTTCACCAAGCATACAGCGGCACTGGAATTCGCTCGGAAAATACAGAAGAAGGTAGAAGAAGGAGAAGAAGGAGAAGAAGGAGAAGCAGAGGAAGAAGGAGCAGACCCGACAGGAGTAATTGATGAATGAACTTTATGGACCTGCGGTTATGAACCACTCACTGAGAAAAAGGCGAAATAACGGATATTGAATTGTAGTATTATATTGCTTACTAATTAATTAATAAATACTAATTTGTAATTATTAATTGCTAATCACTAATTAGTTTGATTTCCCTTACTCCACTTATATAGTATTACTAATTATGATACTAATTATAGTTGAAATTAACAACTAAAAACTATTAATATGAATAATAGAAAAAGTTATTAAGAATATAAAGTTAGCACCTCCACCCCAATATATACAGTATTCCAAATAAGAGCTGGAATATTTAACATCTTTTTTTTTTAGAAAACGGAAGTCGCTAGATTAGTAGCCATGTTAGTGTGGCTTTCACCTGTGCACACTACACACTATAAAAGTGTAGTCTCTTTTTTTTCTGATCACCTTTTTATCACCCTTTACTTTTTTTATATTTACACTCGTTATTATTTTTTGTATAACACATACTTGATTTTATATTATATATTATATAATCATGACTTCTATCTATTTTATATAATCAGATTAAATGGATATGGTTTAATGGAATTGGAAATTCGCATCGGATTGAAGTTGGGGTGTAATGTCGGGCTGGAGGAGCCAAGAAGGCTACTCCAAAAAAAGCCACCCTAACAATAAAATGCAAGATATGAATGTAAGGAATGGGGGTGATGGAATCACCTTCTGTAGTTGGAATGTTAAAGGAATCAATGAACCAATTAAAAGGGGAAAGGTATTAGCTCAGCTGAATAGATTGAAATCTGGAGTTACGTTTCTTCAGGAAACACATCTTAAAAAAGATGCTCAATATAGATTAACAGCTAAATGGATTTCAAAAGTATATCATTCTTCGTTTACACACAAATCTAGAGGGGTTGCAATAATTATTCGTAAAGGTATACCTTTTAAACTTAATTCGATAATAGAGGATAAGGAGGGTAGATATTTAATAATTACAGGGGAACTACATTTAAAAAAAGTAATTCTTATGAATATATACGCACCTAATTTTGATAATCCACTATTTTTTAAGAAAATATTTAATAGTATTCCTATATCCACCCAATATAATTTAATAATTGGAGGTGATTTAAACTGTACTTTAGATAATTATTTGGACAGATCTTCTACAAAAAGTAAGGCTCTTTCTAAATCAAGTAAGCTTATAAATTCTTTTATTAAGACATCGAATGTTAAAGATATTTGGAGATTGGATAATCCAACCGGACGGGAATATTCATTTTTCTCGCCGGTATTCGGAACCTACTCGAGGATAGATTATTTCTTAGTCGACTCAAAATTACTCCCCTTTACGTATGATGCAAAGTATCATAATATTATTATCTCAGATCATGCTCCATTAACATTTAAGATAAAATTAAAAGATATAGTTAATAAAACTAATATTTGGAGATTCAACACACAGATATTAAAGGATAAAGATTGCTGTAACTATGTGGAGAAACAGATTAAATTATTTTTTGAAACTAACGATAAACCTGAGACTTCCCCATTATTATTATGGGATACATTTAAAGCATTTATGCGCGGTGCAATAATATCAGCACAAGCTCATTTTAACAAAGTAAATCGAAAAATGGAGCAAAAGTTAGAAAAAGAGATAAAACAATTAGATAGTGAAAATATAATACATCCTTCTAAAGAGTTGAGTAATAAAATTGCTATATTAAAATATAGATTAAATAAAATTTACTCTGATCAAGTGATAAAACTATATCAACAAACTAAACAAGTTCATTTTGAATTTGGTGATAAACCTCAAAAATTATTAGCACGACAACTCAGAAGATTAGACGATGAAAAAACTATACATAGTATTAGATCGGTACAGGGAAATACATTGACTATACCAAAAGACATTAATGACACATTTTTACAATATTATCAAAATCTTTATTCATCTAAATTAACAGGGCAAACAGATGAAATGGAAACATTTTTAGAAAAATGTCATTTTAATAAGCTAGATTTTGAGAGTAGGCAATTATTAAATGCTGAAATATCGGTAATAGATATCGAAGAATCAATTGGATCGTTAAAAAATGGTAAAACAGCGGGCCCCGATGGCCTGAGTGCAGAATTTTATAAAAAATTTCATGATCTACTTTCATCAAGATTACAAACAGTGTATAGACATACCTATGAGTTAGGAAAGTTACCAGAGTCTTTAAATGAATCTACAATTACATTAATTCCTAAATTAGATAAGGATCTAGAAGATCCTGGATCATATCGAGCGATTGCCCTTTTAAATACTGATCAAAAAATATTAACTAAAGTACTGTCTCGGAGGCTAAGCTTAGTGATTTCCAAAATAATACATTATGATCAAACAGGTTTTATTCCAAAACGTTATTCATCACATAATCTTAGACGCTTGTTTAACATTATATACTCGAGAAGAAGGAGAGATAGTGAATTAGCAGTTATATCGTTGGATGCTGAAAAAGCATTCGACCAGGTGGAATGGTCATATTTATTTAATATAATGGAAAAATATCAATTGGGGGATGGATTTTGTAAATGGGTAAGAATATTATATTCTAACCCTACAGCAAGAATTTTAACCAATCAAATACTATCACCTAAATTTAGACTTTTTAGGGGATGCAGACAGGGATGTCCGTTATCCCCTTTATTATTTGCTTTGGTGATAGAACCTCTGGCCGAAAGAATCAGATCAGAACCCGAAATATATGGGTATAATACTGACACAACAAATAATAAGATATCTTTATATGCAGATGATATTCTGATTTATATTACTAAGCCGGAATGTAGTATTCCCAAGTTATTTAATGTTATAAATGAATTTAGCGTATTTTCAGGATATAGGATTAATTGGAATAAAAGTGACATTATGCCTATAATTGGTATAAATGTAAATATATTACAAAAATACCCACTAAAAATAGTTACAGATAAATTTAAATATTTAGGAATCAATGTGTCTAAATCCTATAAATTATTAATTAAAGCTAATTATTATCAATTATTAGAGAAACAAAAAAAACATTTTATATTGGAAAACACTCCCTATATCTATGATCGGTAGGATTAATGCTATAAAGATGATTTTTTTACCACAATTGTTATATTTATTTCAGGCAATTCCTTTTTTTCTCCCAAAAAGTTTTTTTTTTTTAATTGATACTATAGTTAATAATTTTGTCTGGGATTACAAAAGTCATAGAATAAGTAAAAAACACTTATGTAAGTCTAAGATAAATGGAGGGCTGGCACTTCCAAATTTTCTATATTACTTTTGGGCAGTCCAGATTAAGAATATGAATTTTTGGTGGGTAAATATAGATGTTGAACCAATGTGGTTAAAAATGGAAAAGGAAGACTGTTCACCTTTCAATATAGAGTCGATTATTTTAGCACCTAAGGAAGTACAAAAAAAGACTTATAGGGACAACCCTATAATTCATAATAATAGGCGTATTTGGAAACAGATAGTTAAGACCCTATATCTGGATAATCTTTCTTTTAGGTTACCAATTAGGAATAACCCACTGTTTAAACCCTCAATCTTAGATGCGGGGTTTAGACTGTGGGAGGATTTAGGAATTAAAAGGATAGGACACCTTTATAGAAATGGAAATTTTTTATTATTTGAAGAGTTACAAGATATTTTTGGATTACCTTCACAACACCATTTTAGGTATTTACAAATTAGAGATTTTATTAAATGTAACACACAAGACTATAAAAAAAAAGAACCAGGCTTATTAGATGAGCTGTTTAATTTACATCCAAATACGGATAAGCTTATAGCTTATATATACAATATTATTTTAGATAAAGAGAACCCAACAACTGAAACATATCGTCAAGCATGGGAAAATGAAATCGGATTACCTATAACAAAAGAAACTTGGGAAGAATGCTTACAAAGAATACATTGGTGTTCTTTGAATGCCAGACATACACTGATACAATTTAAAGTTATATATAGATTACACTACTCGAAAACCAAATTAAAAAGTATTTTTCCTAATCTCTCCTCTATTTGTGATAAATGTAAGAATCTTGAAGCAAATTTAATACATAGTTTGGTAACGTGTCCACGGTTGAATTATTATTGGATTGAAATTTTTAAAGTTATTTCGGAAGTTCTTAAGGTTGAACTCGACCCAGACCCAAAATTAATAATATTCGGAATCCCGGAGCCAAATTTGGTACTCACGGTTAATCAAAGAAATTTTTTTGATTACTGTTTAATAATAGGGAAAAAAATGATACTTAAATTTTGGAAGGGAACATTATCTCCAACAATTAAAATGTGGAAAGCAGAGATGTTGGAGACGTTGAATTTGGAAAGAATTAGATTTGTCCTTTTGGACAGGTATAATTCTTTTGAATCGATATGGTCTCCATATATACAGTATTTAGAAAAGTAGCTATTCTTGGAATCACGGCTCGACGGACACCCTATGGATCCGATGCGAATAACTTACTTATAATTGATATTATTGTGCATTTATTAGAGATATTTCTGAATGAAATAGTATTTCGTATAATGACTTTAGTTTTTGTTTATATATATGTAATATTTTTGTTTTTCAAATTTTCCCTTTTTATTTTCTTTTTATTTACGATTGAAGTATGTGGGAAGAATTTTTTTTTATTTTTTTTTATTTACTCTTTTTTCTTTTCTCTTTTATATATCTTTTTCTTTATTTCCAAAAAATAGAAGATATTAAGTATTGATATGTTATTTGTAGTAATATTGAATTAAGGTGTTAGTTTATAAAGTAAGCTTTACATTGTAAACGGTTTACTTCAAATAAAAAAATATTACAAAAAAAAAAAAAATTGTCGCACTATCGTGTACCATTTTGGTGTAATTTCAGGATCGCACTCACTCACTCACAGACAGGCAAACAAAATTAGAGTTTTGACCAAAACCAAACAAACAAAATTAGAGTTTTAGTGATATGTAGATGGCAGCATTGCCTCATTCTGCAATTATTAATTCAAAACTTGAATTTATAATCAGCTACTCATTAATTTTGACTTTATCATCAGAGGGATTCTTCATCTGTAGAATTGCTATACATTCACTGCTAGGCTAAATGCTTATCTGCAAAGGAATATTCCAAGTCTTAATTGTTTAAGTGTTTGCAGGTTAATTAGCTTGGTATAAGTTAAGATTGTCCCTAGTGTGTGTAGGATAGTGTTAACATGCAGGGATCACTGGTCGGTGCAGACTCGGTGAGCTGAAGGACCTGTTTCTGCACTGTATCTCTAAACTAAACTAAAGTGTTCTAAACTAATGTGTTCAATCCACATTGTAAAGGCTATTCAAAATGTATATTTTCCACCAAGCTTGCATCCTCATTCTAATCTCCTTAAACTATTGATGGACACTTTCCATTGTAATGAGCCCAGGAATTATTTTCTTTGGGTAAATGAGTTAACTAAATGCAAGGTGTTTTTGAGTAGTTTGCCACTGATACCCAATATAAATGTCATCCAATGTCTACTGGTATTAGTGAAGACATTTTATTTGCTGTTATTCTTTCTGTGTCAGAACCTGCAATACAGAGCACGACACAAGGGTTTACAATATGCCATATCAGCCATGGCTCAATAACAATGGTCTGAAGAAGGGTCTCGAACCGAAACGTCACCTATTCCTTTTCTTCATAGGTGCTGTCAGACCCGCTGAGTTACTCAAGCTTTTTGTGTCGATCTGTGATTCCTTCCTGCACATAAGCAAAACTAACACATTGGATACGGGGTCATACACTTCAATTCAACTTCAAACAATTCAAATAATTGATTGTAAAATTGTGGTCTTCTAGATTAGGTCTTGCATGTGGCGTGCACAGCCTAAAGTTGTAGGACAACTTGTTCTATTTGATCTTATTTGATTATGCACGCCGGGTTGATTGCATTAGTCGAGACAGGGCAGACCACGTGAAGGTTGCAATGTTCCACCCCCGAGATTAGGTTTTGAACTGAGATTCAAGCAGTTCTCTAAGGTAGACATAAATAATGCCAGTGCATAGTTTTGAAGGAAACCATGAGAGTTATCCCGAGTACACAAACCAACTTGTATCCTTTATTCAACATCATTAGAACAAATTGTCCGGTTATTGTTTCATAGCCTATGTGTTGGAGCTCAGGGTAGGAAAGTTAGCTGCCACATTTGCTACATTTCAACTGCGATTACTCTTCAAAAAGTATTTCACTGGCAGCTAACATGTTGACATATGCTGAGGTTGTGAAAGATGGCATATTTTTTTTTTAATGTTGGGAAAAATATACAATGCGACAAGACCTTGAATTGAAATTGTGGTTACTTCATTGAAATAAAGGAGTATCTATGTTACCTATCAGTGCAAACTATCAACTTTACACATATTTGTTGAATGCAGAGAAGACAATCCCTTATGCAATCATTAATAATACTTCAAAGTTAATCACATAGTTCAGAATATATCAACATCAGTCTGATACAGCTGTGAAACAGGTTTGGGCGAAATAACATTAAACAGTCCAAGTAGTCACATAAATATTATACGGATGTATTTAATGTTTTCACTACCATTATATTACAGCAACATAATAATAGACACATGCATGATTCTCAATGATGACTAGACAGGGAGAACTGTTTACACTGTCAGATAGATCAGTTACAAAACGATACAGATTTGAAATAATTGGCAATTAAAAAAATCTCGGAGAGGGAAATGAGGAATATCTTTATTTAAGTCTGTGAGATGTTACAATCCGAATGCAATACTTGGAGTAGTGGAGAATTCAACAGAAATTTTCATAGATAAAAGGGCAGCATGGTGGTGCAGGGGTAAAGTTGCTGCCTCACAGTGCCAGAGACCTGCGTTCGATCCTGACTATGGGCGCTGTCTGTACTGAGTTTGTACATTCTCACTGTGACCTGCGAGGGTTTTCTCCATGAGCTCTGCTTTCCGCCCACATTCCAAAGACGTACAGGTTTGTAGGTTAATTGGCTTGGTAAAAATTGTAAATTGTCCCTAGTTGGTGTAGGATAGTGTTAATGTGTGGAATCGCTGTTCAGCGTGTACTCGGTGGGCCAAAGGGCCTGTTTCCACGCTGTTTCTCCAAGCTAAACTAAACTAAATCGTAACCTATTTAAAAAGAGGTGTGAATGCTCCACATTGAAAGGCAGTGGCCAGTACAGCTTTTGTAAAGAGTTAGCACCATCCCAAAGGTACTGTTGCATCTTCCTATGATTCCCTCCTCAGTGGTCGATGCTTTTAAATTTAACCTTCTTGTTGATGCAAGGAACATTAATATTACATGTCTGCTTCAAGAGAAGTCTGCGTTGTAGGAGTATAAGATCAGAAGAAATAAGAGGGGCATAACATTACTTTCAACACAGCCGTCCTACCTTCAAGGTGTACAGGTGATCCAGAAGTTCACCATCTAATGGGATTATCTCTGTGTCCTCCGAAGATGCTGAAACCAATCATTGGAAAAATGTTAGCATTCCCTCACGTAAAAAGCTGGCCCTTTAAACACAGTATCATTTTCTTTCTCACCTCTGCTTTTCACTGTTATTTTACCATCTGAACGCATCCTTTAAATTTGGACTATATCTTGTAAATATGTGGCCCTCATAGAGGTACGAAAACTGAAATGGGGAATGGGGAAGTGGCTAAAATATTAAACAGGCTTTGCATCTGGATTCATGGTCGAAAGTACAAATCATTCTCAAAACTTGAGGAATCAATGGCCTATCGAGAATGACGAAAATGAGAATAATAAATGTCGTAGGTAATTTGACATATTCATGGAGAAATAAATGGGAATAAAAGATGACTACACCCTTTATATGATGCATTATATCCATTTCAGAATGTAGACTGGATGCCCCAGACACCGGCAGAGGAAAAAATATGATCCACATTGTATTATTTTATGTTTTAGAGACATAATAACAGAACTTTAGACTTTAGAGATGAAGCGTGGAAACAGGCCCTTCATCCTACTGAATCCCCCCGCCCCCCAACCAGCAATCACCCCATACAGTAGCATTATCCTACACGTTAGGGACAATTTACAAAAATACTGAAACCAAATAACCTACAATACTGTTGGTCTTTGGAATGTGGGAGGAAACCAGAGCACCCGGAGACAGCCTACATGGTCACAGGGAAAATGTATATACTTTGTATTGACAACACCTGTAGGTTTGTTCAGGATCGAACCTGGGTCTCTCGTGTAAGCAACAACCCTACCAAATATCATTTGGAAAATCATATTTTATTTGGACATGATTTTTCTTTAGTTATACTATGTGGTCATTAGTTTAATTTTAAAAATAATGCTTAATAAATCTGTTTGATAAGGGAGAATCACGGAAATGGGACATTTGGATTATCAAAAGCGATTTTGATAAGGTGTTGCATATGAAGTAATTGGATTAGACTAGTCCGTTAACACGGTTTGAGGATAGATTTACTAGCCTGGAATAAGAAAAAAATGTTTAAAAAAAGGTAGTTTTTAGAACAGGCAGGATTATGGAAGGAAGTTAGGCAAGGATTATTACATGGACATTTGCTAATATAATTGCCATCAGTGATATAGGTCAGAAAACCAAATGCAGCGAAGTTTTCTGACTATCCATAGTTACGAGGCAAAGAAAATTGTAATGAGATCTTATGTGTCTGCAAAGGAACACCAACAGATTAAGTCAGTGATAAAGTAACGTAACATGGAAAATTGTGGAATTAACGACTCTTGTGAAGATCGGAGTAGTAGAATACATTTTAACGGACTTCAAATTGTGCCAATTTTTGGATTTCTCCCTGTAATCAGTAGACATGCTTAGATGATATAGGAGGGAATGCATTAGCTCTTAGGGCTAAAGGAATCAAGGAATATGGAGAAAAAGCAGGTATGGGGTATTGATTTTAGATAATCAGCCATGATCATATTGAATGGCAGTGCTGGCTCGAAGGGCCAAATGGCCTACTCCTGCACCTATTTTTCTATGTTTCGATGTCTTGGATTATTGGGACTCATTTTTAAAGACGTAGACCTGATAAGATTGCACGTGGCACGATTATAAGACAGTCACGGTGGTGCAGCAGTAGAGATGTTGCCTTACAGCGAATGCAGCGATGGAGACCCGGGTGTTGTCTGTACGGAGTTTGTACGTTCACCCTGTGACCTGCGTGGGTTTTCTCCGTGATATTCGGTTTCCTCCCACACTCCAAAGACATACAGGTTTGTAGCTTAATTGGCTTGGTAAATGTAAAAATTGTCCCTAGTGAGTGTAGGATAGTGTTAATGTGTGGGGATCGCTGGTCGGCACGGACCCGGTGGGCTGGATGGCCTGTTTCTGTGCCGTACCTCTAAAACTAAAATTAAAATAAGAACAGGCTAAGGCAATGTCATCACAGGGAGGTTTACTCATACAAGTTTCGTGACGGGAAACAAGGCTCTTA
Organism: Raja brachyura; assembly: GCA_963514005.1. Next base: position 14,018,138 of record OY740800.1, on the reverse strand, counting down.
AAGAGAAGACTGGGATCCAGTAACCAAGTTTAGCAATCTATATAGAAAAAATCTATATAGAAAATATATTGCCAGAGCTTAATGGAAGCAATTGAGTAAATAAGTTAGAAAACTAAATGTACTGATACAGACACATAAATGTCTCCTGTCCGTGCAATTATTGAAACGTGGGTTACAGATGAACAGGAGTGAATGCTCATGATCACAGGTTTTCATATGACATGGAGGAAAGATTCTAAACAAAGGTAGACAGGGTTACTGCATAAGGAAACAATCAAAGTTGTGAGAAGAGATGAGGCACTTGGAGAATCATTAGTTATGGACCTATGAGTTAAACTGGAGAAAATAAAATGATAATTATGCCTCTGGGAGTTTTCTATAGTCAAGGAGACAGAAGAGCTAATATGTACACTAATTTCTGAGAAGTGCAAAATCAATAGTGAATTGATGGAAAAGGATTTCATCAATCCATATTAACTAGGAAATAATCAGCATGAAAAGTGCAGGGAACATAAAACATTTCGAATTCGCTGAGGAAAATGTTGTCAGTCTGTATGAGGCAAAGCCAACAAGCAAATCATCAGTTCTGGACCCGATTTCAGGGAATGAAGCTAGCAGTTGGAAGTTACGTAAGATGGATTCAATTCAATTTTAGAAATCTTGGAAATTAGGGAGAAAGACAGAGATAGACCAGCAATAAAGGTTCTGGACTAGGGACTAGCCAGTTTGATCAAGTTGTGAAGTGATTTATCAAAATTGGATCAGAAAAAAGTTCTGTGAATATAAATCAATTTTAGGCATTTAAGAACTAAATTTTAGGCAATAACGAACTTTATTGTGGGAAAAACAACTTCCCACAATAAAAATGGATGGTGTCTCCTGGATGCCAAGGAACATACATGGCAAGGCTAAAAAGAAAATCCCGCATCAGATGTAAAGAACTTAAAACTACAGAGAAGCTAACGAGGCATAAAAATATATAAATTAAAATGGGGCAAAAATGGATTGAGAATAAATATTGGTAAAAAAAATTAGGGCAGATCCAAAGATGCTTTATAATATATAGTTAGTTATAGGAACAGAATTAGGCAATTCGACTCATCAAGTCTACTCTGCCATTCAATCATGGCTGATCTATCTTTCACTCTCTAGCCCATTCTCCTGCGTTCCCTCCATAATCCCAGACACCCCAACTAATCAGGAATCTGTCAAACTCCACCTTAAATATATCCATTGATTTGGTCTCCACAGCCTTCTGTGGCAATGAATTCCAAAGATTCACCACCCTCTTGTGCGTGTGTGTGTGTGTGTGTGTGTGTGTGTGTGTGTGTGTGTGTGTGTGTGTGTGTGTGTGTGTGTGTGTGTGTGTGTCTGTGTGTGTGTGTGTGTGTGTGTGTGTGTGATATATATCTATCTATACATAACTAAAACTCTAATCTTATTATCTTCCAGCTTGCACGGTTTTTCTATTTGCGCAACACACCCTCACACCCCCCCCCCCTCCCATACCCACCCGCCGCCACACCCCCCTCCCCCACCCACAACCCCCCCCCCCCCCCCCATCCACACACCCCACCACCCCCTGCCCACACCCCCTCCCAAATCAATGGATGTTTTTAAGGTGAAGTTTGAATGGAGCTTGAATATTGATCACATGCTGGCAGAAGAGATTAGTTTAATTTTTACATCAGGTTCAGCACAGACATTATGGGCTGAAGGACCCGTGCGTGCAGTACTGTTTTCTGGTCTAAATACAATCTATAGAGCAAGGGGATGACCAGGGATAATGCTGGTGCTATCGCAGACCATAAACGGAAACTGATGCAAAAAGAGAAACAACTTTGCACCTGTCAGGATGAGATAGTGAGATCTATACAGGCCCTGTGGGTTAGACAAGAGCACAAGAAAATAGAGAAAGGAATAGACTAGCAATTCCATCAGATCGGCCTTGCCATTCAATATGAACTTGGGTTTATCCATGCAGGCCTCAACTCTTACTACATGCCAGTTCCCCATGAACTTCAAATCTCGATCTTTCAAATATTCTCAACCATAAATATATCTAATGATTTGGCTTCCATCACCCTTTGAGGCATAGACTTTCAGAGATTGACCACTCTTTGGACTCTTAGCACCTCTGTTTTAAATGACCAGCCCCTCATAATGTAGCTGTGTCCCCTTATTTGTGTCTCATCTCAACATCTATCCTAAGTCCCCTGAGAATCTTATATGCTTAGATAAAGTCACACCTCATTCTTCTAAACTCTATGGAGTACAAACCCTGAACATCTAGCCTCTGTTAATGGGACAAACCTCTCATCAAACGAATTGGCATGGTGAATCTCCTCTTGACTGCAATGTTAATATGTCTTTTTTTTAGCTAGGTGGGCGAAAAGTGTGCAATGTATTAGAAACATAGAAAATAGGTGCTGGAGTAGGCCATTCAGTTGTTCGAGCCAGCACCGCCATTCAACATGATCATGGCCGATCATCCAAAATCAGTAACCCGTTCCCGATATCCCTTGATTCCGTTACCTCTATGAGCTAAATCGAACCGTGTGACCTCACGAATTCGGTCTAGTTACCGAATATAACTGATCATTTTTTCCATTCTGTTTTATTGTATATTTTTTTGTTGTGTTGTTGCATTAACATGCTTGTAAAGCTGCAATGAATAAGAATCTCATTGGTTCATTTCCGGTGCATATGACAATTAAATACGTGTGACTCTCTTGAGTCACCTGTAAAAACTCCCTATTCTTAAAATGCAACACTTTTGCAATAAAAGCCAAAATGATTGACAAAATAACTGTTATAATCCCAATTCAAATACTAGAGAGCCTCGGTTTAAATTGAGATGGGCAACGTTTGAAGGAGATGTGAAGGACAAGATATATAGATCGAGTGGTGAATGCCTGGAGCACACTGACAGGATTGGTGGTTCAGCATTAAAGAGGGTTTTAAACTGGTGTATGGATCTGCAGGGAATGAAGGGTTATGAATTTTAAGATCCAGCATTGAAACACAAAAAAGCTCATGAGAAGGGAGAAAGTTGAATGTTCTCAAATATGCACAGGTCTTTGTATCGTTCTCCACGATAGGGCAAAGGACCTGTTCTTATGGCTGTATTGTACTGTGTTCTATAGACGATATTCTATGTCAATCATTTAAAAATCAATGTGGATTCACAATCCATTGGATAATATATGGAAATATAGTGTGATCCTCAATAGGCAAAGAAAAAGGCTTCAATTTCCATAGGATCTTTCATGATTTCAGATAATCACAAACTGCTTCATAATCAAAGAAGTACTTCAGAGATGGTTGCAGTTTCGTGCAGACCACCAAGTCCCAGCTATTTGTTTGCTTATATACCCTTGACTTCCTCTTATACTTTACTCCTTGTGATTGGGACATTTACAAGTTCCTCTCTGTCGTTTGAAATTAGCTGGCTTGTTATCGTAGTGATATTTTCAGTGTCTGCCAATATGAAAACCAATACAAATCATTCTTCTTCTTTCGTGTGGCGTGCACAGCCTAAAGTTGTTGGACAACTTGTTCTATTTGATCTTCCGTTTGTGCACGTCGAGTTGACTGCATTAGTCGAAACAGGGCGGACCACGTGAAGGTTGCAATCTTCCACCCCATACAAATCATTGATTAAACATATCTGCCTTTTATTTTGTTTCCTGTGATTGATTCGCCAGCCTCGTTCCATAAAGCCGGCAGACTTAACTTACACACCCTTTTCCTATTTATATATTCATAGAGATTCTTGCTGCTTGTGTTGATATTGCATGCTAACTTTCTGTCAAACGCAATTACTTCTCTTCTCATCAGCTTTTTTTGTTTTTCACTGCTGGATCTTAAAATGTTCCCTGTCCGCTGACCTATCACTAGCCTTTGTCAGTTTTCAGTTCTACTTTGCAGCTCTAGTTTTCAGATTGACATTAGCCTTGATCTCTCTTCTTAGCCACAGATTATGTCGTTTTCTGATGGAATTTTGTAATTTGTAATTGTTATTTGTACTTTGTTATTTGGCATACTATCTTGCTGAATATGATCATTAAGGATAAAGCACTTCTTTTGTTTGGATCTCACCCATTCATCCTCATTTAATCGCAGTAAGATCCCCATCAAAACTCACTGCAACAATTAGAGTCATGAAGTCATATGGCACAGAATCAGGCCCTTCAGCCCAACTTGTCTACACTGACCAAGTCTGCATCTGCACTAGTCTCCTTTGCCCATATTTGTCCCATATCACTCTTTCCTACCCATATTCCTGCCCAATTGACTGTTAAATGTTTTTAATGTACCTGCCACAACCATTTCCTCCGTTGCCAAATCTTTTTTGGCAGTACCCACGTAATCCGTAGAGGAGATTTCGATTTAGAAAGTTCCCAGCACTGGAAAACGTTTAAATCTAAGAAAAGGTTACGACTGGATTAATTTTGTTTAAAACAAAGGGCATTGAGCAATTCAAATGAGATGGATGGAATTAGAAAGAGGTAAAGATAGGATAAATAGGAAATTAAAAGAAAAATCAATGAACAGTGGTCATAGGATTAAAGTAATTTGAATCAGGGCTACAATGAAGGTGAAAAACGTTCCATCCAAGGGATGGTAGAGGGGGAGTGATAGAGCCTTTTTAAAAAAAAGATTTGAAATATCATAACCATCAAAGCAATTGACTGAGACCTTGAGAGTGGGATACCCCTAGAAACACCATTCCTAATGGCATGTCCTGCTATACATTTATAACAGGCAAAAAACACCCCATGAGAATTAAGCCAAATAAACTGTCTGTGGAAATCTTGTTTAATATACTTTCCCAGTTGCCATAATTTCAAACTGAACCCATTTATTTCCAGTTTAATTGTTTAATGGATTATTTTGCTGTCGATAGATTCATATGAAGTAGTTAACTCCAGCAGCGCACTGCGTTTCTCTAGACAAACTTTGAAAGAACCTTTTCAAAATCATACGATCAGAAATCTAGCCACTGCATCAAAGTGGAACATTGGATACCCCGTTGGACATTAAATACAAACGTGATTCAATAATTAATTAATTGATTCTAATTAAACATCAGTTACTATTGTGTATTTTGCCAGGTTTACTGTTCCAGTGGGGAAAATTCTGCATTAATTATTATTTTTTTTCTTTAAACGATTCCTTTATGTTCATTACTCGTAGAATCGATGATTAGTGTTGATCAGCCTCGGATCAAAACCTACTGAAGAGAAGGCACACTTTCAGCAACAAACATGAAGGGCCAAATAGAAAATTCGGGTATGTTTTTACATTGCTGAACATACTTGCCAACAAACCCACTAATCCATTTCGCCACAAACAGTGTCTTGCTGGAAACTTCGCCCGTTAATTTACTTACAGTGAAACAAATAAGTTTCCTAATCCATTTGCTTTAAATTTAAGCAGTAAATGAAATAAATAGTTGAACAACAAAAAAAAAGAACAGTCTTGGCTATTTCTGATGTGTGAGTGTGTTGGTTAAATGGCCCTGCTCACCTGAACATATGTTGTAAAAACTGAGGAGCAGCATCAAAGACATCGTCTGACTTTTCATTCTTCCAGCGTTGAATCCTCACTCCACTACAATCGAGAGTCCATGAAAATTGGAAACGACCGGGCAGCTGGGCTGTAATGCTCCTCGGTGGGTCTTGTCTTTGCTCTCTGTCTGTCACACAAGTGTCAGAGCTGACTTTAATATTTCCAGGCTGCCTTGACGTCAAGAGAGCGCTTTCCCTCCACTTCACTGAAGTGTGTGAGACAGCGAAGCCCGGGTCCCAACGGTGCATCAATTATTGACGCTGCCTTGGGACTGCTGCGTCTTGATCTGATGCTGACATCCTTTAGAGTATTCGGATAATTAATTTTAAATCGTTATTTCAAAGGCGTTCAGAAGTTAAAATGATCACAGGCTTCATCCTTTTGCTTACGTATTAGTGAGATATTCGCAATGAAATGCAAAGTCTCTCACTGTTCGAAGATCCTGTCTCTCTGCCGTTCTTAGCATGTCACACTGTGTGTGTATTGTGATTTGATTTAACTGTCCAGTGAATGTACAACTACCAGCTAAAAAGAAAGCCTCGGGAGCTTAGTAAAGCAAGAATAGAACTTGAGCAATTTCTTTTAGCCCAGAAACAGTTTTCTGATCACTAAAAGTTTCACTAGTCTATAATTTACTTAGTAATTTGGGCGTTTTATGGCTTTGACTCAATACCAGTATCTCTCTCCTAGACAGCATTTCATGGGTTCAAGCTGCATTCCAAGACTTGAGAATTAGATATAGCTTGAAGAAAATCTTAAGGGCCTGTCCCACTTAGGCGACTTTTTAGGCAAGTCGCTCTTTCAGGCAGGAGACCCTTCTCCCCTCTCTCCCCCCCTTCTCTCTCCCCCCCTTCTCTTTCCCCCCCCTTCTCTCTCCCCCCCTTCTCTCTCCCCCCTTTCACTCCCCCCTTCTCTCCCTCCCCTTCTTCCCCCCCCCCCCCCTTTTAAAGGACTTACCGTAGAGCTTTTAGAGCTTTTAGACAAGGTTTTGAATTCAGATTTGAATGGGTACAAGATGGTGCCTAAACCTGGCGACTCTTCTGTACAAACTCGGCGTGGTCTACTGTCTTACACTCTTATACTTAGTGTGATTGCGCCTCATAAGATTGTCATTGACCTGTATGCAAATTTTTTTTTATAATTGTGCATGTGACAATACAGTACAATTGAACATTTAGACCATTGAACAATTCCTCTCTCACAGTATATGCCAATGCTTGTTTGATAAAGTATCCCCCAATTTCTTTGGTATCCATTATGCCACCGTTGATTAGACATTTGCTGTTTATTGGAAGGGGGAGTTACCACCCATTCTCAGGAATACATTAAACAAAATTGGTGCACCTTTGGCAGAGTTTGGGTATGGGGACTGCGGGATCCCTGTTGCAACCCCTGCCTCAGGAAATCTTTGAAAATAGCCCCAGTAAATCTGTTGCGGTACCAAGATTAGCCAACACATAGTGGTTTCCCCAGTCCACAGTATCTCTCAACCACCATCTTTGGCATCATTATACCCAACTAGATTCTTGCAGCACATTTTGGATATCATACCAAGGCAAAAGTACAACCAACTTCTCAGATGAAGATCTAGCAACATGTTGTGGAAAATAAATTCAGCCGCCTGAATCACAAATCTTTCTTTAAGTCAAAATGAACACCAGCATTGGTTGTACTGTCTGCAGGAAGCTGATACTGTCAATATGATTCATAGCAAACAGAACCAATTAGTAGTGCCGAAAGACAACAGTTGCACAGTAAATAGTAGGGCCCTGTGAATGTTGTGGAACAGAGAGATCTTGGGGTGCAGACACATAATTCGATGAGGTGGTAATACATGTAGATAGGGTAGTGAAGAAGGCATTTCGCACACTGGCCTCCATCAGTCAATGTATTAAGTTGAGTTGAGATCATATTAGAGCTGTACAATCATTAGTAAGGCCAAATTAGGTTCACCATGTGCAGTTCTGCTCCTCCTGCTATAGGAAGGATGCAGAAACGATTTCCAACCATTTTACCAAGTGTAGAGGATTTCAGTTGGAAAGAGATAGTAGATAGGTTGGGACTTCTTTCCCTGGAACACAGGAGCTGAGGTGCTGAGATGCAGAGGTTTATAAAATCATGGTGGACATAAGTAAGATCTTAGAGAACATTGGTTTAAATGGGAGAGGAAAGATTTAAAAGGGACCTAACAGGGAAGTTTTCCACACAGAGGGTGGTGAACATTAGGAACAACCTGCCAGAGGAAATGGTGTAGCCGGGTATAATTATGACTTTTAGAAGACATTTGCACATATAAGTGGATAGGATTGGGTTGGAGGGATATGGACTATGATTAGGTAAGTGAGATTAGCTTAGTTAGAAAATGGTGTGGATGGATGAAATTGATGAAAGGCCTGTTTCTGTGCTGTATAGCTCTATGACTCTAACTGTAAATCAATGAAGTCAGATGAATGTGTTATCATGTTAAGATTTTCTCTCTGAGCCGCACTAATTCTCTGTCTAATAGCGACTCATTTATTTTGGAACTGAAACCTTTCAGTTAACATCACTATTCTAATACTCACATTCCATTTTGCCTGCCTCATCTCTACTTTTACAATTGCCATAAACATTTTAATTGATGACTTATTAATTAACATCCATTGTATTAATTTTGAAAAAAATGAATGTTTGGTTTCAAATAAAGTATCATTGAAACGTTAACTCTATTTCTTGCTCCATACCTACTCCCTGACATGCTGAGTATTTAACAATGTTTTTTTTTAATTTCACCTTTTCAATGAAGATCAAATATGGATCATGCATTAATGCTTCATTATTTTTGAGGGAATGTTTTAAAGATACTTCCCTACATACATGATCACTTTGTGATTTTTCCCACCAATCCACCGATCCTCACTTACTGGAGGAGCTCAGTGGAGGAGCCAGGGGGAGCTGTCTGACCATGTTTTATGTTTATTCCAACTGAGGGAATAACATTACCTAAGAAACCTCAATGCACTTGTTCCCGAGAATAAGTTATGAATATGTATCAATAATTCATGGCAGAATGCTTCAAATGTGAAAAGTTTTTGTTTGCGAACTTTAAGTACATTTCCACGGCTGTTTAAACTGGCAGCTTCTTATTAGTTCTCATCAATATGGGTTTTACAAGTACTCTTTAAACAGAAAAATTGCCATGGATTCGGTACAGAGTGAACTTGGTTCAAGCATAGAGGAACAATCTTCATTATCAAATATGGATTCCTTTTGGATTTACATTTGTTAATTAAAGCTGATCATTTCTAACAGAAACCCAGAGGCCATCTGGTATTTAAACAGAAAAGTCGTAATATGTATCTAAATGGGAGAGATTACTGATTGGCCTACAAACAATTTCTTTGCAGATGATTAAAACTGAATTCAGCTATTAAGCCACCAAGAAGCCGCATTTATTTTTGTCAAGAAGACACAGCATGCCTAATATGCATTGATCGCCAAACAGTTACCATAGATACTTGGCTTCACTTTGTTTGAGGAGAGCATTTGGGGAATCTATTACAGCCTACCAGTTGTTGAGGGGAATGGATTGATCTTTGCAAGTTGCATGATGCTGGCTAAATGCAAATCAAAAAATATATGTCACACACACTGATTTATATTTCTTTTGAAATCGATTAAAAAGTAAATCAGACACTTTGCAAAATGGTCAAGGAAACAATTTCAGCAGCACTTTCCTCGACTCATTGTTTTATCTGTAGAATTCATTCAATCATCATCATCGTGTTTGTTTCTGATAATGTTGGAAACAATCCAGACAATGGGAATGATTATAAATCAAATGGGCACAGGACAATTTGGATCGGACTGAAATTGCGTACAGCAGTATCACTGGATGCAGATTTTCAATCAATTGATATCCAAGAAACAAACTATGCCGTAGTAATAACATACAAGGTCACAAATAGTATAAATTCATTGACCAATTCTGAACAGTACAAATTATTGTTGCCAACTTTTCAATTAAGCTAACAATTATGAAAATAATGATGTATCACGTGAAAATAATTGAAGTTTTCTGACAACATGTGCTTATATATTCTTTAATGACCCAAAGAGAGCTATTGACCCAAAGAAAGCTAACCTCTATTTTTACGTCCGTGACAGAATTGCATAAATGTCATAATGAAAAGCCAAGAATGACAATCGTTGATGCTGAAACCCTAATTCTGAGGTTTGATTTTGAGTGAAACATCCAATGCGATAATACAGTCTGAAGAAAGGTCTTGACCTCGAAACGTCATCCATTCCTTCTCTCCAGAGATGCTGCCTGTCCTGCTGAGTTACTCCAGCATTTTGCGTCTATCTTCGAGATAAAACTAAATATGAGTGAGACAAGGGGAGGATCTTTCAAAGCATTCATTCACACGAGTAGGTGTAATGTGTAAGTTTAAAATCATCTGGTATGAGAGGTTTGGATAAAAATGAATTGATTGAAAATGTAACTTGGTTCTCCCTAATCTGTTTAACTCTAACCTATTCATTTCTAATCTCGCTTTAGTTTCTGACATGAAAAATTAACATTGTTTCTCTCTCCGCACAGGCCATCTAATTGCTATTTCTAACAATTTTTAATTGTCCACAAATTACTGCTTTTAAAGATCAGCCTCATTATTCTTCCCCTGAAGGACACACTCGAGCTATATATTACATATTGCCAAGGCATTCAAATTTGGATCAGAAAAAAATCTCTTTAAATGAGTTCAACCTATGAACAATCAAACAATATGTTTATAATAGAAAGCTTTTTCATATGGCTTGTATATTTTTCCCGAATTAAATCTTCAGAGCTTAAAGTGTTTTGTTTTTTGATTTTGACACAAGGAAATTGTTACGCATGCTAACCCAGAAGAGCAAGCTTATTTCTCAAATGACATTTCCACCCTCGGCTCCTCTACTTTGGCAATCTGAGGTAGGGTTCTGACCCAAAACATCGTCTGCCCACTTCACTCTGTCGATGCTACTTGATTCATTTAATTCCTCCAGCAATAAACTTTTTATATCAAAATTCCAGCAACTGTAGTCTCTAGTGTTTGATACGTATATCTTGTTGCTGGCCAAGGGTTATTGGCAAATTATATTGATTTTCTGATTCGTTTGATTGCTCCATTTAAAATATAAATATGGTTATTTTATCTTATTGAATATCATTATTCAGTGAATATGCCAATTTACAATTTACCTGCTTTGGAATCATTTATTTTTTGGAGCAACTTTCCATTGCAAATGTCAGCAACAGAAATTTTAACCCCCGAGGGAAGTATGTTTGGGAGCAGGAGAGCTAAATCGTACTCAGCATCACAACGTCACGCCAGCTCTAAGGTGTAACTATTGTGTTTAGTAGAAGTGTGTTCAAGTGCCTCGAGTAAACAATTTAATGACAACAGGCCTTTAATTGGTGGTTGGAAATGCTTATTGCTTTTGCTGCAATTATGTGGTGTATTCAACAGTTTATCCAAGGTGAAGACAATCAGCATGTTAAAGCAGTGTTGAGGTGCTGTGGTAGGATCTTTGGGTGAAGGGCAGAGACAAGTTCAATAAGGTAAGCAGGAGAAGAATTTAAGTCATAGTCTGCACAAGTTTAGTTTAATTTAGTCTAGTTTAGAGATGCAAAATGGCTTGTTCCCGAATTAAAGCTTCAGAGTCCACTGTGCCCACGTCGACTATCAATCAACCATTCACACTAGTTCTATGTTATTCCCACTTTTGCATCCACTCCCTACAATTTGTAAAGATCGATTAACCTACACACCCATTTTGTCTTTTGGATGTGGGAAAAAACTGGAGTACCTGGAGGAAACCCACGCATTCACAGGGAGAGTGTGTCAACTCCACACAGCCTGTACCTGAGCTCAGGATCGAACCTGGGCCTCTGGCGCTGTGAGGCAGCAGATCTACAAGATGCACCACTGTGCACAAGTGGGCTTGGCATTTTGATCTCCTGGATCAGCAGGTTGATGTTCCCAGACCAGGTGTTGGCAGGTCTTTGCAGCTTCCTAGAATGTGTATAAAATCATGAGAGGAATAGATCGGGTGGATGCACAGAGTGTCTTGCCCAGACTAGCTGAATCGAGGAACAGAAGAAATAGGTTTAAGGTGAAGCGGAAAAGATTGAATAGGAATCTGAGGAGTAACTTTTTCATACAAAGGGTGGTAGGTATATGGAGCAAATTGCCAGAAGAGGTAGATGAGGCAGGGACCATCCCGACATTTAAGAAACAGTTAAACAGGCACATAGATAGGACAAGTTGGAGGGATATGGATCAAACGCGGGCAGGTGGGGCTTGTGTAGCTGCAACATGTTGGCTGGTGCGGGCAAGTTGGGCCGAAGGGCCTGTTTCCACAACGTATCACTCTATGATTCAATGACTCTAAAGTGACCTGTAACCTCTTGGACTTGAATTTGATCAATGACCCTGAAAGTTTTTAAACTAAATTATTTTCTCCCTTGCCCAGTTTTAACAAAGGTCTTCTGCTTGCTTTACCTACCACAGATCGTTCCTGACTCACTGAGTGTTTCTAGCATTTTTGCTTTTGCATTTGCTATATTTAATTTTATTTTCACTCACCTGAACAATTTATGGATGTTCAAATTGCTACTGATGGAAGGTTTCTGCACACACTGACATAACAGCAGTTATTGAATGTAAAAACTCATCAGATGCTGCAAAGCTCTTCGGTACAACTTGAGGAGGCAAAGGAATTATATTAACATAAGCCTATCTTTCATAAGGTTTGAGGTGAAATCAATAGAATGAATTTCAGAGGTGAGCACATGTTATAGATTCTCTGTAGTATGTACAACATCAATGATTGAAAATAATTTTCCAAGCAAACAATTTTGCCGGATAAGGTTGGTCATAAAACAAACTGTTGGAGAAACTCCATGCACCAAGAAGCAGTTGTGGAAGTTAGTGGATAGTCAACATTTCAGGTTGAGACCTTGCATCAGGACTGAGAATGGAGGGAGGCGAAGGCCAGTGTAAAGAGGTGTGAGGGAGAGGGGAGGCAGGGGCTGGCAGGAGATGGACAATGAGGGGGACAATGGGCAGATGGAGCCAGTTGGGGGAGAGGGAGGGTTGGAGTCGGGACACAGTAGCGAATGGGTGACAGGTAGAGTCAGATAAAGAAAGAGATTAAAGGAGGCAGATAGAGCCAGGTGGGGGGAGAGGACAGAGGTATCATCCCTTCTTTATCTGGTTGCACATCAACTTGCTGACCTTTCAGATTCCAACATCTCTTGCCTTTTGTTTCCACTTACTACCGTCCAGCCTCTATCTCTATTTCCTTCCTCTTCACTCCCCATCTGCCCCATATGGACCTTTTTTTATCTCTCCTTATCTATCTCTAACCATCATCCACTGTCTCTTAACTCCACCACCTTCCTCCGCAAGCTGGCTCCATCTGCCCATCATCTTTCTCCTCACCAGGTTGCACCTTTCGCCGACCTGTCTGCCTCACCCCTGCCTCTCTCCTCTTTATACTGGCCTTTGTCCCTCTACATCCTCAGTCCTGATGCAGGGTCTCAACCTGAAACATCTGCAATTCCTTTGCCTCCACAAAATCTGCATGACAACTGACTGCCTCCAACACTGGATTTTATTCCAGATTACAACACCTGCAGTCTCTTGTATCTCAGTCATAAAACCATTTGTAACCAAAACTGGGAATGGCCATGGCGGAGGTGAAAAGGTCTAATGATCCTGCTGTTCACTCTCATGCAATCTTTTTTGAGATCCACATTTTTCTTTCCCCATTTTTACATCGGAAAAGCAGTATTACTTTTTGCCCTTGTTCTCTATGCAGCCTTCAACTTCCAATGGTATAATGTTCTTTCAAATAGAACTAAGATCAAACCATGCAAATACTTATTATCCCCACAAAGTACTTGCAGATGCAAAACCTGAAGTCAATATTCATTGCTTCAATGAAGTTACTATGGCAGATTTTGACGTTGACATGATTTATTGCGAACAATTTTTCCCTCTACTTGGAAGCCTTAAATATTAGACTCTATCTGCCTTTTAATCATCAAGGAAACTGATACTGATCTTGCTTTCCTATTTAGGAACATAGGTGATTTTATCTATAGCTTCCTGCTTTTAAGAAAATTGTAAATGAACTTCAAATATGAGTGTGAGCTATCTTATCCTTTACATTAATTAATAAATGAAAAATGTTTCCATTTCACTATCCTTCTTTAACTAAATGCTGCGACTCAAGGTAATGTATATCTACATGGAATGAGACACCGCGCTGGCATGTCTTGCCTGTTAAGTGCAGGATCTGTCTCCTGTCTGGTAATGTGAGATAGTAGCGTTGAGGTTTGATATTCCTTTCAAAGCACTAATGTTTATGTACTAACCTAGTTGGGCGCAGGGAGGACAGATGTACACATTGTTTCAAAGATCAGAAAGGTCACAGAAATGGAATGAGGCAAATGGAATTTCTTTCAAATTAAATGAACCTCTTCAAATTGTAGTGCAAGTACATTTTCTGTAACAGAAATAGCAGTGAGTCAGAATGCTCTGATCATGGCTTCTGCTTCTGATCACCACCCACATTAGTGCAGACGCACTAAATGTACGTTGGCGTGTTCGTCCTAATGTCTTGCCTTCATCATCACCATGGCCCTTCCTTTCCAATGAGGTGCATTGGGCTTTGAGCAACCACCAGGCCACTGGTATTGGGAACTTAAGGCAATGTTTACAGAATCCCCAGTGACCTTTTGATGCTCAGAGACATTGGAAATCAGCTGAAAATAATTAAGTACATAAATAGATCAATGAATAGACAGGTAGATGAACAGACGGATAAATGAAATAATAAACAGATAGATAGACAGATAAATAAATAAGCAAAAGGATGGGTAGATGAATGGACATTCAGGTAAATATACAGGTGGAAAGATAATTATAAAGTAATAGAATAAAAACTGGTAATATATTTAAAATATGTATATTTATAAATAACTAATTAAAGTTTGAACATACTTTAAAATAAAGAAAAATACATCTACCTGGCATCGCTTTTAATTAAGTTTAATGATCTAAATCAAATAAATGGAGTTGAGCTGAATGAATCAATTATGGTCAGAGTTAAATTGAAGGTCCAATGCAAAGTATCCTCTTGCTTAGTAACATATTGAGATAAATGGAAAGTGCTGGAGGAACTCAGAGGGTCAGGCAGCATCTGTGGAGAGCATGGACAGACAATGTTTCAGGTCTGAACTGAAGAAGTGCTGTCTGCCTATTCCCTCCACAGATGCTGTCTTTCCTGCTGAGTTTCTCCAGCTCTTTGTGTTTTGCTCAAGATTCCGGCATCTGAAGAGCCTTGTGTCTCCAACTTACAAAAGTAAGATAATTCCCTTGGATTCTCTGGTGCATTCAATGGACGAACAAGACAAGGGTGTCCACTCTCCTCTTTGTTTGTGGTTCATTGAATCCTTGGCTGAAGTCATCAGGAAGGACAGGGGCACAAGATGGGTGATGATGCCAGGTAGTGAGGGCACTCAGGTCAAAGTCTCTTTGCACGCAGACAATGTCACCATCCTTCTGCTTGGATCCAAGGTTGGTCTGCTTGGATCTACTGGCATCTGCAACCGTTTTAAGATAGCCATAGTCAGCCACTGGAAGAGGGAGGCCATTCTCTTCAGCAACGGGTCCATCTAGCCCGCTGAACACTTCACCATCAAGGTACTGGGAATCTGGTACGGACGGTACAACAAAACAAAACTGAATCAGATAGCCAAGGTTAAACAAAAATGGGACTGTTGTTCCTTCTCGATAGTGGACACGAAGCAATTATCAGATATGAGGTGCTCTCGATGTTGTTGTACATAGTGCAGCTGTGGCCCATATTCTGCTTCTTCCCTGTTGCACTCACCTAAGTCATTTTCCATTTCACATGGGGATTCAAGATGAAGCTTGTCTGATGGGTCACGATGCACATCCTCAGAAAATTGGGGGGGAAATTAGACCAAACGACCTAACCTAATGGCCAACTTTGTGTGTGCATAGATCCAAGATATGCAAACAATAAGCTTACATATACTATATGCTGATGTCCTACTTCTCCTCAATTTCATTTCGGAGTCACGTGAGTGACTTTGTGAAGAGCCCGCCGGCGCGCATGCTCGACATATCGTCGTAACGCGTTGCTGCGACGGCTGGCGGTGGAGCGCGCTCCTCGCCAGCCCTTCATAAGGGGCCACGGAGGTAAGTATTCTACCTTTAGTTGGTGGTCCTTGTTGTCTGATTATGTCTTGCAGCAAGGACATGGATGGGAGTTCGAAGGGCCGGAGGACGTCAGGACGAGTTCGCCGGTCAACAGTTCCGGGGCCTTTACCATCGGCAGTACCTGCAGCGCAGGCCAGGACTCAGGCGGAGATGTGGGTAAGCCCTGTGTTCACAGGTCCAGATCCGCCAGCACACCACAGCTCGGAGGAGTTCGACGAGGAGGAGTGTGGTGTGCCGCCAGAGCAGGGGTGCCCTGCCATGGCAGTCAGGTCGTCAGCGGGCTCGCTGGCGACCTCGAGCAGGGCACGTGCCGTTGCACGGCCTGTTCCACTCAGCCCTCCGAGAAGGGGGAGGGGAGGAGCCCAGAAGCCTAACCCTGTTAGGGCTAAGGCATTGCCTGTCGCGGAGGAGCGGTCAGGTTCCAGGGCGAGACCCGGGGCGGCTGTGAGGTCCAGCCGGCACACCCCGACTCTCGACGCCGGGACGGGTCGGTCGAGTCGGGTCTCGTCACGGTCGCCGAGCCCCCCATGGATGGGTGGGCGGCACCATGCGTCGGCAACGTCCACGATGTGGGCAGCCGGCAAGACTGCGCGGGCCCCAGGCAGCCATGCTTCGGCTGGTGCCCACACCTCGCCGCAAGTGCCCTTAGTGGCAGCGGCTTCAGCTCCCGCTAAACGGAGGCGGTTGAACACGCCCGCGCAGGAATCGCGCAGTTTCGCCTCGGCGGCTGTTAGCGACAACTACCGGCACCGGCAGGGCCTCGACGAGGTGCGGGCCGATGACAGGAGCCCGGTTTTCTTCTCAGAGCCGGAGGACTCCGACCACCTGAGTGTTCAGGGTGAAGGGCGTATTGACCGTATGGAGCGGCTGCTGGAGCTCCTGCTTCAACGTCAACAACAGCAGGGCAGCAACAGGCACAGGGCGTCTTCACCAACATCTACTATCAGCCTGGAGCAGCAGGAGGAGGAGGTTCTGGTGGATCCCGTACCACCTCCGTTGGAGGTGCCAGCGGAGGAACTCTTGAATGTGGCGACCAAATTCGCGGCCCCACATACGGCTGGTCTTCCTCTCAATACAAAGCTGGCAGCCACAGTGGACTTTCTTAATAATCAGGTGCTGCAGAATGAAGTCCTCATCCAGGCTATGAGCCGTCACAAGGCTCCATCAAACTGCAACTCCCTCAACGTGCCTGTGGTCAATACGCCAATATGGGGCAACATCAGTGCGGCTATCCGTCAACAAGAGCTAAAATTGCAGCGGATCCTGAAAATCCTCACGGCCGGTATTACCGCCTTTGCGCGGTGGGTGGACGGGGACGAACTGAATTTGGACCAGGAAGATGCTCTGGCCTTATTGTGCGCGACCCAGCACGAAATCAACGGGTTTCGCAAAAACAGCATCCGCCCAGCACTCAACCCGAAGTTTGCAGGATTGTGCAAACCACCGCCGCCGCCGCCGCCCCGTCAGCTCTTTGGTGAGGACCTCTCGAAGAGAGTCAAAGAGCTTGACGAACAAGCCAAAACGGTGGGGATCATGCGCTCTCAGAGTGCCCCCACACCGTCTGGCTCAAAAGCTCCATACATTCGCTCACGAGGGTCGGCCAGTGCCTCGACGAGGACTCACCCTCTAGCTCCACAACGACAACAGCACCAGAACCAGCACCAAGGGTCTTTTTTAGGACAGGTTCGGCAGAGACCTTTGTGGAAATCGAAGACGCCGCGCCCTCAAGCCAACCCAGCACCTCCACGGCCACCCACACGTGTCAAGGACCGCCAGTAACCACGTAGGTGGGGGGGTCTGGTTCTCTTTTTTCTCTCTGTTTAACTTCTCGTGTTGGTGGTCGTTTACGGTTGTTTTTGGGTGCATGGGGTAATTTTACTGGTGATGAGTATGTGCTGCGGAATATTCAGGGGCATAAAATTGAGTTTATTAATGGCGACATTCCTCCATCCCAGCACATGCCTGGTCGTACATTCAAATTGTCTGCTGCAGAACAGGCAGCCGGTTATAAGGAAATTTTAAGTCTGGAACAGAAGGGTGTAATTGAGAAAACGGTGCATGAGCCAATTGAATTTGTTTCGAACATATTTACTAGACCTAAGAAGGATGGAGGCTGTCGTGTCATTATTGATCTAACCCGTTTGAATACGTTTGTAACATATACTCATTTTAAAATGGATACGTTTGAAACAGCCAAATCATTGATTTCTCATGGCTGCTTTATGGCATGCATTGATTTAAGGGATGCATATTATTCAGTATCCATCCACAAATATGATAGAAGATTTTTGAAATTTATCTGGATGGGGCAACTTTGGCAGTATAAGGCTTTGCCTAATGGGCTCACTACAGCCCCTAGATTGTTCACTAAATTGGTGAAGCCAATCCTGGCTTATTTGAGACAACGACATCATATAGTTATGGCCTATTTAGATGATGTCTTTATTGTGGGCCACACCCTGCAATTGGCTGAACAGGGTGTTGCAGCTGCTGTCAATATATTTCAACAATTAGGATTCATTGTCCATCCAGAGAAATCGAAGTTCTGCCCTGCCCAGGTAATTAATTACCTAGTGTTCACGGTGAACTCAATGAGCATGAGGATAACTATACCAATTAACAAAATTGAGGAAGTCACTCAGGTGTGCAGAGATTTAATTGGCACCAATATACCATCGATTCGGCATACAGCCACAGTAATTGGAAAGCTAGTGGCTTTGTTTCCGGCAGCACGATATGGACCTTTGCATTATCAGAATTTGCAAAGAGCTAAAATTATTGCGTTAAATCGGAATGCTGGTCATTACGATCGATCAATGCAGGTGCCGTCCGAAGCGATAACTGAGTTGCAATGGTGGGTGTGTCACATTAGCAACTCATTTAAGCCTGTTAGGGAGGCTAATCCGGTGGTATATTTACAGACTGATGCAAGCTCCAATGGCTGGGGAGCTACTGATAATTGCTCTAGTTGTGGGGGTAGATGGGACACCCTTGAGGCATCGATGTTGTTGACTCAAGGGATTAACTATTTGGAGTTGCTGGCAGCATTCCACGGACTTCGTGCATATTGTTCCAAGCTTGTTGGAGCACACGTCCGTCTCCAAATAGACAACACCACAGCTGTGGCATATTTAAACCATATGGGTGGTACCAGGTCAGTTTCGTGTGACAAATTGGCTAACTCAATTTGGCTCTGGTGTGTTCAAAGAGACATTTGGATTTCAGCTACCTATTTGCCAGGTGAGCTTAATACTGTGGCGGACACCAGGTCATGCAAATTTAATGACAACATCGAATGGATGTTGCATCCTGAGATTTTTTCTAAAGTCACAGCCAAATTTGGTAAACCGGACATTTACCTTTTTGCGTCATGGTTAAACCATCAGGTACCAGCCTACATTTCATGGGAACCAGATCCTGGGGCAATAGCGCTAGATGCATTCTCGCTGGACTGGGGGAATTGGTTTTTCTATGCCTTCCCTCCGTTTTGCCTCATCAGTCGGGTATTGCGAAAGATTCAGGCAGATGCTGCCAAGGGCATCCTTATTATACCCGACTGGCCCACACAGCCTTGGTATCCGGTGGTCTTTGACATGCTCAACGAACCTTGGGTCCTTTTGAAGGGTTGCCCGCAATTGGTTACTCACCCTGTCTCAGGGGAGCCACATCCCTGCCATGGCTATTTAAATTTGTTGGCTTGCAGGTTCTGAACAGGCCGTTAGTCCAATACGGCCTCTCGGCTCGGACCATGGATACCATCGGGGCGTCGTGTCGAGAGTCCACAAGGCGAAGATACCGCTCGCATATTAAGAAGTGGGAAGCCTACTGCAGCCGCTCTCGCATCACGTACGATGACGTGACAATAACCGACGTCCTGGAATTCCTTGCGGTGTTGCACCATGATGAACACTCAAGTTACAGTGCCATCAACAGCGCCAGAAGTGCGCTATCATTCTACCTCAAGATTGGGGTAGGATCCAACAGGCTAGTGTCCAGACTCATGCGGGGTATATTCAATATGAATCCGCCTACACCACGCTATAATATCACCTGGGATGTCAGGGACGTATTAACCCTGCTCAGGACGTGGTCTCCCATGGAAGGGCTCCAACTGGACCAACTCACCATGAAGCTGGTGATGTTACTAGCGCTGACTTCAGCTCAGAGGGTACAGACACTACACAAACTTCGTGTCGACAGAATGACATCTACCCCTACAGAAGTAGTCTTTTTCATTGACGAGCTACTAAAGCAGCATAGACCTGGGTGCACAGGGCTGCAGCTGAAGTTCCCGGCATACCCCGCAGATGCTAGGCTATGTTTAGCCTCACATATCCGCCACTATGTCAAGGTGACAGCACGCATCAGAGGAATGGAGAGATACCTGCTTGTCACTCATAAGAGACCTCATCATCGAGTGACAGTCCAGACGATATCCAGGTGGCTTTGAGTCGTCTTGGGTAAGTCAGGTATCAACACTAATGTGTTCAAGTCTCATTCCACCAGGGCTGCATCGACGTCAGCGGCGAGGGTCATGGAGGTGCCCATGGACCAAATTCTCGCCACAGCAGGATGGGCGAGTGAAGCTGTGTTCCAGCGTTTCTATAACAAGCCTGTTGCTGCTCCTCTACAGTTCGCAGAAGCCGTGCTGAATGCAGGTCAAGAACGTGGAGATGTCCCCGCATGAGGGGTTTTTGATGTGTTATTAATAAATATGCTCTTGTTTTGCAGTATGAACTATTGAGCAAGTTTGTTCCTCCCATCCATCCCTGGTAGTGGTGTGTCAGCATGGACGTGGTCCAGGGCGTGTAATCACAGAAGCTTTGATGTCTTCACGAAGTCACTCACGTGACTCCGAAATGAAATAGTAAGATTGAACGAGAACTTACCAGTTCGAAGGTTGATCTTTATTTTATGAGGAGTCGAAGTGAGGGATTTCGTGCCCTCCTCGCCCAACCCTCAGTCACCTTCATCTGGTAATCTTAGTCACTTCAATCTTACTATGCGAAGTCATTTCTATTGTTGGTTTCTGTGATTCCACGCCGCTACTTTGAAGTATGTCGAGCATGCGCGCCGGCGGGCTCTTCACGAAATCCCTCACTTCGACTCCTCATAAAATAAAGATCAACCTTCGAACTGGTAAGTTCTCGTTCAATCTTACTATTCCATTAGACAGTGGTCCTGCAGGTCACGTAAGAGAAGGTCACAATGGGCCGAACAGGATGGTTTCCTGATCACACTGTCGAAACCATTTGTAAATGCACCATATCTACCATAAAGTACCAAGACTCCAATTGGCTGGCAATGGGAGATCTTCTGATCCCTCTCCTTCAAATTCTTTAAGCATGGTTGGCATCTCACCCACAGTGAATGTACTGCAGATTGGTGGAGTCAATGCAAAGGCAGGTGTTGCCAAGACATATTGAGAGACTATGCCCTGTGTAAAACCCCTTCAACACGTGATCTGTGTATCATTCAACCAGGGTCTCTGCCATTGTAAGGCAGCCACTCTACCACTGCACCATTGTGATGCCCTGTTTCTTGTATTTGTTATACATTTTTGAATATTGCTTATTTTTGAAATTGAGAATGCACATATGTGCAGATGTGCACATATCTCCAGTGCACTCCCGATGTTTTACGGGTCTACACAAGTGCAGTATTATGGAACACCCAGCTGCACACATGCACCGAGCCACATGTGTTCAATGGGCTGCTGGCTGTCCTTCAGCCTGTTCCTGTCCAACAATACAAAAGACCAATTTTTCAGATGCTATTATCAGGAATCTGATGATCACTCACTCAGATCATTAAAGTTGCTTCTTTGTCTATTGGTATTGCTGAATGTTTCCAATATATGTTTGTTTTTAGTTAATATCTCCAGCATGAACAATATTTAGCTTTTACATGCTAACTGACTATTTGAAATAGAAAACTGACTGCTACATGAAGCGGCAATCATCTGTGAAGCAACAAACTTCCAGTGACACAAAATTATCATTTAAATGTCATGTTTGTAATGGATGAACAAAAAGCCTAGACCTGGGAACAGATGGTGATGAATCTCAATACATAAATTATTTGTGATTTGACCAATTTAGCTGATTCGTTCCTTATACGGTGGTGGTACAGCTTGGTGACATGAGATGACTTACTTTCTAGACATAAAGTCTCAAACAAATTCCCTCCTTAAATACCCCCTTCCTTTCTTCTCAATCTAAATACAGTACAAGCATGAAACAATTACCTGTTGAAATTCTATGCCTTGGTGTGGTTAATAATCTGCAGGATACTGTGGGCTAACTATGAACATGTACTGTGATGGTGATTTTGATCCTGAGATTGAAAACATGAATACTTTGATCAACTGAATAGCATTACTAATTGATGTCCTCTTTTCTCAATTAACATAAATTTAGATTATCTTGATATTAGTATTTTGGGGCTGTGTATGATTGTAAGAAAGAGACTTCTTTGCACAAATACCTTTTGCTTTCTTATGAAAACCATGATTTTTCTTCAAATAGGTGTTTTTTTGGATATGCAAACTCAGATGCAAGCATTATGCAAAATTTTCAATTTTGTTAGATGAGAGAAATTAATTTATATATTTATCTTAGTGTATTTGATTAGTGTATAAATGTAAATAATTTGGTGTACATATAGATGCTGGTGTACATATGGTGTACATTTAGCTGCTAAATTTGTATAAGATAATTATAAGCAGTTGAATAAGCGGTGGGAATTAATAAGCTTTGGCTTCTTCCTGCTCCTTTTCGGACACATACGATTTCATTTATTTATAGATATTGTTGATGACACTTTATAAATATTCTTGTTTTGTTTTTTGTATGCTGTTTTACACTTGCTTTTTATTGTTTTATTCTGTTCGAAATAAAGAATTAAACTTAAAAAAAAAAATTCTTCTTACACTGAATAAAGAAACGTTCTGCTTCAGAATGATAACTTCCTCCATTACATGGAAACTAAACTGAAGTCAGTACAGAGAGAATCACCTGCTTTCTGAACCCACTTTTCCCTGCCGTGTCCCCATGTTAACCTGATCATTTGAGACACCTGACCAAGGGAGATGAGGTCCAACTTTAGATAGGCAGATAATGTTATCGTCTTGATCCACAACTTCAATCTGACGGCTGAGTAGGGAATGGAATGGCGTGGAATACTTCATTGTCACATGTGACAAAGCACAGTGAAATTCTTTGCTTGCATACCCAATCTATACGAATAGCGGCCATCTACGGCATTGACAAAGTTACAAAGCACGCCAGCTCCTCCTCTGTTCTTCGCCTCCCTCCCCCACAGCGGTTCCCCCCACACCGGGTCCCCATTGTCCATTCTTATCCCCCCCATCACTCCCTATTGTCCACTTCTCCCTCATGGTGGTCGCCCGACACCAGGTTCTCTATTGTTCTTCCCCTCTCCCCTCACGGCGGTCCCCCCACGCTCTCATCGACTGTCGACTGGGGGAAGTCAGAGATTGTAGGGTGGAGAATGAGTGGTCAATGATAGCTGATCTAAATCAGTCCCTTATTAACGATCAAGGTCCAGCATTTTTGCCATGGAAATATACACTCGTGACCACCACTAAATAGGCAATTTCCTTATGAGAATTTGGTCCCTTTTCTCACTTCTCAGGCCAGAAGAAACAACCTCTCAGCTCCCATCCAGTCAATCCCTTTCCGAATGATGTGTTCAAACTACTGAGCAAAGGTAGGCTTCCATCAGCATGGTCTCTCCACCACTATAATAATGAGTAAACTTAAAGTAATAATTGACGCCTTATTAATAAGCTAGTGTAAAAGCTGCTAATGCACTTACCGTGAGTTTTGGAAGGAACTGTAAAGGAGTGATGGGGATGCATTCTGTGTGCGTTACACAATGACACAACTTATTTACTGGTGTGTTTATCAAATAAAATTAGACTTGGCAGAATTCAGTCTCTATTTTTCAGAATATGTTGTCAGTATTTTCATTTGTGTTCATATCATACACAAAACCATGAAATTATAAAACATAATGATGTATACTTTAATTGAATTTGTAAGGTTTCAAGATCTGCATTTTCTCCCCTTTATCCTAAAACTTCTTAAAATGGAGCAAACCTGAATATATTTTCAAATACCTAAAAATGTATTTGAATGAAGTTGAAATCCTGAGATGGGAGTAGAAATTGAGGCATTATTGTGGCTCATATATTAGATTTTACAAAAATAAAACAAAACTATTTACTTGCCAGTTTCTGTCCAAATTTCTGATTAATTTCTTCGCAACTGTTCTGATGGCAAATGAAAACCAAAATGAATTATTTAGATTGTAAATATACTCGCTCCATTAAACACAGTCCATTCTTTTTGTTAGAATGTAAACTGAGTGCAATTACTCCTGAAATATCTGAGATCTTTATTGTCAAATTGTCAATCCCATACCGAAGAACTATTGCATTTAATTCCCAACTGTGTGTAACTTACAAACCATATGATTGCCTTCTTTTATTGTGAATAATTTGAAACATTACAATAAGCTGCTTACTTAGATGATCTTTCATCTTGAGTTTGGCTTAAGTTCTGAATGTAATAATAATTACAGTATCAGCTGGGAATAGCAATAAAAGGGTACATGGTAATCATTATTCTACTTGATGGAATTTGAGGATTGGATGCAGGAATTCGTGTTTTTTAATAGGTTTTTTAATAATGATTCATTAGAAGTCAGAAACATTTGAAAAGTTAATTTATTTTGTTTCAAAATAGTAAGGAATGAGCATGTATAGAATGGTGTTGGCTGGGCTTGGAAGAATGAGAGGCGATCTCATTGAACATAAAACATTTCAAAGGGGTTGACAGGGTGGATGCAGTTTGGGTATTATTGCTGGTTGGTGGGACCTGAATCAGAATGCGTAGTCTTCAAAATAGGATCAGTCAATCAGGATTGAGAGGGGGCGAAATTCCATCTCTCAGAGGACTATCAGTCTCTGAATACAGAAACAAAGAACTGCAGATGCTGCTTTATAACCAAAGATATACACAAAAGCATGCTGGAGTAACTTAGCGGGTCAGGCAGTATCTCTGGAAAAAAGGATAAGGAGAACGATGTGAAGAAGGGTGCCAACCTGAGACATCAGATATCCTTTATCTCTGGATATAAAGGAGGTGCTGACTGACCTGCTCAGTTACTCCAGCATTTTTTTTGTATAGCAGTATTTATAGAAGTATTTGAAGTTCTCTGCTTCAGGATAGATCCTTAATCGTTTAGTATATTAATAACTAAGAGTGATACATTTTTGGACACCAAGGGAATCAAATGGATAATGCATAAAATAGTAAGATTAAACGAGAGTTTATGAGGAGTTACGATGAGCGTTTACGTGAAGAACCCCGCCAGTCTGCATGCACGTCAATCTTCAAAGCAGTGGTGTGAAATCACAGAAGAACAACAATTGAAGTATTATAGTAAGACTACAAACCTAGAACTACCAGATGAGCTTCATGATATGAGGGTTGGGAGCAGTGGGCAAGTAATCACTCATCGTAACGCCTCATAAAATAAAGATCAAACTTCAAACTGGTAAGTTCTCGTTTAATCTTACTATTTTACTTCGGAGTCACGTGAGTGATTCCGTGAAGATTTCAAAAATCTGTGATTTCACGCCGATCCAAATCCAGGCGTCTCACACTGCAATCAGTTGACTCTGGAGGAGTGAATAATGAGCAATACATTGAAACATGGTACTGATTAACATGTTAATGCTGTAATTCACAAAATAAACAAAAGAACACAATAGTGACTCCTCTCTCCCAGGGAGAAGCTATGAAACAGAATTTAAAACGGAATGGGCGAACACCACAGATTCAATAAGTGGTTTATTATAAAACCTCTGAAAAGTCAATTCATTTGACCATCCTGCGGCTGCAAGAATATGGTCTAGAGGGATGTCCATTGCCCTCGCTGCTGACGTTGATGCCACCCTGGTGGAGTGAGATGTGAAATTGTCAGTATTAACTCCTGCACAACCCAACACTTGTTTCAGTCATTGGGAAATGGTCTGAACTGACACTTTCATATGTGGCTTTTTGTGACTAATAAACAATGCTACCTCAGAGCCTCTGAGGATCTTTGTGACCTCGATATATTGCCGCAAATGCGCCACTACTCACAGCCGTAAATCAGTGGGATAAGCTGACAGTACGATCTTGAATCTGGCCACCCCTGGTCTGCTTTGTTTTATTAGGTCATAGATGTAAAAATGTACGTCATTCCCTGATGACACCATCCTGTCCAGCTGTAGTTTGTGCAAGGTCTGAACCCTTTGCGCTGATACGAGCGCCATGAGCATACCCAACTTTAGGGTAATCTTTGGCAAAGACAAGGATGTGGCTGTACCCCACTGACGAAGCAGCGTGAGTACAATGTTCACATCCCAGATTTCGGAATACCTAGGCCTGGGGGGATTAGAATTAAAAACATCCTTCATAAATCTGGATATTAACGGATGAGATCCTACAGACTGAAGTTCTGACACCCAGCATAGGTACGATGACAGGGCACTCCTGGCACTGTTGATGGCACTATAGCTCAGCCCTTCATCGAAATGTAGTTTGGACAGAAATTCAAGCACATCTGGGATGGAGGCTGTGTGGTATGTAATGTTCCCCTGTAAACAAAACACCTCCCATTTCCTGACATGAGAGATGTACTGCTTTTTTGTACTATTCCTCCAGGATGATGTGATGACATCCACAGTCCGATTGGATAGTCCCAGACCGAGGTATGGCCTTCTTAAAATCTACAAATTAACAAATTAACACGATCATACAACGGGTGTTGACCTCCAGTCACAGGGTGCACCAATAGAAGATGACGTTTTGGAACCACCATAATAGGTTGTGTAATAATGTCCAAAATAAGAGGGAACCATGGCTGTGTAGGCCAGACAGGTACCACCAAAACTCCTGAAGTGGAGTCCTGCTTGATCTTAGTCAAGCACCAGCTGATGAGGCAGAAAGGGGGAAATGCATATAAAAACATTCTGCCCCAGTGCAGCGAGAATGCATCCACCATGACTGCCCCTGGATCTGGTTCCCATGAAACATACTTCGGTACCTGGTGATTGAGTCTGGATGCAAACAAATCAATATCTGGCATCCCATACTGAAGAACGATTTCATTAAATACATCATGATTCAACATCCACTCTGTGTTGTCGTTGAATTTGCGTGACCTGGTGTCTGCCACCATATTCAATCCGCCTGGCAAGTAGACAGCTGAAATCCAAATGTTCTTTTTAATGCACCAGTGCCAAATAAGGTTAGCCAATTCATCACAAGCTTTCGACTTGATTCCACCCATGTGATTAACATACACCACTGCCGTGGTGTTGTCAATCTGAACATGTAAGTGATGCTTAGTGGAACAGTAAGCCTTGAGCCCATAAAATGCTCCTAAAAGCTTTAAATAATAGCATGGGCTGGTTGAAATTACCTGCATGTATTCTGAGTGCCTGTACCTTTGCCCTCTGTAAATGTTGGTAATGCAAATGTTCATATTGGACAGCTGGAAAGGCAGCTACCAATTTGCCAATTAAGCTTGCCACCTGTTTAATTGAAGGTGATTGCTCCCCCAAGAGCTTGATACAGCCTTCAGTTAAATCTAATCTCTTGCCCTTGGGCAGAGTCACAGACATGTGAGTTGAATTAAATGTGAATCCTAAATAGTCAATTATGTTAACCGGCAACAATTTTGATTTAGCTGGGTGGATAATGAACTCCACCCTCTCAACCATGAGTTTAACAGCTGAAACTGATAACTCGGCTGCCACAAGAGTTTTTCCAATTATTAAGATATCATCCAAATAGGCCATTAGAATATGGCCCTGTGCACAGAGTAATCCGAGTACTGGTTTTAGCATCTTTGTAAATAATCTAGGGGTTGAGATTAACCCATTAGGCAGTGCTCTAAATTGCCACAATTGTCCCATCCAGCTAAATTTCAAATATCTCCGATATCTTTATGAACAGGCACTGAGCAATATGCATCTTGAAGATCTATACATGCCATATAACACTCTCTGGAAATCAATTGCTTGGCAGTAGCAAATGTTTCCATTTTTAAATGATTACACTCCAAAACGGATTAAGTCCTGTCAGGTCTAAAAAAATCTGACACCCACCATCTTTCTTTGGTCCAAGAAAGATATTAGATATGAATTGACAATTTTGATACACCGTCTTCTCAATTACACCTTTAAAATATAATTTTGCTATTTCAGCTTGAATCTCCAAATTCGATTTTTGTGAGAAAATGAGTGCATGCTCTGGCTTGTGCTGGGTGGGTGGACACAGATTGGGAATAAATTCAATTTTAAACCCTTGTATACTCTGCAGTATAAACACGTTTGATGTTATTTTATACCATTCTGTGTAACCCTGGTATGTAATTCTCACTCAATATGTTTCGACAAGAACCAGACCCACCTACCTCCATGGTTACCGGTGGTGTTCTTTGTCCCCTGGTTCTGGAAGGTAATGGCATGTTTGGCGGCTGGATGTTGCTAGGCTTACACAGGGCAGAGAACCTCGGGTGAATGGTAGGGCGGACGGCGCTCTTTCTAAGACAGTTTATTTCAAAGTGCACATTGCACATGAGAGCCAGGGCATCCTGCTGAACTTCAGTCAGGTGCCCCCCATCCACCAACCTCCCAAAAGACGTGATGCCGGATGCGAGCAGCTTCAGCACCCTTTGCAGTTTTATCTCCTGCGCCCGGATGCCTACTCCCGTATGGCCCCAGATGGCATGGTTTACAGCCGGCACTTTAAGCAGGATACAATTCGCTGGGGTGTCATATTTTTTGGCCGTAGTATCCATGGCCAGCTCCTGAAGCTGGTGCGAGGCCAAGTAATTTATGCTGGCAGCCAGCTCTTCCCCCAGCGGCTCCCCAGAGTCTATTGGGACAGCAAACCTCGCTGCCAGGAATGGAACCTCTGGCTCGTGCCCTTCGTCTCGTGGGGCAGCCTCCACTGCTAAGCCCACAGATTCGGCGTCAGAATCGTACTGACCCGTTATGCTCTCCTCCTCCAAGAGGGAGACATTAGGCAGCCCTGTCGGAGCTGCTGGCGCGGGCTCTTGGAGAGGCCAGCGCTCTTGATGGAGTATCCTCTCCAATAAGAGCTCCATTCTGGATATCCGTTCTACAGCATCCATTCTGAAGGGAGAACCCTCCCGACCGGACTCGTCCGAGTCTATCGGCCGGACAGACTTTCTGGTGGCCTTACGCCCCTCCGGCGCAGCCACGGTGCCCTCAGACACCAAGTCTGTAGTTGCTGGTCCCAATACTAGCGACTCAGTAGATGAGCTAGGCGGCCGCCCACTACCCGCACTCCCGCGGTCTTTAGATACTTTTGCTACGGCTCGCCTTGCTGCTAACGATTTCTTCATGCTTGGACTTGCCCTCCTGTAACAAGATTTAACAAGCGCAGAAACGACCTCCAACATGTTTGACACTTACCTGAGGCTTTTTAAACTTACTGCTGGAGAAGCGCTGCTCCTCCCAGCCGGTCGCTGCGCCATGCGCCAGACGTAATGACGCGCATGCGGACTGGCGGGGTTCTTCACAGAATCACTCACGTGACACCAAAGTAAAATTAGATTCAAAATGGAGAATGAGGTATAATATTGAATATTGGAAACATCTTTATGGAATTCAACTTGACCACAAAGATAAATGCAAGGCATGTTGAGTCTCTGTGCATTGAGCCACAAGTACAATGAATTTGTTGCTTTCAGTGGCAAATCAGACAACATACAAAAACATAAATTGCACATAAATTCTACAAGAAACTGGAAAGAAAAAGATCATATTTAAAAAAATGGTCCGTATTGTTTTTGCTGTAAAAGTATGGTTAGGGTTCAGCATGAGAATTCAAGAACCCAATAGTTGCAAATAAGTGGGTGTTTCTGAACCCTGAGGAACTTCACACATCTGTACCTCCTGCCTGACAATAACAAAGAGTAGAAGGCACACCACAGAATGTGGGGATCCTTGATGATAGATGCCGGCTTTTAAAGGCTGAACGTCATGTAGATGATTTCAATGGTGAGGGAGGGGGGGGGGGGGGGGTGGAGGGGGGAAGTTGTACCCCTAATGGATCAGGCCCCTTGTTTTCCTGTGCATTAGAATTGCCATGCCAGACTATGACACAATGAGGCAGGAGACTCTCTGCAGAGCAACTGTGGAGGTTTGATAGGGCATTCAGTGACATGCCAATTTTTGTTAAACTTCTAAGAAATTAGAGCCACTGATGTGCCTTCTTATTACTTGAATCTATGTGCCTTGCCCAATATACGTCATTGTGATATTAACACGCAAAATCAAAATGATGCTACCATGCCAATGGGTACTTCAAAAGTTATAGTTAGTATTAATATTAATGATGTAGTTGAAGGGATAATAATCACATTTGTTGACGATGGAAAGAAATGTGAGAAAACAGGAAGTAAAAGGGATGAAAAGTGATTCAAATTGTTTTAATGAATAGGCTAAAGTTTGACAGATGGTATGCTGTGAATAATTTTGGCAAGAAAATAAGGAAGACCACAGAATGGTTCTAGACTGAAGAAATATGAGTGTGCTCAAACAGAGATATTTGGCATTGTTATTAACTTTCATCTTGACCATATTAGTCCTGCAGGAGGGACAGACAGGATTCACAGAAGAATTGGAGTATAAACGGATGATTGGAAATAATAGTACGGCAGAAGAGAAAGAAGAATCAATTGCATGTTAACTAATTAGTTAAGTTAACATATTAATGTTTGATTTATTAGTTCACAACCACTTCCCGTAGATCATTCTAAACTTCAGTTCCCAATAATGGCCACTGTTAAGAATGATATTTGCATGGAGAATTTCATACTTTCGTGTGATTAGCAGAGAACAGTTATCCTAGATGTGTCCCATGAATGTCTTGTTTGACGAAAATATTAACTGTGTGCGAAAAATTCCAATTCTCTTGTTGAATATATAAAGAAAATCGCCCCGAAATTTATTTCTGTTGCAAATGATTTGTTTCAAGATTCAAGGTGCTAAATACAGAAATAACCAATTAGATTGGATGTTGATCAAAATTTAATTAGAAGTAAATAATAAAAGATCCAAGTCTGTTATTATCCAGAGCAAAATAAATCAAATATATTTTAGATAATCCATGTGAAAATTGGATTTGGATTTGATCCCAGATGATAATGTCTTGAGAATATTTTGTGCTAACATGAATGCTGTTACTAAAAGACACGCCTGAGATTCAGCATCTTTGTATAATTAATTTACTGCAAAGAACTGTGTAAGCATCTATCCCAATATCATATTTTATGGCTTATAGTGTTACAGTACAGGAACTAATCTATAATTTAAAAACATGATATCAATTAATCATACAACCCCTTTGGGTTTATTGATGCTGTTCAAATGTACTGAGCCAGAGCTGTTTGTAGATTCTCTCTGTGTTTTTAAATGTTTTATATTTGTTTATATATTGAAATAAGAAACTGAATTTTCCACAGGACATGCAGTTATTTACCCTTTTGCTTTCACCCCAGTCATCTGTAAATTTTTGGAGATACAGGGCGGAAATAGGCCCTTCAACCCACTGAGTCCACGATCCCCACACATTAACACTATCCTACACACACTAGAGACTATTTACATTTATACCAAGCCAATTAACCTACAAACTGTACATCTTTGAAGAGTGTGAGGAAACCGAAGATCTCAGAGAAAACCCCATGCAGGTCATGGGGGGAGCATACAAACTCCATACAGACAGCACATGTAGTCAGGATCGAACCTGGGTCTCTGGTGCTGTAAGTCAGCAGCTCTACCACTGACCCACTGTGCCACCCTTTTTTCTTTTATATGACTTCAGTGCAGAATTAGTTAAGTTAACATATTAATGTTTGATTTATTGATTCACCATCACTTCCCGTAGATCTTTCTAAACTTCAGTTCCCAAAAATGCCCACTGTTAAGAATGATATTTGCATGGAGAATTTCATACTTTAGTGTGATTAGCAGAGAAGAGTTATCATAGAAACATAGAAAATAGGTGCAGGAGTAGGCCATTCGGCCCTTCGAGCCTGCACCGCCATTCAATATGATCATCCAACTCAGTATCCTGTACCTGCCTTCTCTCCGTACCCCCTGATCCCTTTAGCCCCAAGGGCTACATCTAACTCCCTCTTAAATATAGCCAATGAACTGGCCTCAACTACCTTCTGTGGCAGAGAATAGTAAGATTGAACGAGAACTTACCAGTTCGAAGGTTGATCTTTATTTCATGAGGAGTCGAAGTGAGGGATTTCGTGAAGAGCCCGCCGGCGCGCATGCTCGACATACTTCAAAGTAGCGGCGTGGAATCACAGAACCAACAATAGAAATGACTTCGCATAGTATGATTGAATTGACTAAGATTACCAGATGAAGGTGATTGAGGGTTGGGCGAGGAGGGCACGAAATCCCTCACTTCGACTCCTCATGAAATAAAGATCAACCTTCGAACTGGTAAGTTCTCGTTCAATCTTACTATTTCATTTCGGAGTCACGTGAGTGACTTCGTGAAGACGTCAAAGCTTCTGTGATTACACGCCCTGGACCACGTCCATGCTGACACACCACTACCAGGGATGGATGGGAGGAACAAACTGGCTCAATAGCTCATACTGCAAAACAAAAGCATATTTATTAATAACAAATCAAAAACCCCTCATGCGGGGACATCTCCACGTTCTTGACCTGCATTCAGCACGGCTTCTGCGAACTGTAGAGGAGCAGCAACAGGCTTGTTATAAAAACGCTGGAACACAGCTTCATTCGCCCATCCTGCTGTGGCGAGAATTTGGTCCATGGGCACCTCCATGACCCTCGCCGCTGACGTCGATGCAGCCCTGGTGGAATGAGACTTGAACACATTAGTGTCGATACCTGACTTACCCAAGACGACTCGAAGCCACCTGGATATCGTCTGGACTGTCACTCGATGATGAGGTCTCTTATGAGTGACAAGCAGGTATCTCTCCATTCCTCTGATGCGTGCCGTCACCTTGACATAGTGGCGGATATGTGAGGCTAAACATAGCCTAGCATCTGCGGGGTATGCCGGGAACTTCAGCTGCAGCCCTGTGCACCCAGGTCTATGCTGCTTTAGTAGCTCGTCAACGAAAAAGACTACTTCTGTAGGGGTAGATGTCATTCTGTCGACACGCAGTTTGTGTAGTGTCTGTACCCTCTGAGCTGAAGTCAGCGCTAGTAACATCACCAGCTTCATGGTGAGTTGGTCCAGTTGGAGCCCTTCCATGGGAGACCACGTCCTGAGCAGGGTTAATACGTCCCTGACATCCCAGGTGATATTATAGCGTGGTGTAGGCGGATTCATATTGAATATACCCCGCATGAGTCTGGACACTAGCCTGTTGGATCCTACCCCAATCTTGAGGTAGAATGATAGCGCACTTCTGGCGCTGTTGATGGCACTGTAACTTAAGTGTTCATCATGGTGCAACCCCGCGAGGAATTCCAGGACGTCGGTTATTGTCACGTCATCGTACGTGATGCGAGAGCGGCTGCAGTAGGCTTCCCACTTCTTAATATGCGAGCGGTATCTTCGCCTTGTGGACTCTCGACACGACGCCCCGATGGTATCCATGGTCCGAGCCGAGAGGCCGTATTGGACTAACGGCCTGTTCAGAACCTGCAAGCCAACAAATTTAAATAGCCATGGCAGGGATGTGGCTCCCCTGACACAGGGTGAGTAACCAATTGTGGGCAACCCTTCAAAAGGACCCAAGGTTCGTTGAGCATGTCAAAGACCACCGGATACCAAGGCTGTGTGGGCCAGTCGGGTATAATAAGGATGCCCTTGGCAGCATCTGCCTGAATCTTTCGCAATACCCGACTGATGAGGCAAAACGGAGGGAAGGCATAGAAAACCCAATTCCCCCAGTCCAGCGAGAATGCATCTAGCGCTATTGCCCCAGGATCTGGTTCCCATGAAACGTAGGCTGGTACCTGATGGTTCAACCGTGACGCAAAAAGGTCAATGTCCGGTTTACCAAATTTGGCTGTGACTTTAGCAAAAATCTCAGGATGCAACATCCATTCAATGTTGTCATTAAATTTGCGTGACCTGGTGTCCGCCACAGTATTAAGCTCACCTGGCAAATAGGTAGCTGAAATCCAAATGTCTCTTTGAATACACCAGAGCCAAATTGAGTTAGCCAATTTGTCACACGAAACTGACCTGGTACCACCCATATGGTTTAAATATGCCACAGCTGTGGTGTTGTCTATTTGGAGACGGACGTGTGCTCCAACAAGCTTGGAACAATATGCACGAAGTCCGTGGAATGCTGCCAGCAACTCCAAATAGTTAATCCCTTGAGTCAACAACATCGATGCCTCAAGGGTGTCCCATCTACCCCCACAACTAGAGCAATTATCAGTAGCTCCCCAGCCATTGGAGCTTGCATCAGTCTGTAAATATACCACCGGATTAGCCTCCCTGACAGGCTTAAATGAGTTGCTAATGTGACACACCCACCATTGCAACTCAGTTATCGCTTCGGACGGCAGCTGCATAGATCGATCGTAATGACCAGCGTTCCATTTTAACGCAGTAATTTTAGCTCTTTGCAAATTCTGATAATGCAAAGGTCCATATCGTGCTGCCGGAAACAAAGCCACTAACTTGCCAATTACTGTGGCTGTATGCCGAATCGATGGTATATTGGTGCCAATTAAATCTCTGCACACCTTAGTGACTTCCTCAATTTTGTTAATTGGTATAGTTATCCTCATGCTCATTGAGTTCACCGTGAACCCTAGGTAATTAATTACCTGGGCAGGGCAGAACTTTGATTTCTCTGGATGGACAATGAATCCTAATTGTTGAAATATATTGACAGCAGCTGCAACACCCTGTTCAGCCAATTGCAGGGTGTGGCCCACAATAAAGACATCATCTAAATAGGCCATAACTATATGATGTCGTTGTCTCAAATAAGCCATGATTGGCTTCACCAATTTAGTGAACAATCTAGGGGCTGTAGTAAGCCCATTAGGCAAAGCCTTATACTGCCAAAGTTGCCCCATCCAGATAAATTTCAAAAACCTTCTATCATCTTTCTGGATGGATACTGAATAATATGCATCCCTCAAATCAATGCATGCCATAAAGCAGCCATGAGAAATCAATGATTTGGCTGTTTCAAACGTATCCATTTTAAAATGAGTATATGTTACAAACGTATTCAAACGGGTTAGATCAATAATGACACGACAGCCTCCATCCTTCTTAGGTCTAGTAAATATGTTCGAAACAAATTCAATTGGCTCATGCACTGTTTTCTCAATCACACCCTTCTGTTCCAAACCTAAAATTTCCTTGTAACCTGCTGCCTGTTCTGCAGCAGACAATTTGAACGTACGACCAGGCATGTGCTGGGATGGAGGAATGTCGCCATTAATAAACTCAATTTTATGCCCCTGAATATTCCGCAACACATACTCATCACCAGTAAAATTACCCCATGCATCCAAAAACAACCGTAAACGACCACCAACATGGGAAGTTAAACAGAGAGAAAAGAGAGAACCAGACCCCCTCACCTCCGTGGTTACCGGCGGTCCTTGACACGTGTGGGTGGCCGTGGAGGTGCTGGGTTGGCTTGAGGGCGCGGCGTCTTCGATTTCCAAAAAGGTCTCTGCCGACCCTGTCCTAAAAAAGACCCTTGGTGCTGGTTCTGGTGTTGTCGTTGTGGAGCTAGAGGGTGAGTCCTCGTCGAGGCACTGGCCGACCCTCGTGAGCGAATGTATGGAGCTTTTGAGCCGGACGGTGTGGGGGCACTCTTAGAGCGCATGATCCCCACCGTTTTGGCTTGTTCGTCAAGCTCTTTGACTCTCTTCGAGAGGTCCTCACCAAAGAGCTGACGGGGCGGCGGCGGCGGCGGCGGTGGTTTGCACAATCCTGCAAACTTCGGGTTGAGTGCTGGGCGGATGCTGTTTTTGCGAAACCCGTTGATTTCGTGCTGGGTCGCGCACAATAAGGCCAGAGCATCTTCCTGGTCCAAATTCAGCTCGTCCTCGTCCACCGACCGCGCAAAGGCGGTAATACCGGCCGTGAGGAGTTTCAGGATCTGCTGCAATTGTAGCTCTTGTTGACGGATAGCCGCACTGATGTTGCCCCATATTGGCGTATTGACCACAGGCACGTTGAGGGAGTTGCAGTTTGATGGAGCCTTGTGACGGCTCATAGCCTGGATGAGGACTTCTTCCTGCAGCACCTGATTATTAAGAAAGTCCACTGTGGCTGCCAGCTTTGAATTGAGAGGAAGACCAGCCGTATGTGGGGCCGCGAATTTGGTCGCCACATCCAAAAGTTCCTCCGCTGGCACCTCCACCGGAGGTGGTACGGGATCCACCAGACCTCCTCCTCGTGCTGCTCCAGGCTGATAGTAGATGTTGGTGAAGACGCCCTGTGCCTGTTGCTGCCCTGCTGTTGTTGACGTTGAAGCAGGAGCTCCAGCAGCTGCTCCATACGGTCAATACGCCCTTCACCCTGAACACTCAGGTGGTCGGAGTCCTCCGGCTCTGAAAAGAAAACCGGGCTCCTGTCATCGGCCCGCACCTCGTCGAGGCCCTGCCGGTGCCGGTAGTTGTTGCTAACAGCCGCTGAGGCGAAACTGCGCGATTCCTGCGCGGGCGTGTTCAATCGCCTCCGTTTAGCGAGAGCTGAAGCCGCTGCCACTAAGGGCACATGCGGCGAGGTGTCGGCACCAGCCGAAGCATGGCTGCCTGGGGCCCGCGCAGTCTTGCCGGCTGCCCACATCGTGGACGTTGCCGACGCATGGTGCCGCCCACCCATCCATGGGGGGCTCGGCGACCGCGACGAGACCCGACTCAACCGACCCGTCCCGGCGTCGAGAGTCGGGGTGTGCCGGCTGGACCTCACAGCCGCCCCGGGTCTCGCCCTGGAACCTGACCGCTCCTCCGCGACAGGCAATGCCTTAGCCCTAACAGGGTTAGGCTTCTGGGCTCCTCCCCTCCCCCTTCTCGGAGGGCTGAGTGGAACAGGCCGTGCAACGGCACGCGCCCTGCTCGAGGTCGCCAGCGAGCCCGCTGACAACCTGACTGCCATGGCAGGGTCCCCCTGCTCTGGCGGCACACCACACTCCTCCTCGTCGAACTCCTCCGAGCTGTGGTGTGCTGGCGGATCTGGACCTGTGAACACAGGGCTTACCCACATCTCCGCCTGAGTCCCGGCCTGCGCTGCAGGTACTGCCGATGGTAAAGGCCCCGGAACTGTTGACCGGCGAACTCGTCCTGACGTCCTCCGGCCCTTCGAACTCCCATCCATGTCCTTGCTGCAAGACATAATCAGACAACAAGGACCACCAACTAAAGGTGGAATACTCACCTCCGTGGCCCCTTATGAAGGGCTGGCGAGGAGCGCGCTCCACCGCCAGCCGTCGCAGCAACGCGTTACGACGATATGTCGAGCATGCGCGCCGGCGGGCTCTTCACGAAGTCACTCACGTGACTCCGAAATGAAATTCCACAGATTCACCACTCTCTGTGTGAAAAATGATTTTCTCATCTCGGTCCTAAAAGACTTCTCCCTTATCCTTAAACTGTGACCCCTTGTTCTGGACTTCCCCAACATTGGGAACAATCTTCCTGCATCTAGCCTGTCCAACCCCTTAAGAATTGTGTAAGTCTCTATAAGATCCCCCCTCAATCTTCTAAATTCCAGCGAGTACAAGCCGAGTCTATCCAGTCTTTTTTCATATGGAAGTCCTGCCATCCCAGGAATCAGTCTGGTGAACCTTCTCTGTCCTCCCCCTATGGCAAGTATGTCTTTCCTCAGAGTAGGAGACAAAAACTGTACGCAATACTCCAGATGTGGCCTCACCAAGTCCCTGTACAACTGGAGTAGAACCTCCCTGCTCTTGTACTCAAATCCTTTTGCTATGAATGCCAACATGCCATTCGCTTTTTTTTCACTGCCTGCTGCACCTGCATGCCTACTTTCAATGACTGGTGTACCATGACACCCAGATCTTGTTGCATCTTCCCTTTTCCTAATCGGCCACCCTTCAGATAATAGTCTACTTTCCTGTTTTTGCCACCAAAGTGGAAAACCTCACATTTATCCACATTATACTTCATCTGCCATGCATTTGCCCACTCACCCAACCTATCCAAGTCACCTTGCAGCCTCACAACTAACACTGCCCCCCAGCTTTGTGTCACCCACAAACTTGGCGATGTTGCATTCTATTCCCTCACCCAGATCATTAATATATATTGTAAATAGCTGGGGTCCCAGCACTGAGCCTTGCTGTACCCCTGCCATTCTGAAAATGACCCGTTTACTCCTACTCTTTGCTTCCTGTCTTCCAGCTAGTTCTCTATCCACATCAATACTGAACCCCCAATACCACGTGTTTTAAGTTTGTATACTAATCTCTTATGTGGGACCTTGTCGAAAGCCTTCTGAAAGTCAGATATAACATATCCAAAGGTTCTCCTTTATCCACTCTACTAGTTACATCCTCGGAAAATTCTGTAAGATTTGTCAGACATGATTTACCTTTCATAAATCCATGCTGACTTTGTCCAATCATTTCACCACATTTCCAAATGTGCTGCTATCCCATCTTTAATAACTGACTAGCATTTTCCCCACTACCGATGTTAGACTAACTGGTCTGTAATTCCCCATTTTCTTTCTCCCTCCCTTTGTAAAAAGTGGGGTTACATTAGCTACCCTCTAATCCTCAGGAACTACTCCAGAATCTAAAGAGTTTTGAAAAATTATCACTAATGCATCCACTATTTCTGGGGCTACTTCCTTAAGTACTCTGGCATGCAGCCTATCTGGCCCTGGGGATTTATCGGCCTTTAATCCATTCAATTTACCTAACACCATTTCCTGGCTAACCTGGATTTCACTCCGTTCCTCCATCTCACTTGACCCCCGGTCCCCTGCTATTTCCGGCAGTTTATTTATGTCTTCCTTCGTGAAGACAGAACCAAAGTAGTTATTCAATTGGTCTGCTATGTCCTTGTTCCCCATGATCAATTCACCTGTTTCTGACTGCAAGGGACCAACATTTGTTTTAACTAGTCTCTTTCTCTTCACATATCTATAAAAACTTTTGCAGTCAGTTTTTATGTTCCCTGCCAGTTTTCTTTCATAATCTATTTTCCCTTTCCTAATTAAGTCCTTTGTCCTCCTCTGCTGGACTGAATTTCTCCAAGTCCTCTGGTAGGCTGCTTTTTCTGGCTAATTTGTATGCTTCATCTTTAGTTTTGATACTCTCCCTGATTTCCCTTGTTATCCACGGATGCACTACCTTCCCAGAGGAAGAGGGGGGGGGGGGGGGGGGGGTGGGGTGGGAGACAGTGTTAATTTATGTAAATGTGATTCTATGGGTGGGTTTGGGGAGGGGGGGGAGTGTAAAAAGTATGAGTATGTGAATGTTTGAAGTTCTTTTAAATGGAGAGACGCAGTAATCTCGTTGTATGTGACACATGCAATGACAATAATGCATTCTAATTCTAATTCTAATTCCCTGATTTATTCTTTTGCCAAACTGGGATGGACAATTTAGTAGTTCATCCATGCAGTCTTTAAATGCCTTCTATTGCATATCTACCGCCACTCCTTTAAGAATCACTTGCCAGTCTATCTTGGCCAATTCAAGTCTCATACCCTCAAAGTTACCTTTCTTTAAGTTCTGAATTAACAATGTCACTCTCCATCCTAATGAAGAACTCAACCATATTATGGTCACTCTTGCCCAAGGGGCCACGCACAACAAAACTGCTAACTAACCCTTCCTCATTACTTAATACCCAGTCTAGAATAGCCTGCTCTCTCGTTGATTCCTCTGCATGTTGGTTTGGAAAACTATCCCGCATACATTCCAAGAAATCCTCTTCCTCAGCACCCCTGCCAATTTGATTCACCCGATCTATATGTAGATTGAAGTCACCCATTATAACTGTTTTACCTTTGTTGCACGCATTTCTAATTACATGTTTGATGCCATCCCCAACTCCACTACTACTGTTAGGTGGCCTAGTCCCACTAGCGTTTTCTGCCCCTTAGTGTTTCGCAGCTCTACCCATATCGAT
The DNA here is from genome assembly GCA_963514005.1 of Raja brachyura. The sequence continues at coordinate 13,978,079 of OY740800.1, read as the reverse complement.
TCCATATCCTCCAAGCTAATGTCCTTCCTTTCTATTGCATCAATCTCCTCTCTAACCAGCAACGCTACTCCACCTCCTTTTCCTTTCTGTCTATCCCTCCTGAATGTTGAATATCCCTGGATCCATATTTCATAATCCATATTTATGAACCATATGTAACATGTGAAATGACTTTAAAAACAGTGCATCTGCTGCTCCTGTTAGTTGAGTAAAGAAGGGTCTCGATCCGAAATACCACCCATCCTGTCTGAAGAAGGCTCTCGACCCATCCCTTCTCTCCAGAGATGCTGTTTGTCTTGCTGAGGTACTCCAGCATTCTGTATCTATCTTCGTTTTACACCAGCATCTGCAGTTCCTTCCTACACACCTGTTATTTGAGTGTTGATCTCTTTTAATAAAGAATTATATGGTCAGAAGGTCGACTTTCCTTATTGTACAAAATGCAGAGGAATCCAAGGAGACTGCATTTGGCAATGGATCTGGGATGGTACTGATTTGGGAAGCAGCAAGGAAATACTCAAGTGTGAGATGGATCAAATGAGGTCCTCTAGGAAGAATGATAATGATGGCAGAAGTGGACTTGACAAATACTGTATGTTGGTGAGCTGGAAATGTATGCTAGGGAACAGTCATCTGGAAAATGTAGCAATGGCCCCGGTAACCAATGATATTGAGCCCTTAGTGAGAATATAAATTGGAAAGATGCAGACGTATGTGAGAGGAGGATGGCTATTACTAGTAGTAGAAGTCTAAAGGGCCTGTCCCACTTACGTGTCCTTGGCATGCAAATTACGTGACCTCGTCGTCGCGTTGAGGCATACGGGGCCTCGCGGGGCCGGTCCCACTGAGAAGCGCGGAGGGGTATGGAGTTGTGCACGACATCGCGCGGGGCTCCAAAAGCCGGCCAGCCCCATGATGGCGAGTATTCCGCAGGCTCCGTGGCTGGAGCCCCCAGGTCGTTCTGGTTGGAGGCCACTCCACGGTACTAAGCTACAACGTCTGAACAGAGCTGTTGATTATGAGCAATATCTAATACCCACATAGAAGAGTATAGCACTAGAACAGGGCCTTTGGCCCACAATGTCTGTGCCCAACATTAAGCCAAGAACCACTTCTTATCTGCTTACACATAATCCATATCCCTCTATTCCATAATTATCCATATATATCTACCTTAAAGTCTCGTAGATGTCATTATTATATCTTCCTCAACCATGCCCCATGGCAGCGTGTTCCAGGCACTTACCATCCTCTGTGTAAAATACTTGCCCCACACATCTTCTTTAAACTTTGCCCATCTTACATTAAAACTACGCCCTCTATTATTTAATTGTTCCATTTATGCCTCTCATGATAAATAGTAGGTCTCCCAGCAACCTTTGGCATTCCAGAGATACCAATCGATCTGTCCAACTGGTAGCTAATAGCCTCCAATCCAGGCTTCCCTCTGGTAAACCTCCACTGCACTCTTTCCAAAGCCTCCAGCTTGTAAAATTTGCTTCCATAGCTGTAGTGTTCTCAATATTTTAGAAAGCTTTCCTGTGGATTCAGAAGCATTCATATAAATGTACATGTCACTATATACTTAAAACCGAGTATCTTCACATCATTCAGTTGGATCCAATGGGATGTACAAAGAAATGCAAGAGGTCCCCAAAATGAGCTTCTTTGCAACTTAAGTTGTTTTATTTGAGCTTTTAACTTGGGTAGAGACTTGTTCAGTAGAAAATGGAGACCATATTGCATATGGAGATATGAAAATGGAGACCATATGTCACGAAGAAATTATTATTGAACATTGCACTTGTCGGGGCTACTTATAATTTTTGTTGGATTTGCCGACCTTATTTAACCCTGTTTATAAGGTGTCATTTAAACTGAAGGCTACATTTTGGGCAGAGGTTTAATAACAGGCATATAAACCATGTAAAGCAAAGACTGGTAACAAATGTTTGCTGGATCATTACAATTTGCCCAAACCGTTACCAGCTGTTGCATGTAACAATTGTATTATAATTGTGTTGTAATTCCTTAATTTATGAGATTTATGGGGTGGGTGAGTTATCAATTCTGTTTGGCCCCGCGCCCTAATTTCTAGGGAGAAAAATGAAACACACGTTAAAAAGGCTTTGGAGAGGATGCAGAAGAGTTTTACCAAAATGCTGTCCAAATTAGAGAGTATTACTTATAAAGTGAGGTTGGATTATTTTCACTGGATTCTTTTCTTTGGAATGCCAGTTGAAGAGAGACTATAAATATATAAAATTATGAGAGGCATAGATAATGCAGACAGTCAGTACCCGTTTCCAAGGGTGAAAATTCAAGGCCTTGTGGACATACCTTTATGGTGAGCGAGGAATGTTTAAAGGCGATTTGTGGGGCAGATTTTGTACAGAGAGAAAGGTGGCTGTCTGGAATGTGCTGCCAGGGGTGGTGATGGAGGCAGGTGTGATTTAAGTGGCATTTCAGAGGCTTTTGAAATGGATAAATGGATCACATGCAGGCAGAGGAAATTAGTTTAACTTGGCATTATGTTCAGCATAGGCCGAATGAATTGTTCCAATGCTGTATGTCTATGTTTACCAGACTTAATGTTTGTGGGGGATGATTGTGTACAATTAGTGGAGTGGGAACATTTGCTGCACTTTTCACACAACACTTCAAAACAAATATTTCTTTCAATTTTGAAAATCATGAAATGAATAAAAGCTCTTTTCATTTCAATCAGTTTAACAAGTTGTTGTTCTCAAAAGTCCTTGTTGTCAAATATTCTTACTTTGGACTGTTTTTCTTCTACATAATGCACAGCAACATTGAAGGAAATTGGTTAATTTATCTTGATTTGAATTGCTTCGGCAATGCGCTTACTACGTCAAGCCTGAAAATGTATAACTGCATTTATTTTTAAAACTGTTTTGTGAATAAAAATTCAAATTGTACAGCAAACTACTCCTCCTTCAGTAGATATTTGCTTATAATGAAAATCGAAGTAAGTAATGGACTTAGTAAAATGCTCATTTGACTCACGTTTTAATTATAACGTGGTTGCCGTTTTCTGCTCTGATCCATAACTCACACTGACCCCAACTGTCATGGTTAACAACAAATTAGTTTGCTTGTTTCCTAATGAAGAATAAGAAGCAAAACCAAGTTTAAATTTGCAGTTTTTCTGCACAATAACCCTATCACCAAACAATAACCAAAATCAGCATCATTAAACGGTGGGCACGGTGGCGCAACGGTAGAGTTGCTGCCTTACAGCACCAGAGACCTGGCTTTGATCCTGACTACTGGTGTTATCTGTATAGAGTTTATACATTCTCCCCGTGACAGCGTGGGTTTTCCCCGGGTGCTCCAGTTTCCTCCCACAATCCAAAGACGTAGGTTAATTGGCTTCAGCAAAGATTGTAAATTTTCCCAAGTTTGCAATTTTCCCAAACTAAACTAAAATAAAATGAAAAACAAACAAAACTACAAATGCTGGAATTTGAAATAGAAGTGGAAATGCTGGAAGAACCCAGCCAGTCAAGCGGCATCTGTGGGGAAAAAAAACTGTTCGCATTTCTGGTCAGGAAGTGTTTCTGAGGAATGGAACCTGACCCGAAATGTTAATTAGTTTCTCTTTCCACATGATTGACCAAAGAATCGTTGGCTGCATTTATTTAATAAATGTTTTTCATCCAGCAGGTACTGTTTTCCCTATCTTATCCGATATTTACAATGATGAAGAAAAGATGTGACCAAAACTCAAGGGACAGGGAAATGTAGGAGGATGCATAATTCTCGCCTTTGCAACATGAGAAATATTGTCAAACTGTTATTTGTTTCTAAGTGAGAATGGTAACAGCACCATATTTGCATTGCTGAAGTTAGTGCAAGGAATGTTAAATGTTGTTGTTGCTCAACCTTACGATTGTAATCCGAAACATTTGGGCAGACTGCAAGCAGAAAATAGTCACACATCGTCATTTCTGTCAGTTCAGTTACATCCTAGACACCTTGTCCCATAGGCACAAGGACAAAAAATAATCATTACTTACTGGATTAGAATTGTTGGGCCATGCACTAAATTATGGGACATATATAACTTACTGTTTGATATGCTCATGCAGATTCTTCAAAGGATTCCTTTGATCTCAGCATTCAACAAGAACATATTTTTGAGATATATTTCCTTGTAACAGCTGGGTCCACCTGCACCTTGTTGTTCTAGTATTCTTTTAAACGTTCTTGCACTTTGAAAGTCTACTGGATCAAATGCTGGTTGCACGTGGTATCTTCTAGTTTCAGATTAAAATGTCAGGGAGCTGTAGTCAATTTAGACATGTTTGTGGTTATCAGTTGGGAAGATGAAAATGTGGAAGAAGCGGCTATAATCTGTGCTATCAATTGAAGATATTGCTCTCTGGGACAATACTTAAAGTCTATGATTCCGAGTTCCGTGTCAAAGCTGTATTTGCCTTTCAATAGCTATGATAACTTTAGAATTTCCATAAATTGTATGCAAGTACAAGTGTAAATAAATACTACGTAATAAAAAAGGAACTGCAGATGCTGGTTTGTACCAAAGATACACACAAAATGCTGCAGTAACTCAGTGGGTCAGACAGCATTTCTGGAGAAAATGGATAGGTGATGTTTCAGGTCAGGACCCTTCTTCAGACAGTTATTGGAGGGGGGGGAGCAGATCGGGGCAGGCACAAAATGACCACAGGCAGGGGGGTTCCCTGATAGGCTGATTGTTGGCTAGGGATGGTGTGATACCATATAACCATATAACAATTACAGCACGGAAACAGGCCTTCTCGGCCCTTCCAGTCCGTGCCGACCATTCATTTTCCCCTAGTCCCATCTACCTGCACTCAGACCATACCCCTCCATTCCCTTCCCGTCTATATACTATCCACTTTACTTTTAAATGTTAAAATCGATCCTGCCTCCACCACTTCTGCAGGAAGATCATTCCACACAGCCACCACTCTCTGAGTAAAGAAGTTCCCCCTCATGTTACCCCTAATCTTCTGTCCCTTAATTCTCATGTCATGCCCTCTTGTTTGAATCTTCCCTACCCTCAATGGGAAAAGCTTATCCACGTCAACTCTGTCTATCCCTTGCATCATTTTAAAGACCTCAATCAAGTCCCCCCCTAACCTTCTGCGCTCCAAAGAATAAAGACCTAATTTGTTCTCTGTAACTTAGTTGCTGGAACCCAGGCAACATTCTAGTAAATCTCCTCTGTACTCTCTCTATTTTGTTGACATCCTTCCTATAATTAGGCGACCAAAATTGTATACCATACTCCAGAATTGGTCTTACCATTGCCTTGTACAATTTTAACATTACTTCCCTACTCCTATATTCAATGCTCTGATTTATAAAGGCCAGCACACCAAAAGCTTTCTTTACCACCCTATCTACATGCGATTCCATCTTCAGGGAAATATGCACAGTTATTCCTAGATCCCTCTGTTCCACAGCATTCCTCAATTCCCTACCATTTACCATGTACGTCCTACTTTGATTTGTCCTGCCAAGATGTAGCACCTCACACTTATCAGTATTAAACTCCATCTGCCCAAATCTCTCTGTGGACTTTGAAAATCTACTTCATTATCCACAGCACCCCCTATCTTAGTATCAGCTGCATACTTACTTATCCAATTTTCCACCCCATCATCGAGATCATTGATGTACATGATAAACAACAGTGGACCCAACACAGATCCCTGAGGCACCCCACTGGTCACCGGCTTCCAACCTGACAAACAGCCATCCACCATTACTCTCTGGCATCTCCCATTCAGCCACTGTTGAATCCATCTTGCTACTCCGCCATTAACACCCAAAGATTGAACCTTCTTAACCAACCTTCCATGGGGATACCAAGAGGGATACATCGTTGCGAACTGTGGAACTGGTTAACTGACTTTTAGTAAAGGAAGGGGAGAGGGGAGAGGGGAGGGGAGTGTTTGTAGAAATTACCTACAATTACAGAACCTACAATAATGACTTCAATAATACAGATCAATAATACAACTCAGATGAAAGCCTGTCTTGTCATTAATATAATGCTGCAGCAATCCCAAAAGCCATCTTCCTTTGATTACTCATTAATACACTGTTTGCTCCTTTTCCTCTCTATATATATATTCAAAAACCATACGCCAAATAGTCTAACCACCAATGAGATAAGGATCATATTTTTAGAGAGCACAGCTGAATTATCATGAGAATTCAATTTTGAAGAAATTGCTCTAGGATCTTGCATCCCTTGTCTTAAAGAATGCAGGTTTAATGCTGCACATACACGAATATATGATTTTCTCAGTGTGTTCATAATGGTCAGCAGAGATTTATCCCAGATTGAGAGGGACCCTAGGAGAATTATAACCATCCTTGGTTCACAAACAAGGTCAACGAAAATATTAAATCAAAGACTAAAACATATGAAGTGGGAAAAGCATAAAAAACACGTGAGGACTGGGAATGTTACTGAACCAGCAACGAGAGACTAAAACAGTTAAATAGGAAGAAAATAGCTAATTATATGAGAAAACTGGTAATATCTAAACAAACAGCAAGAGCTTTAAGCACATGTATAAAGGTAGCTAGGATACAAATGGGGCCCCAGAGAGTGAGATTGGGTAGGTAATAGCAGGAAACAAGGAAATGGCAGATAAGTTAAATCAATAATTTCCATCTTTCTTCAAGACAGAGGATATGGCAAACATCCCAAATATAACTGACGGGTTCGATTAAAATACTATGGAAGAGCTTACGGCAATCATTATTACAAGGTCTTTGGAGAAATAATGAACATAAAGGTAGACATATCACATATTCAGAAAGCACTTGAGAAGTTGCCACATAAAAGGTTGGTGCACAGGGAATGCATGGTATTAGGGGAAGTGTGTTATGTTGGCATGGATTGAAGATTGGTTAGTGTTTAAAATATGGAGTTGGAACAAACAGGTCTTTTTTAGGATGGAAGCTTGCAACTAGTGGAAAACCTTAAGGATCAGTTCTAGGCTCCCATTTATTTATGATTTACATGGATGCATAATGGGAATTCAGTTCCTATTAACAGGTTAAATATAAGATGCTTTGGGTTCAAATATGGCAATTTACAACGATTCCAGTTCAGACAAAAGCAAAGAAGAAAATCTACTCCAGGTTTTGAAATTGACAATTTTACCAAGAAATGCTGGAAGTGTTCAGCAGGTCAAGTGACACGAGGTAGTGTTAATATTCAAGTCAATGGCCTGAAAGACCATCAGTATTTCTATGTCTGCTGATCCTACCTAAGCTGCTGACTATTTCCAGTTTTCGCAACTTTCAGGTTAAACTCAGACAGATGCCAAGAAGCATTTGGAGATAGGGATTTGTTGCAGGGACAGGAACAATTTTGTCAGTTATGTCAAATTCTAATCAGAAGAAATGTATGCTAATACATACCTGGATATTATTAAATTAGTCAATTCACATAATTAGTCAATTGACCACATATTATTCAATTATTATTCAAGTAGTCTGACAAAACTGTTATAGAAAAAGATGATGGTGTGAGAAGAGTTTTAAAATGACATTATGTTTGCAAGTAAACTGCAATGGGAAAGTCACATCAAGGCAAGTCAACTTTATTTGTCACATACACATACAAGATGTACAGTGAAATGAAAGTGCCAATGCTGGCGGGATTGTGCAAAACAACAGAACAAAACCATTATTTACATTGAAAAAAAGAAGACGCATCAGTATTTACGACCTGGTGAGATTGTAATTCCGGTTCTAATCCTACCCTCCTTGTCTGGTTCAGTCAAACACCGAATAGCAAAGATCCTATAGCGGAGCAAGATGGACTACTCCCACGAAAAATGCATAGTACGGTCATGGGCAGATTCATGGGTAATTATAGGACCCATTTAAGCAACCAGCCTCCGCCATCTTACCTCCGCCATCTTGCCTCCGCCATCTTGCTTCCGCCCAACAATATTATCTTTGCTTCCGCCTCCGTCTTCGGGATTGAGGCCAAAGATCCTATAGCGGACCCGCTTCCTCCGCTGTTGCTGCTGCTTCATGGCCGCCGCCTCTCACTCGCTCTCCCTTTCCTGCCTCTCCCGCCACTTCGCTGCAAAGATCCTTCTTTTTGGGTTTTTTTTTCCAGGCCAAAAGAATATTCGGTTTTATTTTTAAAAGGCAAGGACAGGAGAGGCGACGGCGGCCGAGACCACACTGGTGCTGCGAGGAGCGGGTCGGCAGACGGACGCTCCTTCACCGTGCGGGCGGGCTTAGCGCTGCTGTGCGGTTTGGGCGCTCCTTCACCCGTGCGGTTTGTGCTGTGCTGAGCTGAGCTGTGCGGGCGGGTGGGCGGGCGCTCCTGGGTTGTGCTGTACTGTGCGGTTTGGGCGCTCCTTCACCCGTGCGGTTTGTGCTGTACTGTGCTCGGGAAAAAGATATCGCAGCATAAGGAGCAGAACATCAAGGTTCTGCAACAGCTTCTTCCCACGAGCCATCAGACTCCTGAATGCCATGTAATGGGCTGCCACCGTTGTCTATTTATCCTTTTATCCTTTTAATCCATGCCTATCCTTCTGTTAATTTATTGTCTTGCACAGGGAGCCAAATGCAACGTAATTTCGTTTGGAACTGCATATATCAATGTATTTCTAAATGACAATAAAGTTTGTTTGATTGTTTGACTTTTGACTTGACTAGGCTCTGCTATAGGATCTTTGGTTTTTCCGCAGCTCCCGCAGCAGCAGCTTCGTCCGCTGGACTGGAGGGCGGCAGCTTCGACCGCCCCGGGCTGCGGAGTTTGAACAGGTCAATGGCAATATTGGTGCCATCTGCTGCTGATGTGCCATTATCAGATATTCAAGAAAATGACCAGAGTCAAAATTTATAAACATTTTATTCTTTAACAAGAATTAACAGAATTATGAATCTAACCCTATATCACACACACAAACTGTTCCCCCGCAACGTTGATTACACTGCGTGTCGGGTCAGTTCGGGTAGGTTCCGGTTACTATAAAATCAACTCAAACACAGCTTATGAGCCATTAAAAAGAAATGATTTAAAGAAGAAAATTATCAGTCAAATTTTATTCTTTAACAAGAATTCACAGAATTATGAACTAACAGGATTATGAATCTAGCCCTATATCACACACACAAACTGTCTCCCCCGCAACGTTGATTACACTGCGAGTCGGGTTGGGTAGGTTCCGGTTACTGACGAAAAAAATGCCAATGTTCCGCTCCGTTGCGTACTATACGTCAGCTCATTGCATTTCGCAGGAGTGGCCTATCTTGCTCTGCTATAGGATCTTTGCCGAATACGAAGCACTGGTAATCAACTCTATTATCTAACACCAATACAGTACCTAGTCCAATACCACAAGTCCAATCCTTGTCTCTACCCATTCAAACTCTTCAGCCTTGTGCGAATAGAGCAACTCCAGAAGATCAGCACACTTCCATGTGTTATCCCAGAAGATCGACACACCCCTTTGTGCTCTTCCCTCTTTTATACCCTCACGGACCCTTGACGCAAAATACATGGGGGGGGTAATTACAAACCAATTATCAATAAGGATTACAAAATACATTGAAGGACAGCTCCATAACCCAATCACAAAATATCACATAACAAATATCGGTCACAACAATGGGGCATGCAGTTCAACCCTTCCAAATGTGAAACCATGCGTGTCACCAGAAAGAGGAATCCAGGCGTCACATCTTACAACATACTTGGTGTCACCCTTGAAGAATCCAAACAAACCAAGTATCTTGGCATCAAATTACAAAATGATCTACGATGGAATGGTCAGACTCATCATGTAACAGTGAAAGCAACAGGTGTCCTAAACTTCCTGAGGCGCAACTTCCATCATTGTTCAGCTTCTGTCAAGAAGAAGCTGTATTTCACCCTCGTTAGACATCTGGACTACGCAGTTGCAGCTTGGGACCCATACACAGATAAAAACATTTCATCCATTGAACGTGTCCAAAGACAGGCCGCTCGATTTGTTGCTAACTCCTACGAGAGAGAAGCGAGTGTCACCAAACCTCTGAATTCTCTGGGGTGGAACCCTCTCCAAGACAGACGTGAAGCTCACCATTTGACCTGTTTTTACAAAATGTTAAATGGTCAGTTAGACATAGATCACAAGACCTACACCAACCCCAAACCAATTAGGAGCAGACGAGGGCATTCGATCCAATTTGTGGTCCCAGCCTCAAAGACAGATGTGTACAGCAATTTGTTCTTTCCACGCACTATTAAAGCATGGAATAATCTCCACCAAGCCACGGTTGCCCAGCCAGATGCAAATAAATTTAAATTGGCACTTTCTTCCCAATAAACCTCTCTGGCTAAACCCCTCCCTTCACCACCTCCAGTTTAAATTCCAGTTGGAATATTTTGGAGGACCAAGTAACGAAGAACCAAGAACATAGTTTTGATAGAAAGCAGTTAGTGGGAAACAGTTCAATTAAGCAAAGAAACAGAGAGAGTTCAGAGGAGGTTTACTAGAATGTTGCCTGGGTTCCAGCAACTAAGTTACAGAGAAAGGTTGAACAAGTTGGGTCTTTATTCTTTTGGTGCGCAGAAGGTTAAGGGAAACTTGATTGAGGTCTTTAAAATGATGAAAGGGATAGACAGAGTTGACGTGGATAAGCTTTTCCCATTGAGGGTAGGGAAGATTCAAACAAGAGGGCATGACATGAGAATTAAGGGACAGAAGTTTAGGGGTAACATGAGGGGGAACTTCTTTACTAAGAGAGTGGTGGCTGTGTGGAATGAGCTTCCAGCAGAAGTGGTGGAGGCAGGATCGATTTTAACATTTAAAAGTAACTAGACCCAAGTGCAGACCCGTTGGGTCTGTTCCCCCAACGTGCGGTTGCAGGGGAGGGAGGGCGGGGCAGCATGTCCCTGAGGGTGGGTGGGTAGAGAGGGGTGGGGTAAGGGAGAGGAGAGGGGAAGGTGAGAGGAGAGGGGTTGTGGGGAAGAGGGGAGGAAAAGGAGGTGGAGGGGAGGGGAGAGGAGAGGGGGAGAAAGAGGGGTAGGGGAGAGATGGAGAGAGAGTGGAGGGGGAGGGAAAGAGAGAGAAAGGAGAGGGAGAGAGGTGGGGAGAGAGAGGGGGTGAGAGAGGAGGGGAGAGAGAGAGAAAGGAGAGGGGGAGAGGTGGGGAGGGGAGGGAGAGGGGAAGAGTGGGGAGTGAGGGGATGAGGGGTAGCAGGGAATGGTGCAAGAGCGAGGGGAAGGGGGTGGGGGGGAGATGGGGATGAAGAGGGTGGGGGAGAGAGGGGGTGGGAGTGGTGAGGAGAGAGGGAGATGGAGAAGGGGAGAGGGAGGAGGAGAGGGGGGTGGGGGAAGGTGTGAGAGGGTTCAGGGAGGGGTTGAGAGAGGGGTGGGATGGGAAGGGGAGAGAGGGGGGAGAGTGTGGAGGGAGGGGGAGAGGGGTAGGGGAGAGAGAGGGAAGAGTGGAGGGAGGGGGAGAGTGGTAGGGGGAGGGGGAGGGGGAAGAGTGAGGAGGGAGGGGGAAATCGGAGAGAGGGGGAAGAGTGGGGAGGGGGAGGGAAGGGAGGGGGAGAGAGGGGTGGGGGAGGGAGGGGGAAAGGTGGGGAATGGGGGAGAGAGAAGTGGAAGTGGGGAGGGAGGGTGAGAGGTGTAGGGGAGAGTGGTGGAAGTGGGAGAGAGGGAGGGGGAAGGGGGAGTGGTGTAAGAGGGAGAGAGGAGTAGGGGAAAGGGGTGGGGGAGATAGGGAGGGAGGGGAGAGAGAGGGTGGGGGAGAGAGAGAGTTGGGGTGGGAGAGGGGTGGGGTAAGGGAGAGAGAAATGGAAGAGTGGGGAGAGAGGGAGAGAGGGGTAGGGGAAGTGGTACAGTGTCCCCCTAGTCACATGTGTGGGGGATATTAGGTGGTACAGTATCCCCCTAGTCACATGTGTGGGGGATGAGGTACAGTGTCCCCCTAGTCACATGTGTGGGGGAAGTTGTGCAGTGTCCCCCTAGTCACATGTGTGGGGGAAGCGGTACATGTCCCCCTAGTCACATGTGTGGGGGAATCGGTACAGTGTCCCCCTAGTCACAAGTGTGGGGGATATTAGGTGGTACAGTGTCTCCCTAGTCACATGTGTGGGGGTTGAGGTACAGAGTCCCCCTAGTCACATGTGTGGGGGATATTAGGTGGTACAGTGTCCCCTTAGTCACATGTGTGGCGGAAGTGGTACAGGTCCCCCTAGTCACATGTGTGGGGCATGAGGTACAGTGTTCCCCTAGTCACATGTGTGGGGGAAGTGGTACAGGTCCCCCTAGTCACATGTGTGGGGGAAGTGGTGCAGTGTCCCCCTAGTCACATGTGCAGGGGGGGGGCAGCATGCCCCTGAGGGTGGGTGAGGGGGTTAGAGAGTGGTGGGGTAAGGGAAGGGGAGGGGAGAGGAGAGGGGAAGGTGAGAGGAGAGGGGTTATGGAGAAGAGGGGAGGAAAGGAAGGTGGAGGGGAGAGGAGAGGGGGAGAAACAGGGGTAGGGGAGAGGTGGAGAGAGAGTGGAGGTGGCGGGAGAGAGAGTGAAAGGAGAGGGAGAGAGGTGTGGAGAGAGAGGGGGTGAGAGAGGACGGGGAGAGAGAGGGAAAGGAGAGGGGGAGAGGTGGGGAGGGGAAGGAGAGAGGAAGAGTGGTGAGTGAGGGGAAGAGGGGTAGCAGGGAGTGGTGCAAGAGCGATGGGAAGGGGGTGGGGGGAGATGGGGATGAAGACGGGTGGGAGAGAGAGGGGGTGGGAGCGGTAAGGAGAGAGGGAGATGGAGAGGGGGAGAGGGAGGAGGAGAGGGGGGTGGGGGAAGGTGTGAGAGGGTTCAGGGAGGGGAAGGGGAGAGAGGGGGAAGAGTGTGGAGGGAGGGGGGAGGGGGAGGGGAGAGAGAGGGAAGAGTGTGCAGGGAGGGGGAGATTGGTAGGGGAGGGGGAAGAATGAGGAGGGAGGGGGAAAGCTCAGAGAGGGGGAAGAGTGGGGGGGGAGGGAAGGGAGGGGGGAGAGAGGGGTGGGGGAGGGAGATGGGGAAAGGTGGGGGATGGGGGAGAGAGAAGTGGAAATGGGGAGGGAGGGTGAGAGGTGTAGGGGAGAGTGGTGGAAGTGGGAGAGAGAGGGGGGGAAGGGAGAGTGGCGGAAGAGGGATAGAATAGAGAATTTTTTAAAACGGATTTTTAATGGGGGTTTTTAAGCATTTTTAAAAAATTACTTGTCTAATGTAAAGTATAGATACGCAATGAAAACCAGAAAATGAAATAAAATTAACACTTGTCTAAAGATAACATTTGATAAACACGGCTGTGGAAATCGACAAAGAAAAAAGCAATCTCTTCAAAGTGGAGTAATGGAGTCCTTTGAATAAAGAGAGAATATTAAAAAACCAGGAAAATGTGTGTTAATTTGGCAGAGCAAATAACGGAGAACTTAATAAAAAGAATTATTCAAATATAAATAAATATTGAAAACATCGTCTACGTTTACCTTTTGAAAAAAGTGTAAATCGATAATAAGATTTTCAAAACAAAAGTGTCAAATGAAAAATGAAATAACGGCAGAAATCCAGCGTTTAGATCGATCGCTGTCGAGAAACGAAGTCCGAATGACCGTTGGGGAAGAATGTTCTTGAAAAGTTTCCAACGCAACGCCGGCCGGGAATGTCCCCCCAGTCACATGTCCACACAGGCTGCTGGGGGGAGGGGCTGGGGCTGGGGCCAAGGTAGATGTAAATGAGATCCATTCCGATTGGCCATTTGTGAGGGATGGCATTGTGACATCACACAATGGAACGTGCTGGAACATCAGGAGGCTGGGGGGCTGGGGCTGGGGCAGATGTAAATGAGATCTGTTCCGATTGGACATCTGTGAGCCTTGGGCTTTGTGACAAGGAACGATGGATGTTTACCAACAATCTATGAGTGAGAGCAGTTCGATTTTCGAAAAAGGGGGGTGGGGGGACGACGGATTTTATTAGAAACGGAGTACGTAACGACGTCCAAACGTGACGGGGAGCGCCGTCGGGAAAGCACGAGCGTAACGTCCGGGCCGGTGGGAAAAACGGCGCCGTCCTAGGGTCCTGTTTAGGCGGAGCGCGACGTCAAAGGGCGGAGACACGGCAGACGGTTGTCGGCAGCCGGCCACACAGTTTTAATATATATATATGAAGTGGACAGGTATATGGACAGGAAGGGAATTGAGGGGTATGGTCTGAGTGCAGGTAGATGGGACTAGGGGAAAATAAATGGTCGGCACGGACTGGAAGGGCCGAGAAGGCCTGTTTCCATGCTGTAATTGTTATATGGTTATATGGTTAAACATTCTACCAAGTAAAGTAAACAATTTGGGCAAGGCCCCTCTCCTTGACCAATCACAAGTAATGGCGCGAAGACCATGCAACATAGTTAGCAACATTATTATAACCCACCATTTCCCAACCAAGCCTGAGCAAGCATTTGCAGCAGGACCTAGCTCCATCTGCAAAACCTCATACATATTAACAATTAAAGGTCATCTGGACATCAACCTTTATTCAACCTCATCCCAGGCCACAGGCACTCTGGAGCCATGATCCTCATGGTCTTTGCAGCTTTTGCAAAAGATGTCAAGCAGGCTTTACAAAAGCAGAAATCCTCCATTTTGTCAGCTACCCAAAATGCCCAATATGATCAAGATCAGAGTTTACAGTCCTAACGGACTGTGGGAAGAAATTCTGTCTCAGCCTCTGTTTTTGCTGCGTGACAGCGGAGGTGCCTGCCTGACCGCAGCAGCTGGAATAGTCATAGCTGGGGTGGTTGGGGGGTCCATCATGATCCTGCAGGCTCTGGATCTGCACCTTCTGGTGTATAGGTCCTACAAGGGGGGGGGGGGGGGGGTTGTAGTTCCCGTGGCGCGTTCGGCCGAACGCACTACTCTCTGCAGCGCCTTCCTGTCTTGGGCAGAGTTGTTGCCAAACCAGATAGAGATTTTTCCAGTCAGGATGCTTTTTACAGCACCAGAGTAGGAGGATTGAAGGATCCTCAGAGAGACTCTGAATTTCCTCACCCACCTGATGTGGTAAAGACGCTGCTTTGCCTTTTCCCCAGGAAAATCAGTATATGTATGTGAAGCAAATTTGTGGTCCATTCAGAAAGACCGTTTGCTTCTAATTCCAACACTCAGGAGATGACAAATGGAGGCTGAGAGTTAAGGGGCTGTCCCACTGCGGCGACCTAATCCACGACTTAAGAAGAATGTCTTCGACCTTTAAGCTCGAGGGCACTCGCCTGGAAAACCTCGAGCTGGATCGACCGTCCGCACACACAAACACATCGCAAAGGCGGGGGCCAGGGAAAGCGGGGGAGCTCTGTCTGATATTCACCCCGTGATGAAGAGGAAGGTAAAAGACGGCTGCACAGTGTACGGTAAGTCCTTTAGAGAGAGCGGGGGTTGGGGGGGAGAGAAGGGGAGAGAAGGGGAGAGGGGGTAGAGAAGGAGAGGGAAGGGAGAGAAGGGGAGAGAAGGGGAGAGAAGGGAGGATAACGGGGAGAAGGGGGAGAAGGGGAGAGAAGGAGTGGAGACATTTTTAAGAAGTATAATAAAGTTTAGCGGGCATTTAACCTACCGGTCGCTTTTCCTTTGTCCTGAAAACTCCAATGAGCCAATCTAAATGCCCGGTCAGCGAAGGAGATTGCCTACGGCTGCCCTTGACTGCCTTTAACGGAATGGCGACCCCACGCCACTGCACTACGAGTTAAAAAGAACCATGCCGACCAAATTTTACTAGCGGAAAATTTTTCCACATGCTGAAACATTTTCCGTGACCTAGCTGAGGCCGCGAGTATGCAGGAACTTCCCTCGAGCATGAAGGAGAGTTACAGTGACCTCATAGGACCACCAAGGACCAAGTGTCGACCATGCTGCAAGTTTGAGTCGAGGGCAAACTCTTCTGAACTCACGGATTAGGTCGCCGCAGTGGGACAGCCCCTTTAGACTGGTAGATCCTAAAAGTAGGAAAACCAACAGCTGGATTTTGGGGAAAGGCAATCCAAGGTTCCAGACCTAAGAAATCCCACCTCAGAAGTATCATTGAAAGAAGAATTCAATCTAAGGAATCTCAGTCTCTTTATTTAATTTACTAAACTGGAGGAAGAAGTTTTAGAGTATAAAGCTAAAAAAAAGAGATGAAGTGACATTAATATTCTACTTAGACAGTTTTATTGTATTGCCTGGAAGTTCGTGGGAATTATATTTATCCAATCTGGAGAAGATAGAACTGACAAAGTGAAAAAGGACGGTGATTTGACAAAGAAAGCTTGAAAGCTTATATCAGGTATAACTGGCCTGATATTGATGATTTAAACTATTGTACTCTGTCTGTGACCTGAGATATTAATACTGTTTCTTGTTTCTCTTTCCACATTGCCACCAGAACTGCATTTTCTGATTTTATTTCTGCTCAAGGTTAGGTTTAGGAAGGAAAAGTAAGTGGTGCTGTATGTCACATGAACAAGTTTAGGTAACATGGATAAAGATAATTAAAAGGTAGAATGTTGCTTCTACTAAATAAGAAATAGCACACAGTCCGAGAGAGTTATGGAATCTTATAAATTCAAAGCACAACCCTGGGCCATTCAATCTATCATGTCAATTGTAGCTGAAAAGGAGTAATTTAAACAAAACCCATTGTGACTTTGATTGAGCACATGAAGCAGTTGATGTAAAAGGTTTTTATTCGGCACACCAAGCAGGCATTCTGGAAAATCTATCTCTTGGAGGACTCTGGAGAATCTCACAAGATACTGTCTCTTGAAAAATCTCTGGGGAAACTCTCTGAATTCAAGTATGGGCAGCACGGTCTCACACCGCCAGAGACCGGGTTTGATGCTCGCTTCAGGCGCTGTCCGTGTGGAGTTTGTACGTTTTCCTTGTGACCAGGGGAGTTTTTTCCGGGTGCTCCGGTTTCCTCTCACACTCCAAAAAGGTGCAGGTTTGTTGGTTAACTGGCTTCTGTAAATTGCCCCTAATGTGTACGATGCAAAAGTGGGATAACATTGAACTAGTGTACAGGTGATCGATGGTCGGCATTGGCTTGGTGGGCCGAAGGGCCTGTTTACACACTGTTTCTCTAAACTCTAAAGGGTCTGACCCACTTAGGCAACTCTTTAGACGACTGCCAAGAACTAGTTTTAATGGAATTCACCTACGACACCTAGGGACAACCTACGACAATACCTACAACAACCCACGACAACACCTACGTCAACCTACGACAGCAAAAATTGTCGCCACTGTCACTGAAATTTTTCAACATGTTGAAAAATTTGCGCCAGTCTCCTGTAGTTGCCCATAAAATCACCTAAAGGGCCTGTTCCACTTTCCCGACTTATTCACGAATTCTCCAGAATTATTCACAAATTCTCCCGAGTTTTCCCCTTGATTCAAACTCGCAGAATGTTTGTAACGCGTTCGTAGGAGGCCGTAGGATTCCGTGAATATATCATAGCGGCTCGTTATGCCAGCCGTAGGTACACGGGGCTATTTTTTTACTCATGGATGTTTATGATCAGGCTGGAAAAAAAGTTCCGACATACCTGATGCCCCGAGTACCTACGGCTGGCATAACGAGCCGCTACGATATATCCACGGACGCCTACGGACTCATTACGAACATTCTGCGAGTTTGAATCAAGGGGAAAACTCGGGAGAATTTGTGAATAACTCGGGAGAATTCGTGAATAGCTCCGGAAAGTGGGACAGGCCATAAAACTCTACACTGACGCTTTATCCTCTTTAAGCACAAAGATAACAGCAAGCAAATAAATTAACTTTGAATGTCACAATTACAATTTACTTCAGTACCTTAAGTGTAGATATGGGGCTGCGAAGAATTATATATTTACAAAGGGAGCACGCCAAAAACATCTCTGCATATTTAAACGCATTTGTTGGGAATGCAGACATGCAAAGCAGCCTCTTTTTACCACTTTGTTAAGAGATGACACTCTGCAGGAAACATGTGTACATATGCAGCCACCCTGGTCTTTAATTGTATTCTTATTTGTATTCACTGATTACTATCTCTTCCTCATAACTCCTGAAAGATGTCCCATGCCTAATAATCCCTAACAATCCCGCTAGTCACCTCTCAGTCCATAGCCTCATGGCTTCAAGATGCAAATGTTGACAATATTCAGTTCTCTGATTAAAGCCTTTGGCAACTCCACTTTGAATTTCAAACTTTGCGAATATAAATGTAAAATTGGGTAGGACACATCAGTAAAGGAAGGATAAGCAGAACTCACTTATTTCAAGTCAATAAAGTGGATAACAGAAGGCTGGAAACTGATATACCGACACCCATATCAATTGAAGCATTGTGTCAAGTGCACTGATAGTTTCAAATGTATGTACGAAAGCACGTAACCGAGACACAATCATTTAACATTTATAGTCAGAGAGTTGTGCAACATAGAAATAGGCCAGTTGGCTCACTGCATCCATACGAACCATCACCCTATCTGTACTAATCCTACTTGCCTACATTAATCCCATGTCTGTCTATGCCTTACTCATCCAAGTAAGTCTGAAGAAGGGTCTCGACCCAAAATGTCACCCATTCCTTCTCTCCAGAGATGCTGCCTGTCCCGCTGAATTACTCCAGTTTTCTGTGTCTATCTTCCAACTACGATTAAGGTTGTTACGGTTCCTGTTCTTGCCCTCACCATAATGTTGTTACTGTTCCTGCCTTCACCACTTTCTCTGGCAATTCATTATTTATACCAATTACTTATCATGAGATAGATTCATCTTTTAAATCCTCATTAAACCTCTTCCCTCTCACCTTAAACCTAAGCCCTTCAGTTTTAAACACTAGTGCCATCGGAGCCAAACTATCTACCTTATCTACACCTCTCAGAATGTTATAAACCTCTATCGAGTCACCTCTCATCCTCCTTTACTACAGGGAAAACAGATCTAGTTTATCCAAGCATGCCACACGCCTTCTTCATCACCTATCTACCTGTATCACCTCTTTCAGGGAAGTATGCATTTTATCCCAAGGCCCCTCTGTTGAACAACATTCCCCAGGCTCCTGCCATTCACCAGTACTGGTCTGGTTTAACATCTCAAAATGCATCACTTTGCACTTGTTTGAAATTGGATTTGATCAGATTAGATTAATATCATACTCAACAGGGTGCATTGAATTTCCTTGTTCCCAACAGAGTAATCTGCTGTGTTATGGCTTCGTAACTGTTTACCATGTTAAAAATGTATTTTAACAGAAATTTGGATTCCACCGGAAAGAATTATAGGACTTAAAATATTAGAATTTGTCTTGCATTTAACTAAAAACACAATACTATGAATCAGTGGTACAATTTTTACTATGTCCAATTTTAATTTCATGTCATGTAAAATATACCAGTGTGCAAAGCAACCTATATAATCTCCTATATAACATCCTATATAACATTGTATATAATCTGTACATGACAAATTAATATCCCATTGTGTCCATAATTAGTTGCACTTAAACATTAATACAAATTTGCTTAAGTTAAGACAAACTTCATGAAGAACTGTGCATTTTTATTCATCGTCCCTCAACTTGCAGAATGGGATAGATCATTTTACAAGCCAACTTCATGAGGTCAATATTAATGGTGGATCAGCTTACATTTGATCCACATAAACAACAGGACAGAAGCGTGAGTGAATTAAAACTGGTAAACCACATGGAGGATAAGTAGCCACAAAAGAGCTGTTATGCGAGCAGGACATTGCACAATAAACAAAGGATGGCAGGAAAAGGACCAAATCTGATGCAGAAATTGAGCGGACAACCATATAACCATATAACCATATAACAATTACAGCATGGAAACAGGCCTTCTCGGCCCTTCCAGTCCGTGCCGACCATTCATTTTCCCCTAGTCCCATCTACCTGCACTCAGACCATACCCCTGCATTCCCTTCCCGTCCATATACCTATCCACTTTACATTTAACTGTTAAAATCGATCCTGCCTCCACCACTTCTGCAGGAAGATCATTCCACACAGCCACCACTCTCTGAGTAAAGAAGTTCCCCCTCATGTTACCCTTAAACTTCTGTCCCACAATTCTCATGTCATGCCCTCTTGTTTGAATCGTCCCTACCCTCAATGGGAAAAGCTTATCCACGTCAACTCTGTCTATCCCTTTCATCATTTTAAAGACCTCAATCAAGTCCCCCCTTAACCTTCTGCGCTCCAAAGAATAAAGACCTAACTTGTTCAACCTTTCTCTGTAACTTAGTTGCTGGAACCCAGGCAACATTCTAGTAAATCTCCTCTGTACTCTCTCTATTTTGTTGACATCCTTCCTATAATTAGGCGACCACAACACAAAGTGCTGGAGGAACTCAGCTTTCCAGTCTGAAGAAGGGTCCTGACCTAAAATGTAATCTGTCTATTTCCCTCCATAGATGCTGCCTGACACACTGAGTTCCTCCAGCACTTTGTGTTTTTCTCCAGATTCCAGGTTGCAGTTCACAGGGACTCTTAAGGTCATGTGAAAGGAGTAGAATTAAGCCATTTGGCCCATCAAATCTACTCCGCGATTCAATCATGGCTGATCTATCTATTTCTCCTCGCACCATTCCCCCGTCTTCTTCCCATAACCTCTGACACCTGTACTAATCAATAATCAAAAGTTGTTCTAGTTAAACGCATTATTAGGAATAATTCTTGCGATGGTATTTGAACTATTGAGTGTAAGTCATTGTTCTAAGTTTAAAATAGTACATATTGTATGTATTAACAACATTTCTACATAGTATTCATTGAAGAAACAAAGTGTTTTAGCTCTACTTTGATGCATCACTATCTCTGGCAATTGTCAGAGTAAGTTTGGAGGTAGAAAGTCTTTAGAATTTAGACTTTAGAGATACAGCATTGTAACAACCCTTCAGCCCAGCGAGTCCACGCTGACCAGCGATCACCCCATACACTAACCCACGCACACTAGGGATAATTTTTTATACGACTACCAAAGCCAATTAACCTACAAAGGTGTAAGTCTTTGGACTGTGGGAGGAAGCCAGAGCACCCGGAGAAAACCCATGAGGTCATGGAGGGAAAGTACAAACTCCATGCAGACAGCACCATTGTCGGGATCAAACCCGGGTCTCTGGCACTGTATGGCAGCATCTCTACCTCTGCACGACTACGCTGCCCCAAATAGACATTGGCAATAGACAGGTGGCAATGGACATTCACTTTGAGGTGCCATGTGCCTAGGTGCAACTGAAAACACTTTATTCAGGCAATTGTATAGTTACCTGTTTAAATTAGCAGAAACTTCAGAGAGCTTTCTCAAATGTCAAAAATAAATTGGTGTTAATGCCGTGTCTGAGGATAAATATTACCACATGCTTGCAGGTTAGCACATGCTCAATACCGTCAATTATCAGCTGTGTGTTTAGGTGCCACAATTAGTGTGCTCATATAAGTCTGTTATTCCAGTCATCACAATGTGAAGAGGAGTTGTTGTGGTTGGATTTTTTGCATGATATTTACTGTCGGTTCAATGTAAAAGCCCACACCAATAAGCAAGCCCGTTTTATGGTATGACTTAAGACATATGACTTACGCTTGCTTTAACATGTCTAATATTCAGGTGCAAGTACAGAGCCAATAATCATTGGACATACCCTTTGTGTTTACCTGCTTTTCATCATCTTGGCAAAGTTCCTTCTTTAGTAATCCAATATAATTTTTTCGTATGTTTCTTGAACAATACTTACAAGATTAGATCACCACGTGAAATAGTACTTGATGGTAATTACATTGGGAGAGTATTTTGTTATTAAATGTAATGAAGTGTCGCAGATTTCAAATTAAGCTTCTGGTTTAGACCTCATAATTTCTCAGATTTTCGTAACAGTTTTTTAAGCTCCATTTAAAAGGTCCAGTTGTATTATTCCTGTTCCCGTCTGATGTTAATTGTTCAAAGGTTAATTGTACCTGGTATTATGGAGCAACGGCCGGGTGATTTGTTGAACCTCCAGGGATTTGATGTGGAATTAAAACCTGTGTAAATCTCTGTCGTCTGAGCTGCAGCTGAATAACATTGCACGAGAGGGAACTGGTAAAGCAATACTTCCTTCGTCATTCTAGAAATCCAGTACGATATGCCCAGAATATTCAATTTCTGTGGCAACTCAATAAAGTTCAGACAGCAGATTTGCTAATTATTGATTGTACTCTGTGGTATGTTGCACAGTTTGTGGAGGGAATCCTAGCCATGCGTTTAAACCACCAGTTTTCAACTTCATCACAGGGGAGAAATATCCTGAAACGTTGCTTGGTAATTGACTTTTTGCTGAATCCCATTAAGGTATGTTTAAACTTTCAACACACACTATAGAGACCTCTGCAGCAGGAAACAAATAGTTTGACAAAATGAATCATCGGCCATTTGGGAAACAACAGGGATGTTAGGATTAGGTTAGAAAGTGCCAAGAACACAAGAATTCCCAAATGTGCAGAAAAGGATGCTGCAGCTTCTCAACAGAGCACTGGTTAGATTCCACTATTTATTCTGAGAGGATTCCCTAAACAATATAGTACTGGAAGTATTGAGCTCTCCGCAACAAAACTAAAAGGTAAAGGGCCTGTCCCACTTTGATGACTTAATTCACAACCTTTTTTTACTCGTGGACATTTTTCATCAGGCTAGAAAAACGCCTCAACCTACTTGATGCCACGAGTACCTACGACTAGCATCATGTCCTGCTACGACCTGCCTACGACCTCCTACGACCTCGTGACGACCATGCTGCGAGTACAAGTCAAGGGCAAAATTGGCAGAGGTTGTGAATTAGGTCGTGAAAGTGGGACAGGCCCTTAACTCTGTAACTGTTGAACCAGCAAACACTCGTGCTTAATGACAAAGACTAAAGAAGGGTCCTTACCCGAAACGTCATCTGTCCATTACTCTCCACAGATGCAGATTAGGAAAGGGGGAGATGCAACGAGACCTGGGTGTCATGGTACACCAGTCATTGAAAGTAGGCATGCAGGTGCAGCAGGCAGTGAAGAAAGCAAATGGTATGTTAGCATTCATAGCAAAAGGATTTGAGTATAGGAGCAGGGAGGTTCTACTGCAGTTGTACAGGGTTTTGGTGAGGCCACACCTGGAGTATTGCGTACAGTTTTGGTCTCCAAATCTGAGGAAAGACATCCTTGCCATAGAGGGGGTACAGAGAAGATTCACCAGACTGATTCCTGGGATGTCAGGACTTTCATATGAGGAAAGATTGGATAGACTCGGCTTGTACTCGCTGGAATTTAGAAGATTGAGGGGGGATCTTATAGAAACTTACAAAATTCTTAAGGGATTGGACAAGCTAGATGCTGGAAGATTGTTCCCGATGTTGGGGGAGTCCAGAACAAGGGGTCACAGTCTAAGGATAAGGGGGAATTCTTTTAGGACCGAAATGAGGAAAACATTCTTTACACAGAGAGTCGTGAGTCTCTGGAATTCTCTGCCACAGAAGGTAGTTGAGGCCAGTTCATTGGCTATATTTAAGAGGGCGTTAGATGTGGCACTTGTGGCTAAAGGGATCAGGGGGTATGGAGAGAAGGCAGGTACGGGATACTGAGTTGGATGATCAGCCATGATCACATTGAATGGCGGTGCAGGCTCGAAGGGCCGAATGGCCTACTCCTGCACCTATTTTCTATGTTTCTATGCTGCTTGGCCTATGAGTTCCTCCAGCACTTTTTTTTTTGCTGAAGATTTCAGCCTCTGTAGTTCCTTGCATCTCTGCTTTGAGACTCTTGGCAACCCAGGCTCATCCATTAAATATGATTAATGCTCTCTTCTTCCTCTCTTCCTGGGATTGAGATTGATTTGTTCTACTCCATTTCTGTGGTGTCAGAGATGATTCACAAGGCCAATGTGAGAGCAGCAAACTCTTTGACAGATGGAAGTAGGAGGCGACCAACAGGTTGGGCCAGTGGGCAGTTTTATGAACTGGTGCACACCTTCCACAGCTTCCTGATGCATATTGTGGAGAGTCTCAAGATCATCACAAACACTCTTTCTCCGTTTTTGAGATAGAGGGGCAAAGGTTTCTGGAAGTTTAGTTTAGTTTAGAGATACAGCACGGAAACAGGCCCTTCGGCCCACCAAGTCCGCATCGACCAGTGATCCCCGCACATTAACAATACCCTACACACATTAGGGACAATTTTTAACATTTTTTTATACCAAGCTAATTAATCTACAAACCTGTACGTCTTTGGAGTGTGGGAGGAAATAAAAGATCTCAGAGAAAACCCACGCAAGTGACGGGGAGAATGTACAAACTCCGTACAAACAAGCACCTATAGCCAGGATCGAACCCGGGTCTCTGTTACTGGAAGGCAGCAGCTCTACCACTGCGCCACCGTGCTACCCAAAAAGCAGATCAAAGATTCTGAACTCCCATACAAGGTACCAATGATAAGATGTGGCACTGCTGGCATGGATTGAAGCATTATCAAGACCAAAGTTGGTGAATGTTACACTAAATCTTGCAGCTGGAGCACCATCTCCTGACACCTCCCTACAGATTGCTCAAGGTAGACTCAGTTCTATCAAACATATTATCTTATAGCTGATTTAACTACTAAACGAGTGCAGGTTACTTTCTCCTCCATATTCCCGCCGATTTACCTCTCCTCAATCTTTCTGTTAGTCATTGCTAGGTTAAGAAACCAAGCAATGGCAAGAAATTCTAAGAAAATTCATTCAGAATTGCCCAGACTTAAAGGGTGAGAAAATATCCATTACCAAGCAAGTTGAAAGAGAAAAGAAAGGTAATATATTCTACAGTTATGATGAGGGAAATAATGTATTATTTTACGCTGTTGCTTGCAGTATTCACAATTCCCATGGCAGGTTCAATCTTCAAGTGCTATATTGATTTGGATGGCAAAGGGGCTAACCTTGCATATATTTTTATAACCCTGATGTAAATGTATATGTTGGGCAGTTATAAGTATGATTCAAGTGCCATTATGATGAGCAAAAGAGTCAAGTATGATTACTTTGTCTACTTTTCCTGCAGACTACTTTGGAGTGCCACTTCACTCATGTGAACCACATTCGTGAACAAAAGTAAACCTGTTTATGATTTGCTTTGAAATTAACAGTATCAATATTACAAAGTTGACATTTAAGGCAAAGAGAACAAACCTGCAAAGTGGTGGTTGCATTAAGGGCCTGTCCCACTAAGGCGACATTTTAGGTGAGTGCAGGAGACTCTGCGCTCGCCACATGATCGCCACATGGTCGCCACATCTCTGGTGAGTCTCCTTCATGGTCGCGAGGAGTTCCCGCATTCTGGGAACTAGTCGTGGCCTCAGTATGGTCGCCGCAAATTTTTCAACATGTTGGAACATTTTCTGCGATGGTCGCCATGGAGAAAATCGATAATCCTGTAGTCGTAGGTGCAGTTGTAGTGGGGTCGCCATGTAGTTATGGGTAGTCGAGGTAGTCGTAGGTAGTTTTAGTTAATCGCCCTTGCTGACCGAGCATTTTCATTGGCTCACTGGGAAAAAAAGCACCAAGTTTTCAGAACCAAGGATAACCAACCAGTAATGTTAAATGCCCGCCAAACTTCACAGCTGTGTACCTCTGGCTTATTAAAAGTTGTCTGGCTTCTTGAAAGGTGTCTCCACTCCTTCTCCCCCCTCCCCCCCCCCTACTCCCCCCTTCTCCACCCTTCTCCTCCCTTCTCCCCCCTTCTCCCCCCTTCTCCCACCCCCCCCCCCCCACCCCTCTTATAAAGGAATTACCGTACACTGTACTAGCTGTCTTAACCTTCCTGTTCATCGCGGTGTGTGTGTCTGTATCACCTTGGCTTTGCACCATGTGAATTTCAAACAGCGCTCCCCCTGCTTGCCCTGGCCCCCGCCTTTGCGATGAGTTTGTGAGTACCACTCTGACAGTCGCCGTTCCAGTTCCCGGTTTTTCAGGCGAATGCCGGCAGTCCGCTGAAAAATCACCTAAGTGGGACAGGTCCTTTAAGAATGAGACCAGAACTATGAGTCATGTTCTCGCACCAGTATTTATGAATGTCAAGAAATCCAGACTATTTTCTTACTGTTTGTTAATCACCTGGTTTAGCGGCCCAGACTTGCCACAAGGCCAAACTCATTTTGAGTCACTGATTTATGAATTCAGGAAAATATTAGGATGATCACAGGGTTAAAGTGAAGGGGAAAAGATTTAATACAAATATGAGGGGAACTTTTTCACATAAAGGGTGGTGGGAGTATGGAACAAGCTGCCAGAGGATGTAGTTGAGGCAGCGACTATCCATATATTTAAGAAACATTTTGACAGGTACATGGATAGGACAGGTTTGGAGCGATATGGACTAAGTTGGGCAAAGGGCCAGTTTCCACGCTGTATCACTCTGTGACTCCATGACCATGACCACAATTTTTTGCACAGATATTCAGTAACATCACAGTTGGCTTTGCCTTGTGAATTTCTTTAAGGGATCTTAACTTTGCTAAGTTTCTGTTTCCACACTGAGAAATGATTTGATTTGACTGTATCCTAGATTTTGCTTTCTGTAACAGCTGCAAATATTTTCAGAATGCTGGGTTCATTTTTTCTTTCATTTTTCATAGGCAGCATAAGTGGTTCTTATTGGACTATTATCTAGAGGCCTGAATTACACCAGAATAAAGCAGGGGCAGCACAGTGCTGCAGTGGTAGAGGTGATTCCTTACTCCACCAGAGATCCGGGTTCAATACTGGCTACAGGTGCAGTCTGTATGGAGTTTGCATGTGCTCCCTGTGACCATAGCCTTGATAGAGTGAATGTGGAGCAGAGGAGCAGAGGACCAGAGGCCATAGCCTCGTCTGTGGCAATGAATTCCACATATTCACCACCCTCTGACTAAAGACATTCCTTCTCATCTCCTTTCTAAAGGTACGTCCTTTTATTCTATGTGGAATTCATTGCCACAGATGGATAGCATTGGATATTTTTAGGGCTAAAATTGACAGATTCTTGATTTGTAGGAGTGTCAGGGGTAATGGAGTGAAAGTAGGAGAATAAGGTTGAGACATGCAGATATGTAGGATTATTGCCTTCTGTAAATTATCCCAAGTGTGTAGGATAGAACTAGTGCAAGGGTGTTAGCTGGTCAGTATAGATTCAGTGGGCTGAAGGGCCTGTTTCCATGCTGTATCACTGAAGTAAACTGTTCAAATTCTACCGTGGAAGTTCAAGTAAATCAATACATTTGAAATAATTGGCTAGTTACAGTCATGATAACTTTAGCCAACGTTGTCATTTTAAAATACCTGTGTGGTAGGGGATCTGCTAACTTTAATTTTGTTCTCATCTACATGTGTCTCTGACCCATAAATGAAATGACCTTCAATCACCTAACAAGCCACTCAGAGCAAAGGACTATTAGTACTGGACAATGTGCTTGTAAAGCTAGTGACATCCACAGCCAGGGTGAATTAAAAAAAAGATACTCCAAATAGATTCTCGGATTTCCAGGATTGCCAATTGTTGCAATCAAATCCATCATCATTTACAAATGTTCAGAAACCATCTTCCATTCATAAATCAATCCATCATATATAATGATTGAAACCCTTCCTTTCAATGGCACGATAACAAATTATATCAAGCGAGTGTAATGTTAATCAAGTGAAATTATCCATGTCACAATTTAAAGGAAAATACTTGAATAGAAAGCAATATTCATTTATTTTCAATTATAATTGAGAAATATGTTGCGTTGAGTTCGCCTGGCAGCAGAGATAAAATCAGGTGGTCTGAAAGTGGCTCTGAGCTTTGTGGAAGGCGGATTTGTCACTTCTGTCCAAGAGTGCTGAGTTACGGCCTATTTAAATATGAAGGCCAACAGGCCCAGGTAAATGAAGTATTTTCATTGGAAAATTTGCCTCAAGATTTCTAATAATTGTTTAACTAAAGCAAATCTGCATTGAGATAAACATTCTGAATATATATATATATATATTAAGGTTCATTTGTTAAAGCAAGGCAGTATATAGATTAGTTAAATACACATCACTTTCACACCATAATTCTTCCATATTTGCTATTAGCAGAACATATTATTGCATTTTTTTAAACAAGGCATGTGTCTTTTTAACCTTGAGGCAATTGTATAGTTACCTGTTTAAATTAGCAGGCACTTCAGAGAGCTTTCTCGAAATGTCAAAAATAAATTGGTGTTAATGCCATGTATTGAAGATAAATATTACCACATGCATTCAGGTTAGCACATGCTCAATATCGTCAATTATCAGCTGTGTGTTTAGGTACTGCAATTAATGTGCTCATATATGTCTGTGGGATTCCAGACATCACAATGTGAAGAGGAGTTGTTGTGGTTTGTTTTTGTGCATGATATTTACTGTAGATTCAATGTGGTAGCCCACACCAAGATGCAAGTCAATTTTAAAAATTCATAGTATGACTTAAGTCTGCCTTAACATATCTAATATTCAGGTGAATGTACAGATCCAATAATTATTAGATAATTATTAGATATAGCCTTTGTGTTTACCTGCTTTTCTTCATCTTGGCAAAGGTCCTTCAGTAGTAATCCATGATCTAAATCTGAACCCTGAAACATGGACTCTACTTAACCTCCTGTGTCACAGAGTCTCTGACTTGCCTCTGGTTTAGAGTGAGTGGAGATATGGTAAAAGCCAATGCAGAGGTATAATCTCTACATAAGTACAGTTTGAAGAAGGGTCTCAACCCAAAGCGTCACCTATCCATGTTCTCCAGAGATGCTGCTTGAACTGCTGAGTTCTTCAGCACTTTGTGTTCTTTTCTATAATCTCCAGAGTCTATTTATAATATGGGAACTCAAAGTCAGTCAAAAGAGTTTATTGCTAAAGAAGGAACTGCAGATGCTGGAGAATCGAGGCTTACACAAAAAACTGGAGAAACTCAGCGGGTGCAGCAGCATCTAAGGAGCGAAGGAGATAGGCGACGTTTCGGGTCGAGAGAAGGGTCTCGACCCGAAACGTCGCCTATCTCCTTCGCTCCTTAGATGCTGCTGCACCCGCTGAGTTTCTCCAGCTTTTTGTGTAACCCAAAAGAGTTTATTGTCATGTGTCCCTGACAGGACAATGAAATTATTTCTTTGATTAGCACAATGGAACATAGTAGGCATTGATTACAAAACAGATCAGTGTGTCCATATACCATTATATACGTAAATACACACATGAATGAATAAATTGATAACGTGCAAATAACAGATAAAGGGGTATTAATGTTCAGAGTTTTGTCCGAGCCAAGGTTAATAGCCTGATGGCTGTGGGGAAGTAGCTATTCCTGAACCTGGTTGTTGCAGTCCTCAGGCTCCTGTACCTTCTACCCCAAGGTAGCAGGGAGATGAGTGTGTGGCCAGGATGGCGTGGGTCCTTGATGATGCTGCAAACCTTTTTGAGGCAGCGGCTGTGATAGATCCCCTCGATGGAAGGAAGGTCGGAGCCGGTGATTGACTGGGCAGTGTTTATTACTTTTTGTGGTCTTTTCCTCTCCAGGGCGCTCAAGTTTCCAAACCAAGCCACGATGCAACCGGTCAGCAAGCTCTCTACTGTGCATTTGTCGAAGTTAGAACTAAAGCATCTAAATCCCATTTAAATATCAACTTTATAAAACAAATAATGTGACAACAAAATGTCAATGAGTGAACAGTGTTGATCTGAATCTGTTGGGGAAATGGTTGGTTTCTCTGCTGTACCTTCCACAATGCTTTCATGCAATCTCAATGGCTTTTTATCCCTGAATTTGGAGGACATTATGCAAGAATCAAAGGTTAAGTCATCTTCTTCTTGCATATGGTGTGCACAGCCTAAAGTTGTAGGCTTGTTCTGTTTGATCTATTTGTTTGTGCACGTCAGGTTGATTGCATTAGTCGAAACATGGTGGACCACGTGAAGGTTGCATTCTCCCACCCCAAAGGTTAAGTGACTGTTGGTGACAATCATAGTTCACCGTGCCTCTTCTGGCTGTAGAAAAGCATAATATTGAAGTAGTAATTACAACAATGCAAACTCAATCTTTAAATTCGCTGATGATACCACAGTTGTCAACCAGATTAACAACTATGATGAGACAGTGTATAGGAAAGAGATGGAGAACCTTGTAATCATAGCATCAGAACAACATCAGCAAGATGCAAGAATAGGTTGTTGATCTAAGGACGTGAGGGGATGAGCACAACCCTGTCCTCATCAACAGTGCTACCATAGAGATGGTCGTGAGCTTCGAGTTCCTAGGTATCCATATCACCAGAAACCTAACCTGGTCCCTTCACCAGTAATGATCAAGAAAGCAAATCAGCAGGTAAACGTGCTGGAGAAACTCAGCGGGTGCAGCAGCATCTATGGAGCGAAGGCAACGTTTCGGGCCGAAACCTTTCTTCAGACTGATGGAGCAAATCAGCATATTTACTTTCTTGGGCATCTGAGTAGATTTGACATGTCCAACAAGAATTCTCTCAAATTTAAACCGACCCACTTAAGAACAACTTCCCCACTGATATCAGGCTCCTAAACCAATCACCTTTTTCACATCCCTTTCCCAAAGGTGCTACCTTGCTACCACTGAGCCTTCTCGTCACCAGAGCGAATAGTCCAAGCTTCTTTAATCTGTCAATATGACTATTGCTTCTTATCACAAGAACATTTTCTGAACTCTCACTGATGCTTTTACTGATAGTGGAGCCCAGTGCAGTGCTGAGGGAGCACCTCACAACCGAATGACCAGCTTTACAATGGGAGGTTAAATGTGTATCCTTGTGGGGTCTCTCAGATGGTCATTCAACATCTTATGGATCTACCAGGGGAATTATTCTTGGTTTCCTACTCAAAAGTTATCTTTCATTTAGTATGACCCTGTCATTATCATTTTGCTGTATAAAGATTTCCAGCCATGGAAGGACACAATGTGCTGGAATAACTCAGCGGGTCAGGCAGCAACTCTGGAGAACATAAATAGGTGACATTCCGGGTTAAGACCCTTCTTCAGACTCACTATAGCCTTCCATGATTCTTCCAAACAACAGTGATTACTCTTTAAAGGAACTTTGAATCCCAAGAAAAGATTCAAGAAGAGCTTTTCAAAAGACGTGAAGAGCTTTTCAAAAATTCAGTGGTTTCTTTCTTTCATGTCCAAGCATCAAAGTGGTATAAAAGTTAAGATTAAAGAGGATAGATTGCCTTCCTAAAGCAATCCATGTCCACTCCCATTTGGAGCAGTTATGGAAAGAGGAAATCTTGTGTCAGACTGACTTCCCCTCACCCAAGTATAGAGAAGCGATTACCTTCAACCCTTTACACATCATGATTTAGACATCAACTTCTGACAGAAGAGTGGGGCAGTTCAGTTTAGTTTATTGTCATGTATACTGAGGTACAGTGGAAAACTTTCAGAAGCTCCATTTGGGTTCCGTCAGGAGGATGACATCTGAGGGAGCTCTGATAAAGAATCTCACATCTGAAACATTGGGTCTGTTTCTCTCTGCACAGATGCTGAGGTATTTCCAGCATTTTCTGTTTTATAATGGAAGGCAGGTGTTTGCAGAAGTTACATAAAATTGGAGAATTCAATGCCGTGGCCTTTGTCTCTTCATAGAGTCATACGGCATGGAAACAGGCCCTTCGGTCCTACTTGCCCATACTGGCCAACATGCCCCATCTACACTAGTCTCAGCTGCTCATGTTTGGCCCATATCCCTCTATACCTTTCCTAACCATGTACCTATCCAAATGTCTTTTTAAATGTTGTTATAGTACCTGTGTTGAAGGAACTGCAGACAAAATGTGTAGGAAGGAACTGCAGCTGCTGGTTTAAACCAAAGATAGACGCAAAAAGCTGGAGTAACTCAGCAGGATAGGTAGCATCTCTGGAGAGAAAGAATGGGTGACGTTTTGGGTTGGGACATGCTGGTTTACACTGAAGACAGACACAAAATGCTGCAGCATCTCCGGAGAAAAGGAATGGGTGACGTTTCAGGGTGAGTTCCTTCTTCAGAGAGTGATGAAAGATTTTGACGCAAAACATCACCTGTTCCTTCTCTCCAGAGATGCTGCCTATGCAGCTGAGTTGCTCCAGCATTATGTGTCTATTTTTGTTAAAGTACCCGTCTCAACTACCTCCTCTGGCATCTCGTTCCATATACCCTCTGAGTGAAACATTTGCCCCTTGTCACTTATTTGTCTTATGGATTATTGGGTAAGCATCATTGTGAGAATTGTACCTTACTGCTGTCCTAATATATTACAGCAAGGCTTGGGGAATAATCTCCAAAATCGATCTCTCTTTGTTTAACCATTTCCTGCTTATCGCTGGGATGTAGGCAAACTGTGGTAGGATGTCCCTCTCGCTCTCTCTATGTATTTGTTTTAGTTTAAACCTACTGGTTATCTTTGGGGGTGAAACTGATAGATCCCTCATCTCCCTGAGTCAATGTCCCACCCTCAGTACTGCAAGTACAGAGGCAGGAATACAACTCTCAGATAGACTCAAATTGCTGCAGTAACTCAGCGGGACAGGCAGCATCTCTGAATAGAAGGAATGGGTGATGTTTCGGGTCGAGACCCTTCTTCAGACTGAGAGTCAGAGGAGAGGGAGACACGGAGATAAGGAGTTTAAGAAGGAACTGCAGATGCTGGAAAATCGAAGGTAGACCAAAGTGCTGGAGAAACTCAGTGGGACCTGCAGCATCTATGGAACAAAGCATCTATCCTTCGCTCCATAGATGCTGCTGCACCCGCTGAGTTTCTCCAGCACTTTTGTCTACCCACGGAGATAAGGAAGTTTAAGCTGTGAGAAACAGACATCAAAAGGGATGCAGCTCAAGGAAAATATAGAATGGATCAATGTTAGCTGGGAGAAGGTGACAGCGAAGCATACAGATAACCAAAGATTATAGAGGAGCAAGATAGGCCACTCCTCCGAAATCCAATGGACTGGTGTGTAGTACGTAACGGAATGTCACGGCCGCCATTTTGGCGGATGCCTCCCGCTGTGTAATCCGCTCCAAAGCTACAGAGCAGTTGTAAGTGAGATGCCTGTAAACAGGAATGTTTCATTGTCTTTTGAATAAGAGATATTTTGATGTGGACTTTTATTGCATGCGTTTGTCTATGGCAGGCTATGTAAATTGCCGTTGAGTTAGTGTCAAATATTTACTGATTTATATACGTTTACATGTAAAATAGTAGCTCCATAGATCCGCTCTATCATCCTTGGTGTAATCAGTGTTGTAGGGAACAGTGTTTGATATAGCGCATCCATCACCTCACATATTTTAGTTAATTTAATTGTAATGTTTTCCCCCTGTTCCCCCATTTCCCTCCCAGCTTTCCTTCCCAGCCCCCACCTTTGCGTAGTTTCCCTTGCGTTGCATTGTGCAGCTTCCCTTGTATTGCTTTATCACACTCTGTGCACAAAATTACAGGCACACACACACACATTCATATAAATATATGGTGGGACAGATAGAAGAGCTTATTAAAATCTTCTTGCAAAGACCATTATGTAATTTATTTCTATCCCCTATTGGACCCAAGGCATAGCAGGGCTGCCAACTCTCACACAGAGGGAAGGGAGGGAGAGAGGGGAGGGAGGGAGAGAGGGAAGGGAGGGAGAGAGGGAAGGGAGGGAGAGAGGGGAGGGAGGGAGAGAGGGAGGCACAGAGAGGAGAGAGGGAAGGGAGGGGGATCGAGAGAAGAGAGGGGAGAGAGAGAGATCGAGAGGGGAGAGAGAGAGATCAAGAGGGTTGAGAGAGATCGAGAGAGAGCTCGAGATAAGAGAGAGATCGAGAGAAGAGAGGGGAGCGAGAGAGGAGAGAGAGATAGAGAGAAGAGAGGGAGATCGAGAGAAGAGAGGGAGATAGAGAGAAGAGAGGGGATAGCGAGGGATTGAGAGGTAAGTAAAGATCTGTTACAAATAAATCTAATAACTTTCTAATGCTTCTTGCTCCTCTATAATCTTTGCTTGCAACTACTCTGTAGCTTTGTAGCGGATTACACTGTGGGAGATCGAGAGACAAAGATTATAGAGGAGCCTAGTTTCCCAATGATGTAGACGCCATAGTCTACGCCATCTTTGGATGAGGCACTCTGCTAAAATGGCATCGACAATCACACATGTGATACTACACTTTTTTCGCTGAGTGGCGCATCTTGCTCCTCTATAATCTTTGCAGATAACATTTAATCAGGGGGGCAGTCGGACTGGTTGGAGAATTAGGAAGGGGAGGGATAGAGAGCAAGGGAAAGCAAGGGTAAGTTAGAGAAGTCAATATTCATACTGCAGGATAGACACAAAATGCTGGAGTAACTCGGAGGGACAGGCAGCATCTCTGGAGAGAACGAAATGGTGGCGTTTCAGGTCAAGACCCTTCTACAGACTGTTTTATCTCATTGGATGTTGAATATTTGAACTAAAACAGAAAAGAAAGATATATGCAGTGGGACATGCAATATCTGTAGAGAGGGGACAATCACTTATCCGTTAGAACGGAGACGAGGAAACGCTTTTTCTCACAGAGAGTGGTGAGACTTTGCCTTCCATCACAGTGGGGAGGTGTTGGTGAACTCACTGTGGTGGATGTTGGGTTTGTGTTTGTTGTGTGTTCTGTCATTTTTAAAAGGATTGTATGTTTGACTGCAGGGGAACGATGTTTCGTTCAGACCGAAAGGTCTGAATGACAAATAAAGAATCTAATCTAATCTGCGGAATTCTCTGCCTCAGAGGGCGGTGGAGGCAAGTTCTCTGGATGCTTTCAAGAGAGAGCTAGATAGGGCTCTTAAAGATAGCGGAGTCAGGGGATATGGGGAGAAGGCAGGAACGTGATACTGATTGGGGATAATCAGACATGATCACATTGAATGGCGGTGCTGGCTTGAAGGGCCGAATGGCCTACTCCTGCACCTATTGTCTATTGATCACCTCTCATTAGAACTGCCATAGTTCATGTACCTTTCAGTTCCATTTGATTTCATTCTGTTTGTTTTGCCCATTAAAAAAACTGTCAAAAGTACAAATTATAGAATTAGTTGAAATAAAACAATTAATAATCAGTGTGCTCAATTAACATTTTAATAATAGCCACAGAGTAAGCGGATGAAGTATGTGGTTAAAAACAGACACATGACAGAGGGAATATACTGTAGATCGTAAATACGTTTAATTCTTCATATGAAAAGGGTCTTCATATCAAGATGCGTATCTAGTCATAGAGTGATACAGCCTCTTTGGCCTAACTTGCCCACACCGGCCAACATAGAAACATAGAAAATGTGTGCAGGAGCAGGCCATTCGACCTTTCCAGCCAGCACCGTCATTCAATATGATTATGGCTGATCATTCAGAATCTGTACCCCATTCCTGCTTTCTCCCCATATCTCTTGATTCAGTTAGCCCAAAAGAGCGATATTTAACTCTCTCTTGAATACATCGGTCGAGACACTTCTTCAGACAGCTGCCCAAGTGCCCAACTCTGACGGTAGGATTGTGAAGAGCCTGTTACCTAGGTCCACCCGCAGGCATCTTCCAGCAGAGGTCACTGCGAAGCGATCCAGTGCAAAACCTTCCCGCTGCCAAACCTCCTTCTGGTAACCAACAACAAACGCGCAGTATTCGCTTCCCACGGACTTTCACAGCGAGCCACGTCTCAAACTGAACTTCCCCAATAAACCGAAATCACCTAAAAACAATCTCAGAGATATAATCGAACGCACTAGGGGTAACTTTTCGATCGAGTTATCAGCATCATTCATACATTCCACGCTCTGTTGCTCATTTGGTTTGCGGGTTTTGCCAACTGTTAAAGCTGGCTATTTCGGCCCAATGTTCGCGATTCAACATCGTGCACATTGATCGAGGTCGCTTTGAACTGAAAGTTTCTGGTCTGCTTATTAAAGGGTGGTGTTGTTGTTTTGTATCTTGAGCAGGTGGGTGGGAGGTTTTCAGGCGTGGGTCCGTGCCAAACCGCCCACCAAGCATCTCCGGCATCCACACAGGGTCACAATTAATGAGTAAACCATCAGTGCAATGGAATTCATTATTTGAAGGAGGCTTTCCGGGAATGTTGGACGCAGAAGCTGCACACACGCCGCTTGAAAGAGTTACCCCGTCAGCCGAAAGCAACAAGGTAAGTTTACGAGAGAACTTGTCGAAATACCAAATGCTAATTCAGCGCCAAAGAAAGTAGGTGTTATTCATGTGTGCGGCTCTGAACACATAATGTGTTTTCTATAATAGTTATCTATTGGAAATACGCTGTTCCAACCAGCGGGAATTTCAACAAAAATTGTCCCAACAGCTTGGTAAATGGAAGTATTGTTGTCAGTGACATTTGGCCGTTGTAATTGATTGTAATGTTGAAAATGTTACTTTGACAAATAAGGTCAATGCGGACTCGGGGCGAGCGGTGAGTAGCACGGCCCTGCCCATAATTATTAGCATGTGGAGAATGCATACATTTGCAGGTATGCGTACAAACATGTCTGTTTAACATGACCCTCCAAAGCAATTAGATGTGAATTCCAGCGCCTGGAGTTTCGCAGTGGCTAACACAAAAAAAAAGCGAGCGAGCTCACACCACACACCAAACGTTTCGTGAAGTGGTTTCGACGGATGGCCAGTTGTGTGGGCAAAGAAAGTACCAACAAGCGAATGGCAGGTTCTCTGTGCTCGCTGTGGCAGACACGCGAAACCGCAGCGGTTTGTGGCAACCCAGAGATGCACTTCATATAAATTCCACAACATGCCGGCTGGCCTTGGCAAAGCCAAAAGAAAGACCACTTTGCCCTCAGTTTTACAATCATCGGAGATCTGTGCTGTTTGCAACAGATGAAGTCAACCGTTCAATGCTGTGCAATCGGGTGGTGTTGGTAACGATGTTATTAATGGCCCTGACATTCAACTTTAACCCAGAGAGAGGACAATGACATTGTGCAGTCTCATTCTCCCAACTCATAAATAGTTCCCAGGCATTTGGTGAGAGAAAATATTTTATTTTTTTCTTACCTTTTTAACCTTTCTCTTAGCTGGTTTTATTTATGTATCTAATTTTACTATAATTCACTATATTCCTTCCATTAACCTTAATTGACTGAACCCACTGTTCTGGAGCACCCTTTGCCATCTCAGTTCAAATAAGTTGGATCAAAAGAGAAACAAGTGCTGGAGAGACTCAGCGGGTCGGGCAACATCTCTGGTAGACATGGGTAAGCGATGTTTCAGTTATTCCAGCATTCTGTGTTTTCTTTTAGTAAACAGGCATCTGCAGTACCTTGTGTTCTGGATTAAAAGAGTTGCAGTCACAGTGTGGGAGTAAATTGTGAAAAACACAAAGTGCTGGAAGAACTCAGCAGTTCAGGCAGCATATGTGGAGGAAATAGACAGGCAACGTTTCGGGTTGTGAGCCTTCCTCAGACTGATTGTAGGAGGGGGGTTGAAAGCTGGACAAAAGAGGTGGGGGCGGGAAGTGATAGGTGGATACAGTGAGAGGGCGGTTGAAGACTGATGGGTGGAGTAAATTCCAGAAGCTAGAGATGAGAAGGAGATAAAACGGTCAGATAAGGAGGGAGGGGTGAAATGGAAAGCCAAAGCGAGGGGTATAGGTGGAAGGGGATAGGAGGAGGGCAAAGGGGGAGATAACAGGAAAGTGATGGACTCAGGGAAGGCAGATAAGTGACAGCAAAAGTGGGGATAGGAGTGGGGTGGTTCAGGCAAGATCGAGGGAGAAATGGGTGCGCACTGTTGGGTGGGGACTAGTGAGAGCGGGTGGGGAGGCAAGTGGGGCTACTTGCATGTCACTTCCATACAAAGTTACTGATTTAGAGAACCCCACTAAGGCAAATATATAGAACAAAGTTTTACTCTCTGAATTTGCTAATGAGATGTACTTTTTTCAATTCTACACTACAGAATGATATTGCCAAAAAAACTCAATGAACCTACAGAGTAGTAACTATCAAAAACAGATAAGATTATATATGACTGGCTAGAAATACACCAGTGTGTTGTCTCTATTAGTGCCAGGGAAACTAATGTTTAATTTTGAGATAAGACAAAAGAAACATGTACAGACCTGTTGAAATGGGCCGCATGTTAACATTATTCCTTTAAAGTAATTGCATGGTCAACAAAGAAGGTTAACATTTGCTTTTAATACAATATACACCTCCTTCCTGATGCCAATTAGTGAATTTAAAGAACAGAACATTACTGTTAATATTTGCACTACTCGAACGGTTAACAGTATCTTTGCACTGCAACCCTAGCATGTGGACAGATCAGGTAGAAGATAAACGTCAAATGGAATTAATGGGAAAGTAAGGTTAATCCAGTTGGGATGAGGAAGTGAGGCAAGACAAAACAAAACAAAAAAATATATATGGTGTAATATTGGGAAGAGTGCCAGAGCAAAATATTTTAAAGTGCAGGCCCACAGATCCTTGAAGTTTGGAGTATAGGCAGAAAGGAGTCCAAGGGGTTAACAGGGTCATAGAGTCATTGCACAGAAACTGATCATTTGGCCCACTGAGTCCATGAAACGCACTAATCCCATTTTATTATGATCACATTTTTACCAATTCCCTCTAGATTTCACCGCTTACCTCCAAATTAGATACAATTTATAGCGGCCAATTATTCTACCAAGTTGCAGATTTTTGGGATGTGAGATGGTTTAGTTTAGTTTATTGTCATGTGTACCGAGGTACAGTGAAACACTTTTGTTAACTGGAGCACTAGTAAGAAGCCCATGGAGGTACAAGGGGAATGTGCAAACTCCACATGGACAGCACTGGATTTCAGGATTGATCCTGGGCTGCTGGAACTGTGAGGTAGCTCCTAGCTAGATCATCTGCACCACTCTACTGGCCATCACTCCTTCCTTATTCCAAATGTCTTATTTCATTCTACGGGGTGAAGAATATAGTATGAGAGCAGGTGAGGGTGCATTAAACATCGGTTAGGCCAGAGCTAGAATGCTGGTCACCACCTTACAGAAAGGATGTAGTAAAAGGAATTTTAATACAAAAAGTTGCAGATCCTGGGAGTGTGAACAAAAATGGAAAATGCTGGAAAAACTCAGGAGGTCGGTTGAGGGAGAAACAGACTTAATGCTTCAAGTTTGTCATAAGGGATAGGAGTCAAATTAGGCCATTTGGCCCAAGTCTACTCCGCCATTCAATCATGGCTGATCTATCTCCCCCATTCTCCTGCCTTCTCCCCATGACCTCTGACACCTCTACTAATCAAGAATCTATCTATTTCTGCCTTAAAAATATCCACTGACGGCCTCCATAGTCTTCTGTGGCAAATAATTCCACAGATTCACCACCCTCTAGTAATCTTTTAACTGAATTAGGAAAAGGTAGAAACGAAACATGTCAAATTGCAAATAAGCTGACAGTGGGTAGAATAAAGGGAATGTTTGTGATCAAGTGGAGATGGCAGAAATGATCAAAGTTTAATAAAGCACAGTGTTATTGACATGGCAGAGAGATGACAATTGCTATGGCTGTCTGGCATAAGACCTGTCTACTAATAAAGCAGCTGCCTTTGAACACTTTGGATAATATTCTTCACTATAAAAACTTTCCATTAGAAATGTGTACTTATGAATAACATTTCTGGTTGCAACCCATGTTTCTCTCAAGCACAATTCCTTATTGGATGGGTGGCACAATGATCAAGGCACAGGTGGCTTTTAAATGTGAGAATGAAAATCAATTGATCGACCTGTAGTTTCATGGAAGTGAAACCTTTATTGTTTTGGGACTGATATTTGCTCTTTGGTTATCCAAATACCAACATTTGCAATCAATTCAAAGTGTCAATATGTAATATTGAACAATAGATGTTAACATTATTGGATTTGGATTGTTTATTTGTAATGGATTGACCACAGATCCAGTATTTGATTTGATTGTTAATTGTCTCGTTAATCTCATTTTAACCATAAGGCTTGAAGTGGCACAGTGGATTTGCTCAGTGGCACAGTGGTTAGTTCTGCTGCTGCACAGCTCCAGCGATTCAGCTTCAATTCTGACTTCAGACATTGGTGGTGTTGGTCATATTGATTGTCTTCACAAAGTTTCAATCCATGTGCTCCCTTGTTTCCCACATTTCACAGACCTGCTAGTTTGGAAAGCTAATTTGCTGTTGTGATTTATCTCTGATGTAGGCGAGAGGAAAGAGAATCGGGGGGGGGGGGAAGAGTTTGCTGTGTGAAAGACAGCACGGTGGTGCAGCAATAGAGTTGCTCCCTTACAGTGCCAGAGACTCTGGTTCGATCCTGACATCTGGTGCTATCAGCATGCAGTTTGTATGTTCTCCCCGTGACCTGCGTGGGTTTTCTCCGGGATCTCCGGTTTCCTCCCACACTCCAATGACGTACAGGTTTTTAGGTTAATCGCCGTGGTATAATTGTAAATTGTCCCTAGTATGTGTAGGATAGTGTAAGTGTGCGGTGGGCCGAAAGTAACATAGCTGGCTTTTGAGTTTTTGAGATTCATAATTTTTTGAGCCATACAGTGTGGAGACAGGCCCTTTGGCCCAACTTGCCCATGCCAACCAATATGTCCCATCTACACTACTCCCACCTGCCTGGATTTGGCACATGTCCTTCTAAACCTGTCTTATCCAAGTACCTGTCCAAATATATTTGAAACTTGTGATAGTACCTGCCTCAATTACCTACTTTGACAGCTTACTCTAAGTACCTGCCACCAGTTACATAAAACAAGTCCGGTAACATCCTCGTATATTGTCTCTGCATCATTTTCAGCTTAATATGTTTCCTATAACAGGGTAACCAACTCTGAACACAATACTCTAATGTCTTGTAGAACTAGTTGCTCATACCCATTAAATATCTCATTA
This sequence comes from Raja brachyura, assembly GCA_963514005.1. The sequence goes on along the minus strand of OY740800.1, from coordinate 13,937,113 downwards.
TTTATATTATTTTTTTAATGATGGAAGGCTGGTAGGTTTGGACATGCACTGTTTCTGCAGTTTTGCCCATTTACACTAATCCTGTTTCCCCACTGCAGGAACGTATCCTTCTAAACCTTGCCTTGTAGATACGGTAACTCTGCATGAGTTCATGACTTCCTGTGGAAGCATGTTCCCGATATCAATTATTCACAATGCAAAAACCTCAACCCTCAGTTCTTCTTAAACACTGTCACCTTACCTTATAGCTATGCCCTCTTGTTTGTGACAGTATTGGGAAATTGCTGGTGGTTTTACATCATTGAGAGCAATAGTATTACTTTGTGGTAAAAATGGAAAATACTCTTTAGACTTAAAAACATAGAAATATAAAAACATAGAAAGTAGGTGCAGGAGTAGATCATTCGGCCCTTCGGGCCAGCGCCACCATTCAATATGGTCATGGCTAATCATCCAAAATCAGTACCCAGTTCCTGCTTTTCCCCCATATCCCTTGATTCTGTTAGCCCAAAGAGTTATATCTAACTCTCTCTTGAATACATCCAGTGAATTGGCCTCCACTGCCTTCTGTGGCAGGTAATTCCACAGGTTCACAACTCTCTGGTTGAAAAAGTGTTTTCTCATTTCAGTCCTAAATTGCCTACCCCTATTCTTAAACTGTGACCCCCGGTTCTGGACTCCTCCAACATCGGGAACATTTTTCCTGTATCTAGCCTGTCCAATCCCTTAAGAATTTTATATGTTTCTATAAGGTCCCCTCTCATCTTTCTAACTTCCAGTGAATACAATTCACTGGATGTTAATGGCGGAGTAGCAAGATGGATTCAACAGTGGCTGAATGGGAGATGCCAGAGAGTAATGGTGGATGGCTGTTTGTCAGGTTGGAAGCCGGTGACCAGTGGGGTGCCTCAGGGATCTGTGTTGGGTCCACTGTTGTTTGTCATGTACATCAATGATCTAGATGATGGGGTGGAAAATTGGATAAGTAAGTATGCAGATGATACTAAGATAGGTGGTGCTGTGGATAATGAAGTAGATTTTAGAAGTCTACAGAGAGATTTGGGCCATTTGGAAGAGGGGGCTGAAAGATGGCATATGGAGTTTAATGCTGATAAGTGTGAGGTGTTACATCTTGGCAGGACAAATCAAAATAGGACATACATGGTCAATGGTAGGGAATTGAGGAATGCTGTGGAACAGACGGATCTAGGAATAACTGTGCATAGTTCCCTGAAGGTGGAATCACATGTAGATAGGGTGGTAAAGAAAGCTTTTGGTGTGCTGGCCTTTATAAATCAGAGCATTGAATATAGGAGTAGGGAAGTAATGTTAAAATTGTACAAGGCATTGGTGAGACCAATTCTGGAGTATGGTGTACAATTTTGGTAACCTAATTATAGGAAGGATATCAACAAAATAGAGAGAGTACAGAGGATATTTACTAGAATGCTGCCTGGGTTCCAGCAACTAAGTTACAGAGAAAGGTTGAACAAGTTAGGTCTTTATTCTTTGGAGAGCAGAAGGTTAAGGGGGGACTTGATTGAGGTCTTTAAAATGATGAAAGGGATAGACAGAGTTGACGTGGATAAACTTTTCCCATTGAGGGTAGGGAAGATTCAAACAAGAGGGCATGACATGAGAATTAAGGGACAGACGTTTAGGGGTAATATGAGGGGGAACTTCTTTATTCAGAGAGTAGTGGCTGAGTGGAATGATCTTCCAGCAGAAGTGGTGGAGGCAGGTTCGATTTTAACATTTAAAAGTAAAGTGGATAGGTATATGGACAGGAAGGGAATGGAGGGGTATGGTCTGAGTGCAGGTAGATGGGACTAGGGGTAATCAATGGTCGGCACGGACTGGAAGGGGCGAGAAGGCCCGTTTCCATGCTGTTATATGGTTAATATAAGCCCAGTGGATCGATTGTTCCATCATATGTTAGTCCTGCCATCCCAGGAATTAACCTGGTGAACCTACACTGCACTCCCTCAATAGCAAGAATGTCCTTCCTCAAACTAGGAGACCAAAACTGCGCACAATACTCAAGGTGCAGTCTCTCCAGGGGCCTGCACAGCTGCAGTAGGACCTCCGTGCTCTTATACTCAAATCCCCTTGCCATGAAGACCAACATGCCATTTGCTTTCTTTAGACTTTAGAGGTACAGCGTGGAAACAGGCCTCTTCGCCCAACGAGTCCGTGCCGCCCAGCGATCACCCCGTACACTAACACGATCCGACTCACTAGGGACAGTTTACAATTTTGTTACCGAAGCCAATTAACCTACAAAGTTGTACATCTTTGCAATATGGATGGAAACCAAAGCTCCCGGGGGAAAACCCACGTAGTCACGGGGAGAACATACATACTCGATACAGATAACACCTGTAGTCATGGTCTCTGACATTGTAAAGCAACAACACTAAATCTGCCCCACTGTGCCGCCCCTTAAATAGCAAAATAAAATGTGGTTAGGACTATGTCTGCTCCTGCATGGGCCAGATCAGCAATCATCAGAAAACCAGGACAGTCATTTCTGGCTCTGGTTTCAACACCAGTTGAAAACAATAAAAGGAAAAGTGAATGAGAAATGAGGCAGAAATATTATTTATTCATGGCAATGCTATATCTGTGACGCCTCCTTTCAAGAATGTCATGAATTAATAAACTCCGCAATTAACTTTAAAAAACATCTTATGAAAGCAGGAGCAGCAACAATTGTCAATCTGATCATCCGTAAATGTTCCTCGTTGATATAAAACTGCTTGAACAGTGAGGGTAGTATTTAATGGTCTGCTAATGAGCGGGGTCATTGACCTGAAACATTGAACTCATTTTCTCTCTCCGCAGATGCTGCCCGATCTTCTGAGTATCCGCAGGATATTTTATTTCAGATTTCCAGCATCAAACCTTTTTTCACTTTTCATCTACCATTCCTGCTGAGGTATCATAATGAAGTAAAGTAGACCTACAGCCTTATTTTAGTAAATAATCAATAACTGATGCTGCAGGTGAGGGACTGGGGTGGTGAATTTGTGGAATTCATTGCAACAGAACTACAGAAGGCCATGGAGGCCAAGGCAATGGATATTTATAAGGCGGAGATTGACAGATTTTTGATTAGAATGGGTGTCAGGGGTTATGGGGAGAAGGCAGGGGAATGGGGATAAGAGGGGAAGATAGATCAGCCATGATTGAATGGCAGAGTAGACATGATGGGCCGAAAGGCCTAATTCTGCTCCTAGAACTTAGGAACTTATGAACTTTGATTAAATGTCTGGTTGTAGCTGCATTGACATTCCTCTTCTCATCAAAACAACCTTGCAATGTAGTGTCTCCGCTCTGTGTATCTCCATTGCCCTTTCTGGGTCCCAGGTTTGCCAAAGGCCTCACTCAACAAGAGTTTCCTGCTACCCACTGGTTCCAATTTGGATCCTGGTGGATTCTGGATCACTACCAACAAAGGATGGCACAGTGACGCAGCTACCAGAGCTGCTGCCTCGCAGCCCAGAGACCCGGATTCAATCCTATGCTCGTATGTTACCTGTGTGAAGTTTACACATTCTTCCTGTGATTGCATGAGTTTCTTCTGGGTGCTCTGGGTTCCTCCCCTATCCCACAGATGTGCAGGTTTGTAGGTTAATTGGCCTCTGTAAATTGCCCATGGTGTGAAGGGGCACTAGCCTTTATAAAGATGTGATGGTTAAACGTCACACTACAGGGCACCTCCTGTCCTCAGGCAAACTTTATTTCCTTTCTAAAATGAGAACTTTTCTATTCACATAACAATCATATATCCGCACTAAATATTAATAAAGTATTAATCTGATTCATAATTTATCGTGACTGTTTTGATGAACACTTGCACTCAGTTGTCATTGCCTGCTGGATCTCCCAATTGCTAACCATTTTAGCTTCCCTTCCTATTCCCATCCAGACCTCTCTGTCCATGGTCTCCTCATCAGAGTGAGGCCACAAACAAAGTAGAACCTTAGCACCTCATATTTAATTAGGGTAGCTTACAACCCAATTAATTCTCCAGTTTCAAGTAATACAACCTCCTACCTCCTAGCTCTTTCTCCTGCATCTCAACCCAGTGTGCATTTATCTCTCCCATCAGCTCCCACAACCCCAATCACCCTGCTCCTCCCACATCCCCCTGCACACACCTCTCCCATCCCCTCATCCCATTTATCCCCTCTTTCCCCATCCTCTGTCACCTTTCATTGATAACTCTCCCTCAGACTTTATATTTCACTTCAATTCTTTCCACAACTGAGACCATTTTGTCTCATCTTTACCTCTAGCCTTTGTCACTATCCCCCCCCCCCCCCCCGTATCCACCTATCAGTTGCCAGGCTTTGATCCATCCCCACCTCTTTTTCAAGCTTTTTCCCCCCTCCTTCATCAGTCTGAAGGAGTAATCAAAAAGTAGTCAACTCAAAAAGTAGTCTGTAGGATCTACTGAATCCCACGACAGAAAGCAAAGAACAAACAACACTTACGTAGCTGAGCTAGACATCTTGTGTCACGTTTATTCCACAAGCCCCTTTTACCTACATTCTCATCAATCATAACCCATGTGCAGATAAGGCCAATTAGTGTGTCTGATCTTGGAGTTGTTATTGAGCTCTTGCGGCTGGATCTTCGCGTGAGGCTGCTGGCGAGTCACCAGCGGTGACAGGCTGTATGCAAAACCAACATGGGTGTGAAGGAGCCACAAGTCTGTCCATTCTCTCCACTTAGCACATCTGTTCAGCTGGCTGTCAAGTACCTATCTACATTAATTCCATTTCCCAGTATTCAGTGTATAGCATTTCTAGTGCTCATCTAAATACATCTTAGACAATATTTCTAAACCAATTTGTACACACTATTCTTCCCCAAATCTCCTCCGAATCTCAAAATGTTTAAATTAATCCCGTACCCTCTGATTATAAGCATTTCTGCAGTGGGGAAAGCTTTTTGCTGTCTACCCTATCTGTACTTCTCACAATGTTGCATACCTCACTCAGCTTCATCTCCAGCCTCCTTTGCTTCATGGAAAATAAATCCTGTCTATCCTAACTGAAACTTATATCCCAGGTCAAATCCTTGTGAATCTACTCTGCACCATTTCTGGAACATGGTGCCCAGAAGTGCACTAAGTGCCCCCGGCTGTGGCCGTATGAATGTTTATATAGTTGTCACATAACTTTCTGATCTTAAAGTCCGGGCCTCATTTAATGAAGCCAAGTATCCCAGGTGACGTTTTATTTATCTTATTTACCAGTGTTGCTGTCTTCATGGATCCTTGGATATGTAAACCAAGTTCCTGCTCCTCAGTATGTTTGGGGTCCTACCATTCATTGTAGATATCCTAGCCTTATTAGTCTTCTCAAAACACAACAACTCACAGTTTTGCTGTATTAAATTCCACCTGCCATTGCTGAGTCCTCACTAACTTATTATTATCATATGTAGTTTAAGACTCTCCTCGCGAATAATATCACCAATTTTTATCTTTGAGTAATACTAATCATGTCCCCTATATTCACACATCCAAATCAGTAATGTATTGAATAAATAGTGAGGGTCCTTGTGCAAATCCCTGTATACACCACCAGTGACAAGTTTCCATTTGTAAATGCAGCCCTCGACCATTAATCTCCACATCATATCACCAAGCCAATTTTCTTTCCAATTTGTCAAATTGACATGGTTCCCATGGGCTCTTACCTTTCAGACCAGCTCCTCAAATGGGACTTTATCAAAGTTCCTACTAAACTCTATGTAGGCTTCATTAACTGAGCTACTCTAATTGACACACTTAGAAATCTCTTTGAAAAATTCAATGAAATTTGTCAAACAAAATCTCCCCTTTAAGAAAAACTTACATTTACTATCCTTGATTAATCAGCGAGTCCCCAGTGCAGATTAATTCCATCCTTCAGAAAAATTTCCAATAATTTCCCTACTCCTGAAGTTGGACCCACTGACCCATTATTATCTTGTTTATCCTTGCTGCCCCTCTTGAATAATGGTACCACATCAATGTCCTCTAGTCAGCTGGCATCTCACCTGCGGCCAGAGGAGATATGTGTACGAATGAACTGCAGATGCTGGTTGAAACCAAAGATGGACACAAAAAGCTGGAGTAACTCAGTGGGACAGGCAGCATCTCTGGTTAGAAGGAATGGGTGATGTTTCAGGTCGTGACCCTTCTTCAGACTTCTTCGCCGGAGAAGATATAAAATCTCTATTTGAACTCCAGTAATATCTCATCAGTTCCTTCAAATCCATCCTGTACGGAGTTTGTATGTTCTCCCATGACCGCGTGGGTTTTATCTGGGTGCTCCGGTCGCCTCCCATATTCCAAAGACATGCAGGCTTGTAGGTTAATGGGCTTCTGTAAATTGTCCCTAGTGTTAGTGCTTGTGTACGGGGTGATCGCTGGTCAGCCAGACTCGGTGGGCCGAAGGGCCTGTTTCCGCGCTGTATCTCTAAATTAAACTAAACTAAATTTCCCTCTTTAAACCCACTAAAACATCTAATACATCCTAACTTTTAGTGTTAATTTGTTCTAGAATTTCACCATCCTGCCCTCCCTAAATTCTCCAACTGCCATATCCATCTCCATAGTGAATGCAGATGTGAATCATTAACTCAAGATCTCACACTATTCCTACTGGGTAACACAATCATTCTAAATTTGGCCTCTCTATCTGGGGAATTTTAACATTGTGACAGCATCCAGTTCCATGGCCCAAGGTCTCTTTTGCAAACAGGCAGTGCCTGCAGATACTGTATATTTATATTTCACTTTGCCAAAGCAAGATTACTTTGTGCAGCATATGTGATGGATCTTGTGAAAAGTACACTAATAAATTTGACTGGGTAAAGGAGGTAAGACCTTTGATCCATTCATTAGTATTACTGGTGTTTTTTAAATCGGGACTCCAACCTTTACTGAGGTATACTAGCTCATCAATACCTAATAGGTTTTAGGAGTAGGTAAATTGAAAGGTTTGCAAGTATGCCCATAAACATAGCTCACAGGCTGACCTCGATGCTCATGTCTTCACCGGTAGCTTGTAATCCATTGCTCTTCCTATTACAGTCGTTACTCTCAAGTGAGTGACAGAAGATTAGCTGTGGATTGAGATGACCAGGACTACCGTGAAGCTAGAGGAACAGTGCTTCTGTTCTACTATATAATAAACATGTAATAGTTTCAAGAGATTAGCACATGTGGGTGGCACAGCAGTAGAGTTGCTGCCCTACAGCGCTTGCAGTGCCAGAGACCCAGGTTCGATCCCGACTATGGATGCTGTCTGTACAGAGTTTGTACGTTCTCCCCGTGACCGCGTGGGCTTTCTCCGAGATCTTCAGTTTCCTTTCCTCCAAAGTCGTATAGGTATGTAGGTAGACAAAAGTGCTGGAGAAACTCAGCGGGTGCAGCAGCATCTATGGAGCGAAGGAAATGGGCAACGTTTCGGGCCGAATCCCTTCTTCAGGTATGTAGGTAAATTGGCTTTGTACAAGTGTAAATTGTCCCTAGTGCGTGTAGGATAATGTTAATGTGCGGGGATCGGAGAGGTCTCGATGGGCCGAAGGGTCTGTTTCTGCACTGTATTTCTAAACTAAAACTAAACTAAAGAATCTAAAGTTAATTATTTTTTCAGTCGGATTTTCAACACATATCGCCTTGAACTATATTATAAACATCTATCTGAGACAGCTGACAATACGGTTACACAAATTTAGCAGTGGGAATAATATTTTGCACGATTCCAATATTGTAGGTAAGAAATACCACAAGCAAAATACCGCAGATGCTGAATATTTAAAATAAAAAAGAGAAAATAAGGATATATCCAGCAGTATCTGTGGAGCGAGGACAATCAATTCTTGTTGATCACCTCTCATTAGAACTCCCATCAGTTTATGTACATTTCAGTTCCATTCGATCTAATTCTGTTTGTTTTGCCCATTAACAAAAGACTATTAAAAGTACAAATTATAGAATTAGTTGAAATAAAACAATTAATTATATCTGTGCTCAATTAATATATTAATAATAGCCACAGAGTAAATAACCATATAACCATATAACAATTACAGCACGGAAACAGGCCATCTCGGCCCTTCAAGTCCGTGCCGAACAACTTTTTTCCCTTAGTCCCACCTGCCTGCACTCATACCATAACCCTCCATACCCTTCTCATCCATATGCCTATCCAATTTATTTTTAAATGATACCAACGAACCTGCCGCCACCACTTCCACTGGAAGCTCATTCCACACCGCTACCACTCTCTGAGTAAAGAAGTTCCCCCTCATGTTACCCCTAAACCTCTGTCCCTTAATTCTAAAGTCATGTCCTCGTGTTTGAATCTTCCCTATTCTCAAAGGGAAAAGCTTGTCCATATTAACTCTGTCTATCCCTCTCATCATTTTAGAGACCTCTATCAAGTCCCCCCTTAACCTTCTGCGCTCCAGAGAATAAAGACCTAACTTATTTAACCTATCTCTGTAACTTAGCTGTTGAAACCCAGGCAACATTCTAGTAAATCTCCTCTGTACCCTCTCTATTTTGTTGACATCCTTCCTATAATTGGGCGACCAAAACTGCACACCATACTCCAGATTTGGTCTCACCAACGCCTTGTGCAATTTTAACATTACATCCCAGCTTCTATACTCAATGCTCTGATTTATAAAGGATAGCATACCAAAAGCTTTCTTTACCACCCTATCTATATGAGATTCCACCTTCAAGGAACTATGCACGGTTATTCCCAGATCCCTCTGTTCAACTGTATTCTTCAATTCCCTACCGTTTACCATGTACGTCCTATTTTGATTTGTCCTGCCAAGGTGTAGCACCTCACATTTATCAGCATTAAACTCCATCTGCCATCTTTCAGCCCATTTTTCCAACTGGCCTAAATCACTCTGTAGACTTTGGAAATCCTCTTCATTATCCACAACACCCCCTATCTTGGTATCATCTGCATACTTACTAATCCAATTTACCACCCCTTCATCCAGATCATTGATGTACATGACAAACAACAAAGGACCCAACACAGATCCCTGAGGCACCCCACTAGTCACCTGCCTCCAACCCGACAGAGAGTAATCCACCATTACTCTCTGGCTTCTCCCATTCAGCCACTGTTGAATCCATCTTGCTATTCCTGCATTTATACCCAACAGTTGAACCTTCTTAACCAACCTTCCATGAGGAACCTTGTCAAAGGCCTTACTGAAGTCCATATAGACAACATCCACTGCTTTACCCTCGTCAATTTCCCTAGTAACCTCTTCAAAAAATTCAAGATGATTAGTCAAACATGACCTTCCAGGCATAAATCCATGTTGACTGTTCCTAATTAGACCCTCTTTATCCAGATACTTATATATATTATCTCTAAGTATCTTTTCCATTAATTTGCCCAAACATAAATGGATGAAGTATGTTTGTGAAAACATTCAGACACATGACAGAGAGGATATACTGGAGATCATTAATAAGTTGAATTTTTCTGATGAAAAGGGTCCCGACTCAAAACGATGTTTGTCTGGAGTCATAGAGTCATAGAGTGACAGAGTGGAAACAGGCCCTTCAACCCAACTTGCCCACACCAGCCAACATGTTCCAGCTACACTAGTCCCAATTGCCCGCGTTTAGCTGTCCTGTCCTATCCATGTACCTGTCTATCTGTTTCTTAAAGGTTGGGATAGTGTCAACAATCTTCACTGGAAGCTTGTTCTTCCGACCATCCTTTGTGTGAAAAAGTTACCCCTCAGATCCCTATTAAATCTTTCCCTCTTCACCTGAAACCTATGTCCTCAATTCACCTATTCTGCGTAAGAGACTCTTTGCATCTACTCCATCTATGTTCTCCATAGGTTATGCCTGACCCGTGGAATTAATCCCGCAATTTGTGTTTTTTTTCCCCTCAAGGTTCCTACGTAATTGTTTTTATGGTGACTGCATTTCACACTCTATGATTTAATTCTTAGAAAAATATATATAAATAAGCAATCTTTAATGAAATGCTGAAAGTAGCCCAGTCAGCTGCAAACAGGAGAGTTGTGTGTAAACCCTGGAAAAAGTTTCCCAGCAAGGCTGGTTCCTTTGTTAGCTGGGTCTTCAATTATAGGGCTGGGCGTTGTTCGATGTTATTTTTCTGCAAATACCTTTGTTCCTCCCTGGTGCTGGCTGCCCTCATAAATCACGGCAAATCCTTTCTTCACTTTGGCTCCACCCACCATGATTGCTAAACTTTCCTGCATGCTCGGCTTTCTGCAATCCACCACTCATTCCTCTGCCACCACTGTCAAACACTGCATCCTATTCAATCTGTCATAGCCAATTCGAACCCACCCAGCACTGTTTTGACCCCACCTAGTTCACTTCCATCCTGCATCGACACTGTCAGACATCAGCCCCAGATCCAAGTCTCCAGTCCCCACAGCATAACTTCCTGAAAGTCTTTCCTCACTTTTAGTTTTCTTATCAGCAGCTGCAATGTGTCACTTTTTGCCTAAAGCTTCCAGCTGCACTCCTAGCCAAAGAAGAATAACAAAAGCAAACAGGGTGTGATTTAAGAGCGGGAGGTACAATTGTAACTGGAGGATAAGATTGAAATGACACCTGAGAGAAAAATGGAGAACAGAGATGAGAAATATAGCAGCAAACATAGATGAACAGAATTGGAGCATTTAGAAAAAAAAGAGAGGAGTCTTGGAAAAAGGCAGAACAAGGAAAATGTTTGCACGACTTTACATTCAAAACTAGAGAATGGAAATAACTTGGTTCAGCTCAGCACAAAAAGAACTGAGAAGCATTAAATTTGATATTTTCTGTTGATGACACACACTTGAAACAGTGGAAGTTGAAATATTGTGCAAAGCACAGTGCTGGAGGAACTCAGCAAGTCAGGCAGCATCTGTGGAAGAGATAAATGGGAAACATTTTGAGTTGGGACTGTTTTGCAGACCACTTTGTGTTTAGTTTCAAATTATATTAAAGGGCCTGTCCCACTGTGCGAGGTAATTCAAGAGCTCTCCCGAGTTTTTCCCTGATTCGGACTCGGAGAATGTCCATCGCGGGTCCGTAGGAGTTCGTGGATGTCTCGTACGAGTAATGGTAGGTACTTGGGAAATCCGGTAAACTCGTGACGTTTTTTCAACACTGTGAAAAATGTTCACAAGTAAAAAAAATACTCATGATGAAAAGAATCGTTACTTTTTACTCGTACACACCACTACGAGACATCCACGAACTCCTACGGACCCGCTATGGACATTCCTAGAGTTCGAATCAGGGGAAAACTTGGGAGAATTACCTCGTACAGTTGGACAGGCCCTTTAGTATAAAGAATGGAGATCATTGTCAGAGCAAGCCTCAATGGGGAGATGAGGGGTGTTTCTTAAATGTTGAGTTGTCATGATTTGGAATTAAATTCTCCTGGAAATAGATTGAAAAAATCTGTCAATGGACAGTGGTAAGTGCATATGTAAAGGCAATATAATGGTTATAACCTCCTCCAGTCCTGCAGGGACAGGAGTGTAGAACTACCTACAGACCCTAAAATCACCTTTGAGAGCTCAAGGTAGCACAGTGGTGCAGTGGTAGAGTTGCTGCCTTGCAGCGACAGAGACCCAGGTTTGATCCTGACTGCAGATGCTGTCTTGTACGGAGTTTGTACATTCTCACTGTGACCGTGTGGGTTTTCTCCGGGTGCTCTGCTTTCCTCCCATACTCCAAAGATGCGCAGGTTTGTAGGTTAACTGGCTTCTGTAAAATAGGCCCTAGTGTGTGGGATGGAACAAGTGTATGATCAGCATGGACTCGGTGAGCTGAAAGACTTGTTTCCCTACTGTATCTCTACAGTCTAAAGATCTCTGCAATGTTCCTAGTCAAGGGGCTGGATGTTCTTTGTATCTGGTTTACCAATTTGATTCCAGGCAGGGCTGACACCAAGCGTATTTGAATGGGTTCAACAATCTCAATTAAAACGCTAAACTTTACAGAAGATCTTAGCATTTTTCTTTATTTCACTCCATATTTATGTTCCAATTAGATAATCGTTTAATATCCTGTTAAGCAAACGTACTTTCTAATATTTTTAAAATTATTTTAATGTGTTTCCACTGTTTTGAAATGCCTCTGGTTCCCATTTATATATACACAGCGGGCAGGACCTTAACAACACAGCCATTGTTTGCACTTCTGAGCCCTTGTTCAGAGACACAGTATGATCGTGGGGGTAGGTGAGTGAGGGGGTGGGGCGGAGGAGAACTTCTAGCACATTGTGACAACTAACCAAGGACAAACTTTTATGATATACTTTGCTTCCAGGCTGTGTGCCAGGTGCAGAGAAGAGGGACTTGCTTTATTAGGCAACTTGGTCGGCATGGAGAGGTTAGACTGAGGGGCTGTTTGTGTGCTGTTAAGCACTTTATTGTGCTGTATAGCGATATTGTGAGCAGTTTTGGGCCCCATATCTGAAGAATGATGTGCTGACGTTGGAGAGGGTCCAGAGAAGGTTGACAAGAATGATCCCAGGAATGATTGGGTTAACATATGATGAGTGTTTGAAGGCACTGGGCCTCTACTCGCTGGAGTTTAGAAGGATGAGGGGACACCTCATTGAAACTTACCAAATAGCAAAAGGCCTGGATAGAGTGGATGTGGAGAGGATGTTTCCACTAGTGGGAGAGTCTAGGACTAAAGGCCATAGTCTCAAAATAAAAGGACGTACCTTTAGAAATTAAGTGAAGAGGAATTTGTTGAGGGTGGTGAATCTGTAGAATTAATTGCCGCAGAAGGCGGTGAAGGCCAAGTCAATGGATATTTTTAAGGAGGAGATTGATAGATCCTTGTATGGTACAGGTATCAGTGGTTATGGGGAGAGGCAGGAAAATGGTGTAGATTAGCTATGATTGAATGGCGGAGTAGACTTGATGGACCAAATTGCCTAATTTTACTCCTACAACTTATGAACTTATTTATAACTTACTGTAAACCAACAATGAAATAGTTTCTTCTAAGAGGTATTGTGGTCACATTTTCATAATTGGTTTCATCCTCCAGCAAGCTTGTTCTCCTGATTGAACACCTGAAATTATCCTCAGTTTTTTCAGTTCTTCATGTGTGACATCTGAATCATTTTACAATTTGTCACAACTAAGCTCATTATTGGCATTTTTTTTTCCATTCACGATTTTCTGGCAATCCTACTTTAGGAATGGTGTAATTAAACTGGAAAACATGTTACCAGGACTGGAGACTGTGAGCTATACGGAGAGACTGGATAGTCTAGGACTTGTTTCCACTGGGGCATAGAAGGCTGACCTTCTAAAGGTTTATAAAATCATGAGGGCCAAAGAGAAGGGGAATAGCCACCATATGTTTCAATGTTAGAGGAATCCAAAATTAGGGGGATTTGTTTAAGATGAGAGAGGAAAGATTTGGAAGGGACCTGAGGGACAACATTTTAACACAGAGAGTGATGTATGTATTCAAATCACTGCCAAAGGATAGAATTACAACATTAAATAGACACGTGGACAGCTACATGGATAGGAGATTTTTGGAGGTTTGTGGGCCAGGTGCAGTAAAATGGGGCTGGCTTGAGTAGCCACATTGGACATTGAGCTGAAGGGCCTGTTTCTGTGCTATTTTATTCTATGATTCCACGCCCCTGGTACTTTGGTTCACCTTCCATTTTGCCTCCTCTCATGCCTGGGGCACATTCAGCCTCTCAAGCCTGCTCTACCCTGCAATAAGATGATGACTGATCTGACTGTAACCTTAACTCCTCATTCCTGCCTAAATATGTAATCTCTTACCACATCAATTATCAAGAATCTGTTTGTCTCAACTTCCAACAATATTCAACTTTTTAGGAATAGTTCCTAGGATTCACAAGCCCCCTGAGAGAAAAAAAAGACCTTGTCTCACAGCTGTCATAGACAGGATTGGAGATATGTAAGACTGAAATGTCACCCATTCCTTCTCTGCAGAGTTGCGGCCTGTCCCGCTGAGCTATTCCAGGTTTTTGTGTCTATCTTTGGAGATATGTAAACAAAACAACCAAACTTCAGAAGTGGTGTAGAATGACTTGTTTAGTGTTAGCATTAGATGCTGAACAGTAGTGACTGGTAATGACTTTCAAAACAACACAGTGCAGTGATTGATTGGGAGGTCTGGATGTCCCTTGCAGCAATTTATTGATTAACCCTAATTGCACTTGATCAGAATGGCTTGCTGCTTAATTTTGGATGTCGTTTTCCATTAAATCATCTGGTTTACTATGGATCACAAGGCTAGACCAAGAATAGATGACATTCATCGTAAGACTGCAGGAACATAAAACATAGGAGTAGGCCATAATGTTCCTTGAAACCTCCCCATGATGCAGTGGGATCAGCTAATCTGATCTTGACCTTTGATTACCTATGGACCATCAGCCGGTCTGTATTGGTCTTTAATATATTTGACTATTTAGCCTATTGCTTTGGGTCCAACCCCTTCTTCAGATTGGTTAGGGATAGCTGTAGCCCAGTGATATCAATATTGATTTCTCTAAATTCAAGTAACCCCGGCACTCCCTTTCTCTCTATCCTTCCCAAACTCAAGTCGCACCAGCTTCTCATTTTCACCCAACAGCTACCAATGGCCTGTCTCCTTTATCATCGTCACCTTTAGCATATCTTTCATTCATTGTTCTTTATCTCTCTACATCATCGTCTATATCTCTCATCTCCCTTGTCCCTAACCAGTCTGAAGAAGGGTCTCGAGCCAAAACGTCACCCATTCCTTCTCTCCAGAGATGCTGCCTGCACCCCTGAGTTTCTCCAGCTTTTTGTGGCTTTCTTAAGTTAGAATATTTTCTCTTTTTATTGTTCATTCCCTAGGTTCATGGCAGAAGAAAAACATTTTTATCAATGATCAAATGTGTTTTAGTACACCATTAATTCTAAATCCTTCAACTTTGGAGTCATAATATGAGATCTTTCAATCACTTTAATAGTTTTAAAAATAGTTTAAAATGCATCTTTTTGAAAATAGGTATACTTTGGTTTTGATCTAAGGCTGCAGATGCACGAATGGGTAAGTTCCCTTGTCAATTTTCAGTTAAATTGTGATTGACGTCAGAACATAGTTGCAGCACTTCCTGAGAGGAAGTGTATGAAGATAGAAATGTATAAAATGGGTGGTAACGGAAGCAGTACAGGAGCTTACAACTTTCCTCCCATCCAAGCCCTAGTATTCCCTTGGAGAGGCTAAAATTAGAAGGAAAGAAATCCCTGGTCAACTTGTGAAGATCACTAAAAAAAAAATATTTCTGAATCTGTGAAACAACAAAAAATCTCCATGGCACTCTACAAATCTCTTTATTTATTAACAATTCCGCAGTTCACTTTTGCAGGATGAAATATAGTCTTCCTATTAAGTCCTTTTGAAGGTGTGTAAGAAGTTGCTTCCTGTTTTCTTTGGTAATCTGTTCCAAAGAAAAAAGCTCTCTCTGAAAAATACTTACCAACATAATGTTTCGTTAAGTTTGTGTGTAATTTATTATTGTCGTGTGTACAGAGTTACAGTGAAAACCCTTTATTGCATACTATCCAATTAATCTGATCATTCTATACAAAAGTACAATCAAGTCATTCACATGTACAACAGGCAGTGCAAAGAGAAACATACCAGAGTGTACAATATAGTTTTAAAGCATTGTAGCATAAGTTACAGAGAAATTTAAGTCCAGCATTCGCAATGAAGGTAGCTTGGAAGATCAGGACTACCATTTACCTTATGGCAGGATTGTTCCGTTTTCTGATAACAGTACAGTCTGTCACTGATAGTATGTGATTTCAAGCTTTTGTATAACAAGGAACTGCAGATACTGGAAAATCGAAGGTAGACAAAAAAGGCAGCATCTATGGAGCGAAGGAAATAGGTGACGTTTCGGGTCGAGACTCTTCTTCAGACTGATGTGGGGGGGGAGCGGGAAGAGGAAAGCAAGAGGCAGAGACAGTGGGCTATGGGAAAGCTTGGAAAGGGAGGGGAAAGAAGGAGAAAGCGGGGACTATTTGAGATTGGAGATACCGCTGTTCATACCGATGTTCATGCCACTGGGGTACAAACTGCCCAAGTGAAATGCGAGGTGCTGCTCCTCCAATTTACAGTGGGCCTCACTCTGGTCATGGAGGAGGCCCAGGACAGAAAGGTCGGATTCAGAATGGGAGGTGGAGTTGAAGTGCTGAGCCACCGGGAGATCAGGTTGGTTATTGCGAACCGAGCGGAGGTGTTGGGCGAAGCAATCGCCAAGCCTACGCTTGGTCTCACCGATGTAGATCAGCTGACACCTAGAGCAGTGGATGCAATAGATGAGGTTGGAGGAGGTACAGGTGAACCTTTGCCGCACCTGGAAAGACTGCTTGGGTCCTTGGATGGAGTCAAGTGCGGAGGTAAAGCGACAAGTGTAGCATTTCCTTTTTTTCGGACGGAGGAAGAGAACTTCTTCAAAGTAGGCAAGTAGTCCTCGCTTTCTCCTTCTTTTCCCTACCCTTCTCAGCTCTCCCACAGCCGCCGGTCTCCGCCTCTTACTTTCTTCTTCCTGCCCCCCCCCACCCCCACATCAGTCTGAAGAAGGGTCTCGATCCGAAACATCGCCTATTTCCTTCGTTCCATAGATGCTGACTCACCCGCTGAGTTTCTCCAGCATTTTTGTCTACCTTCCAGCTTTTGTATGTTCTGCCTGATATGTGAGGGGAGAAGAGGGAATGGCCAGGGTGAAAATGGTCCTTGATTATCTTGGCTGCTTTTCCATAGCAGTGTGAAGTGTAGATGGAATTGATGGTGTGGAGTCGGGTCTGTGTGATGGACTGGGCTATAATATCAACTTTCTGCAATTCTTGTTGTTGCGGGCAGAGCTGTTCCCAAACCAAGCTGTAATGTAACTCGATAGTGTGAATAAAGAGCGAGAGAGATGAATTTGCCATCGACCTGTTGTGACAATAGGCAACTTTCGGTGGATCAAGGCTGTCCAGGAGACTGGAGTTAATGTGTGCAATGACAAGCCTCTCAATGCACTTCATGATGATGGATGTCAGAGCCACTGGACGGTAGTCATTAAGGCGTGCTATTTTGCTTTTCTTTGGAAGTGGGATTATAGCGTTCGTCTTAAAGCTGGTTGGGAGGTCAGAACAGAGTAGGGAGAGGGTAAAGATGTCTGTTAATGCTCCTGTCAGCAAATCTGTGCAGGTCATGAGGATAAGGCTGGTGACTCCACCTGGGCCACATTGCTTCACTCCCAGGAAGATCACTTTTATATCCACCACAGTGACCTTGGATTCATTCACACCCAAGAAATAGTTGATGTTTCGGCAGCAGGGCTCGGTATCTGGTCCCTCGAGTCAGTTAGTATTAAGACTTTACAACCCTGACTCTTAGTCTGAAGAAGTGTCTCTATCTGAAAAGTCACCTATTCCTTTTCTCTAGAGGTGCTGTCTGTCCCACTGAGTTACTCCAACTTTTTGTGTCTATCTTCATTTTAAACCAGCATCTACAGATCTCCTCTGTCTGAAGAAGGGTCTCGACCCGAAACGTCGCCTATCTCCTTCGCTCCTTAGATGCTGCTGCACCCGCTGAGTTTCTCCAGCTTTTTGTGTAACCCTCGATTCTCCAGCATCTGCAGTTCCTTCTTTAACGATCTCCTCTATCTGTCAGGTTTATTTGACTTGAACATTGCGCCTGTGAGTGGACTTCACAGTTCATCCAGGGTTTCCAGTTGATAAGCATTCCCATTGTCTTCTTTGGTTTGCATTTCTCTATACACTTATTGATCAAGTCTGTGCCAGCAGAGGTAAGCCACAGAGTCTTTGAATGTGGACCAGTCCACTGATTCAAAGCAATCACAAAGGATCTGTTTGCTCAGACCAGTACTGTTCAACTTTATATATTGGATCTTCCCCCCTTCAATTTCTGCCTGCAAGCAGAGAGCAGAGGCACAACCAGGTGGTCAGAGTTTCCAAGGTGTGGTTGGGAGATGGAGCGGTAGGCATCTTTGTGGTAGGTAGTAGTCGAGGGTGTTTGGACCACTGGTTGCTTAGGAGACATGTTGATAGTATATGGGTAGCACACTCTTGAGGTGGCCTTATTGAAGTCCCTGGCTATTATGAACAAGGCTTTGATGTACATTGTTTTAAGGCAATTGGTAGCAATGTGTTGTTCCTCAAGTGCAAGCTGAGCTCTATCATGGAGTGGGATGTGGACTACTATCAGGGTAGCCAGTAAATTTAATTATGTTGATTTATATATGTTTGTGTTTCACAAGTCACTATCCAACTCAAATAGCCTACCTAAATTGACAGACTGTTTACCAATCTAGTTCTAGGAAGTATTGTTGGTATTCTCTGTGACATCAATTCTCCAAATCAAATCGACCCAATATAACTAACTAGACTAAGTGGGACCCGTTGGGTCCCAGCATCACACGGGAGGGCTGGTCCCCCAACACAATATTCCACCTCTCCACCAATTCCAATATTGGTGGCCAGTAGGGGTGGTGGGGTGGGGAGGGGAATGGGGGTTGGGGAGGCTTTCTGGAGCGCTAGTATGGGTGTTGTGGGCTGAAGGGACTGGTTTCCAGAGGGCTAGTATGGACATTGTGGGCCGAATGGATCCTTGGGCTGGCAGCTCAGTCACTCAAGCCTGTTGTGCTGGCAGCTTCCTCATTCACGGCTGGTGGGCTGGCAGTTAACTCATGGCTATTCCTTGAAATTCCATTTCAAGCAGGGGGCAAGGCCACTAAAGACAGTGAGTCATGACCTCTCCCTCCTCCATCTTGCAGAGACTGAGCCACGCTCACACGTCTGGGTTTTATAGTCCCTCCCCCTCCCACCAGAAGGGGCGTGGCCTTTGTTGCGTGATTGAAAGGAGAGAGAATCTCAACATTTTTTAAACACTAATAACACTTTTATTTTTCATCAATGGGAAAAATGCTCAGCACCTGATGTGCCGAGGGGGACTCTGAGTAAGATGGCCACAAATCACAGCCGTACTTGGTAGCGTTTTTTCTAAAATCAATATAAAGCGCAAACAGGAAGTGGTCAAGATTAGACTTCTAATTTTATAGAAGGCAAGGCAACTTTAATTAGGCAATGCAACTTTAATTAGGCAATGTAACTTTAATTAGGCAACACAGCTTTCGCATTTCCAAACCTAAGGCAACACAGCTTTAGCATTTCCAAACCAAAGGCAACACAGCTTTAGCATTTCCAAACCAAAGGCAACACAGCTTTAGCATTTCCAAATCAAAGGCAACACAGCTTTAGCATTTCCAAACCAAAGGCAACACAGCTTTAGCATTTCCAAACTATATTTTCAAGCCACTCAAACCATTAAGGGGACTGACAGGTTAGTAAAACCACTCACAGTTTAGTAGACATGTGTTCGGTGTTATTCACAGCTCAGACTGAGAGACGTGACCCTCTCGCTCCCCCATCTTGCAGGGACTGACTGAGGCACTCAACGCTTCTGGGTTTTATAGTCCCTCCGGAAGGGGCGTGGCCTTCAGGACTGAGAATCTCAACATTTTTTAAACACTAATAACTCTTTTATTTTTTATCAATGGGAACAATCCTTTTGTCCTGTGCAGTGAAGGGGAACTCTAAGTAAGATGACCAAAATTCATAACCGTAAGTAGCAGCATTTTTTCTAAAATCAATATACAGAACAACAGGAAGTGATCAGGATCAGACTTTTAGTAATATAGATATATTCAAAAAATAACCATGACCTTAATGAATGGTGGAGCAGGGTCCATGGACTAGACAGCTAACTCCTGCTCCTGTTTCTCATGTGAAGTCTATCCCAGTCGCCTACAGGCTGAAAATGGGATATCGTATTAATTGCCATGCAATGTATCTCATCTTGGGCTTTGTTATCCCTCACCGTGTACTGGGCCTAGGATTCACAATAAAACTCCCAAATACAGCCAAGCTAAATGCCAAGTGAAACTTAGGCATGGTTTCTTATTTCCTATCCAAGCCCAACAACCTAAAGTCCTATGGAATAGAAATATTACCTCTGGAATTTCCTTACATCTTCTGACATAAATGGCAGACAATCCATTGAAATTCAGAAGCAAGAATGCAATGTTTTTCTTTAAATCACGTCTTTGTTGTGCCTTAAACTTGATCTAAAGGAATAGATTTCAAAATCTACATCCCATTTCCTTCAACATGCCCTAACAGTGTCAGTCCTTTTCAGATTAGATCAGATCAGATAAGGTTATTGTCCGATACACCAGGGTTCATTGAAATTCCTTGTTCACATGAAGTTCAGAGTAAACAGCATAGAGTAATCATAAATATAACAATAAATACAACAGCAAACCATGCCTCACAAATCTGATAGAATATTTTGAAGAGGTCACCATGAGGGTTGATAAGGATAGGGCAGCGGATGTTATTTATATGGAATTTAGCAAGGCCTTTGACAAGTTCCCAGAACTCAGTAGACAGTTCCCAGAACTCAGTAGATCACATGGAATCCAAGGTGAACAAGCTAACTGGATTCAACGGTAGCTACAAACAAGCAGTTAAAGGGTAGTTTGGAAGGATGAAGAACAGGGCTATTTTGAAGAGGCCACTTTCAAACTACCCACAACATATCTCCTGTAACACAAGGATCAAACACTATTTACCACTGCTAGTCTACTATCAAAGATGCCTATTGTTCCATCCTCCTCTCTCACTTTGGAAAATTGGACTATTGGGCTGTGCTCCTTCCTTCTGCATATAGGCAGTGATTAAAGAGTGCAGCTCCAGTGGTGAGGAGTGGGTCTGGTCAGGGGAGGCAGAGGAGTGCCTTCATGATGCTTATTCGGCAATATTCGTGGACCCGGCAATGGACCTGAATGGATACACCACTGTGTTACAGTGTTCAGAAGGAAATGTGTGGAGAAGTGTTTTCTTCCCAAGACTATCCAAGTATTCCCTAACCAGAACCAGGAATTCTGCAATCTACTGAGGCAATACACAGTTATATATGAATTCCACATGCAGCCTCGATAAGACCGTCAAGAGAGCAAAGAGATACTTTCAGTCAAAACTGGAGGGTCAGAAGGATGTTCAGCAATTGTGGCAGGGCTATTACTTCCTACAAGGAGAAACCAAGAAGTATCTTAAGTGACAGCAATGCATCGCTCCTGGGTGAGCAGCTGATTAAATTTTACATTGTTTACCTCACCATCCTACACACTAGGGTCACCTTCCCCCAGCTAACAATGATCTGTTCTACATTTTCCTTGAGTTTCATCCCCTTTGATCTCTCATTTTCACACCTTACTATTCCATATCTCTCTGACTCTCAGTCTGAAGAAAGGTCTCGACCCATTCTTTCTATCCAGAAATGCTACCTGTGGCACCGAGTTACTCCAGCATTTTGTGTGCATCTTCAATGCTCGCTTTGAAAGGGGGAACATGGATATTCCTTCTTTGGCCCTCACAGCCCCGATAACCCTGTAATTTCAGTCACTAAGGCTGATGTTGAAAGATCCTTCATGACAATTAACCCTCAGAAATGGTGTGGCCGTGACGGTGAACCTGGCGACATTCATATATCCTGCACAAACCCAATCTTCAACTTCCTTACTAAGATTCTAGCTTTTCCATACATTTTAAAAGGACTAGTGCCCAAGAGGAGCAAGGTGACATGCCTCAATGACTACCCGCCTGTGGCATGCAGGTCCACTGTGATGAAGTGCTTTGAAAGGTTGGCTATGATGCATATATCAGTTCCTGCCTTTGTAAGGGTCTGGACCCACTACAATTCACTTACTGCCACAACAGATCAACACCAGCACCTCTGTCCTGAGGGAGTGAAAGAGAAGATTATTTCAGGAGTCTTATAGCTATGGGGAAGAATGTGTTCTCAAGTCTGGACAGTCAGAAACCAAGGTTAATTACAAGTGCACATGTGCACAAAACGTCACTTTTATTTATAGTTCCATTCAAATTACAAATTGGCACTTTTGATTTCCTGAGAATCCGTTGTTCGAATCTAATCTGTTGAGAGGTTCTTTTGAAGGTTTGCAATGCATTTAATTCATAGTTACATTTACTACCCAAACACAGTGCGTTATCAGTGTTTGAAAATACTTGGAATGTCCTTTCCCTGAAGAATCAATTCATCAAAATAAATATGATCATAAGTAAGTCCCATTTTGTGAACACATCTGAATAATGAAGTCTTCTCAAATCTATTCAGCTAAATTCCAAACGAAAACATAAATGGTTTGGAATTTTAAAAAATTATATTTTGGATAAAATATTGCATTAATCAAAAGGAATCAAAGTTAGTAATCATGTTAGGGAGGCATATTTGCATATGTTTAACATGTTCTCATGCTGTTAAAGATTATTTAGCATTGTATGTTATGAATTACATTGTGATTAACCAGATAAAATTAATTGATCTAAAGATCTAATGTCATAAATTAATGATTATTAATACATTATGGCACCCTCTCATATTCTAACACGTAATATATCTACCTATATCTTGAGTTGCATTTGATTGAGATGTATAATGTCACCTTGTGCCCAATGTTAATAGAAAGTTATTTGAACACAAACAATCCTTGTTCGTGATTAAATGTTGGAGGGTCAAAATAAGCAAATTTGGATACTTTGACTGAAAAGCTATAATTGGTTATTATTAGTGGTTTTTTTTAAATTTATATCAAGAATAATATTCTGAGGATATAACAAAATAAGCTAGTCATGTAAAATGTTGTTTAAAGAGTTATGATGTGTAAGAGGTTGGATGTTGTTCAGGTATGATGATTCTCTCAGAAATAAGTTGCTTGTCAAATCTTAATATCAATGCTCAAACCAAAGTGTAGTGTAGTTTAGTGTAGTTTAGTTTAGTGATACAGCGTGGAAAGAGGCACTTCAGCCCACCGAGTCAACGCCGGCCAGCGATCCCCAAACACTAAAGCCCCTGTCCCACTTAGGAAACCTGAACGGAAATCTCTGGAGACCTTGCGCCCCACCCAAGATTTCCTTGAGGTTCCCGGAGGTTCTGGTCACTCTCCCTAATAGTCGAAAGTGGTTTCCGCGTAGTCGAGGCTTCTTCTATGTTCCTGCGATTCTATCAACAAAATCAAACCCAGCCTCGACTAAAAATAGTTTGCCGTTTGGTCGAAGCCAGTGGAGTGGGGTTGCTATTTACTTACAGCCAGTCGAAGGCAATCTCCTTCGCTGACCGGCCATTTTGATTGGCTCATTGGAGTTTTCAGCAAAGATCCTGTAGGACCTTTTGTTTTCAGGACCTAGAAGTTCCGCCGGAAGGTATAATGCCCGCTAACTTTATTAAACTTCTTAAACTCCACTCCACTCCTTCTCTCCACTTCTCTCTCCCCCTTCTCTCTCCCCCTTCTCTCTCCCCCTTCTCTCTCCCCCTTCTCTCTCCCCCTTCTCTCTCCCCCTTCTCTCTCCCCCTTCTCTCTCCCCCTTCTCTCTCCCCTTTCTCTCTCCCCCTTCTCTCTCCCCTTCTCTCTCCCTCCCCCCGCGCTCTCTAAATGACTTACCATGCTCTGTGGCAGCCGTTTACCTTCCTCTTCATCGCGCAGACAGCGCTCCTCCGCTGGCCCTGGCCCCCACCTTTGCGATGTGTTTGTGTGTGTGTGTGCGGTCGGTAGCAAAGATCCTGTCGGATCTTTGGTCAGTTGATGCAGCTCATGCTTCCAGGTGAGGCTTTCCAGGCGAGTGACCAAAACCTCTGGTGACTCATGGAAACCTTGGGTGGGGTGCAAGGTCACCAGAGGTTTCCGTTCAGTTTTCCGAAGTGGGACATGGGCATAACACTATACTACACACTAGGGACAATTTACAATTATACCAAAGCCAATTAACCTACAAACCTATCTGTCTTTGGAATGTGGGAGGAAACTGGAGCTCCCAGACAAAACCCATGCAAGTGACGGGGATAACATGCAAATGCCATACAGACAGCACCGGTAGTCAGGATCGACCCCGGGTCTCTGCAGGCCTCTCGCTTAACTTTTTTTACCTGTTGCCAGCTGGGCAACCTTGGCAGCTTTTTAGGTTGCCAAATGACAGTTAGGTGGTCATTTAAGATGGCTTGCATGATGCGTGAGATAATGTGCTCGGATGAAATTGATGGGGGGAGCAGTGCAGGATGGATGGGAAGGGGGGTCAGTACAGGATGAATTGGGGGACCAGTGTAGGATTGATGGGGAGTGACAGGAGAATCAATACGAGGTGGATAGGGAGATCAGTGCAGGATGAATGGATGGGGGGGGGGGGGTAGATGAGGAGGGTGAGCACAGAGGATGTCAGTGAGCACTGAATAGAGGCAGGAATGGGGATCAGTGCGGGATGGAGAGGAGGGGTCTCAGGATACGGGGGGTGGAGGGGGGCGTACGAGAGAGAGAGAAAGAGAGAGAGAGAGAGAGAGAGAGAGAGAGAGAGAGAGAGAGAGAGAGAGAGAGAGGGCAGAGGAGGTGGGAAGGAAGCCCAGCGCTCCTCAGCCAACACCGGCATCATCGCTCAAATCGCTATTAAAAGATGGAGGGGACCGGGGGACACAAAATCTTGCCGGCCGCGCACGCATCTGCACACTCACACACGTGTGCGACGCTTCGGAGGCTCAATCCAGCACTAAATGCATCTCAACTCTGCCTGTTTCGCCTGGTGATGCCTGGACTGATGACATATTTCCCGCAAATCCAGGCAGGGATAACCTGGCGGGACAGGCAGAGTTTAGCTGGGTTTAGCTCTGCTTCTATGCGCTGGCTGTGGGCCTGTGGGCACCGTGCCCATCTGACTCCCGACGCCTCTGGCCACCCCCGGGCGTGGGGGGGGGGGCTCTCGGGTGGGGACGGGGATGGTCCAGTGGCGGTTCGGCAGCAATTGCAGCGCCGGAGACCGGGATCGATCCTGGCTGAGGTGCAGGTCTGCCGAGAGTGTTTTGGCACGTCTCCCTCCTTCAATCACCGCGCTCTATCCTCAGCCCCCCACCCCCCTACTTCCGCCTCTGACTGACACCTCCCTCCTCCAAGGGTTTGTTTTGAAAGCGCCATTGGCGGAGTGGCAGCAGCACCCGTTATCAGCAAAGATCCTGTAGTGTTATCAGGCCGGGTGGGGTGTGGTAGGAGGAGGAGATGGATCCGCCATTGCTGCTGTGTGGAGCCCATCATTCGCTCCGACCCTCCACCACGCCACACTTGGTATCTTTCCCATGGTATATATTCGGTATAAACCAAGTTGCCAAGCGGGGCAAATTAACTCGCCGTTTAGGTTGCCCGACGGCACTTTGAGTGGTCAGTGGCACCCGGGCAACCGCTAATTTCGAGCCCTGCTCTGGCGCTGCGAGGCAGCAACTCAACCGCTGTGCCACCGTGCCACCCAAGTTGTGGAGTTGCTTTCCCTCAGCTGTTCGGTGTTTCAGCAGAACAGGGAGACAATTAGAAGCTAAAGCAAAAAAATAATAATTTCAAACAATATTGTAAGCCATACACTTTATTAGAATTGGTGGAAAAAGTTAACACTTGTCATATGGTTTAAGTAGATGTGTGTTACTAAATATCATCTAACACTCACAGAAGCAGAATCGGAGAGTACAGAAGCAGATCTTTCATCTCATCATGTCTGCCCATCATCAAATACCTATCTCTATTAATGCAAATTATTCAGCTCCTATTTAAATTAAGATTTACACTTTAATTTGAAAGCCATTTGCCATTGCCATTGAAAACAGTTTAGCAGTGTAAAAACATTTTTGAGTGATGGAAACAAAACCTTCAATTATATCGATACACAAGGAACTGCAGATGCGGGAATCTTGAGCAAAATACAAAGTGCTGGAAGAACATGAAATAATCAAGAGTGTTTTATTGTCATATGTACAGAAACTGAACAATGAAACAGTGTAGAAACAAGGAACTTGCAGCAGTGCAACAGCTTTGTAAACACAGCGGGTCAGACAGCATCTCTGGGGATAAGGAATAGGTGATGTTTCGGGTCGAGACCCTTCTTTAGACTGAGAGTCAGGGGAAAGGGAGATGAGAGATATCGACAATGATGTAGAGAGATATAGAACACATGAAAGTAACAATAAAAAAGGTAACAGGCCATTGTCAGCTGTGGCCTAGGTGAGGATGAGTACCGACAATGAGACTCAACAAGACGACTTTGAAGCTGATCTCTACCCAAAATATCACCTATTCCTTTTTTCCAGAGATGGTGTCTGACCCACTGAATTTACAAAACTTTTAGTGTCTATCTTCGGTTTAAAACCAGCATCTGCGGTTCCTTCCTACAGGTTTGTAAACATCATACTCAATAGACAATATAATGAACAAGCATTAAAAATGAAGTTCAATAACTAAAGCCTCCAATATAGTGCCTAAAACAAATCAAGCCCGCAGTCCCTGCTGCAACTATGGTAGTTCGTAGTTCGGAGTTTAGTTGGAGATTATAGTTTTCACCAGCCTGATGGTTGTTGGGAAGAAGCTGTTCCTAAACCTGGACATTATAGTTTTTAGACTCCTGTATCTTCTTCTTCTCAATGGCAGGAATTAAATGAGAGCATGACCAGGGTGGTGTGGGTTCTTGATATGCTGGCTATACTTTTGAGACTGCACTCCTATAGATCTCCTTAATCTAAGGAAGTTGAGCCATTGATTGGTTTTATTTATGATTGCATCAGTGTTGGGTCCAGGTCTTCACATATATGGACACCAAGGAACCTGAAGTTGTTGTCTCTCCACCATCGACCTGATGATGAAAACAGGTTTGTGAATCTTCAGCCTTCCTCTTCTAAAGCCAATAATCAGGTCCCTTAGTTTTACTGACATTGAGAACAAGGTTACTGATCTGGCACCAATTATTCAGATGATCGAAGGTAGACAAAAGTGCTGGAGAAACTCAGCGGGTGCAGCAGCATCTATGGAGCGAAAGAAATAGGCAAGATTTCAGGCCGAAACCCTTCTTCAGACTGATATAGGATGGGTGGGGGTGGGGGGGAGAAGAAAGGAGAAAGGAAGAGGAGGAGCCCAAGGGCTAAGGGAGAGCTAAGGAGGGGAGGAGACAGCAAGGCCATGGAGGAGGCCCAGGACAGAAAGGTCGGATTTGGAATGGGAGTGGGAGTTGAAGTACTGAGCCACCAGGAGATCAGGTTGGTTAATGCGGACCGGGCGGAGGTGTATGGCTCAGCACTTCAACTCCCCCTCCCATTCCAAATCCGACCTTTCTGTCCTGGGTCTCCTCCATGGCCAGAGTGAGCACCACCAGAAATTGGAGGATTATTCCGCTTGGGCAGTTTGCACCCCAGGGGGCATAAGCATTGATTTCTCCAATTTCCGGTGGCCCTTGCTGTCTCCTCCCCTTCTCAGCTCTCCCTCAGGCCTCAGGCTCCTCCTCTTCCTTTCTCCTTTCTTCTCCCTGCCCCCCATTCCCCCCCCTCCCCCACCCTCCATACATCAGTCTGAATAAGGGTTTTGGCCCAAAACGTTGCCTACTTCCTTTGATCCATAAATGCTGCTGCACCCACTGAGTTTCTCCTTAGATGCTGCTGCACCCGCTGAGTTTCTCCAGCTTTTTGTGTAACCCCCGAGTTTCTCCAACATGTTTGTCTACCTTTGATTTTCCAGCATCTGTAGTTCCTTCTCAAAAATTCATATGATCGATCTCCCTCCTATCATCCATAATTCATCTAAGAACGGTGGTGTCGTCAGTGAATTTAAAATGTAGATGAAACTGTGTCCAACCACACAGACAAGGGTGTACAATGAGTAGAGCAGGGGGCTGAGCACAAAACATTGAGATGCACCTGTGTACAGATTGAGTTCTATTGATGAGGAAATTGAGGATCAGGTTGCAAAAGGATGCTCAGAAACCCAATTCCATGAGATTGTTAACGTTTGGAGGGGACGATGGTGTTGAACACTGAGCTGTAGTCTGTTGTGTGCATTGTTATTGCCCAAGTGGTCCAGTGCAGAGTGGAGAGTCAGCAAGATTGTTGACCCTCTGTTACCCTCTCATGGCGGTAGACAAATTTTAGTGGGTCCAATTTCATCTGAGGTAGGAGTTGATAAGCGCCATAACCAACCTCTCAAAGCATTTCATCGCCATCGGTCAGTAGTCATTGAAGAGTGTCATCTTAATCTTCATGGGCACTGGTATTATTGATGGCCTTTTAGAGGAGCTGGGAACTTCAGACCTCGGCAATGAGAGGTTGAGGATGTTTGTAAGAACTCTGTCCACATTTAGAATCAATTTCCTCCACAGATTCTGCCTGACCCACTGAGTCCCTCCAGCACTTTGTGTTATGCTTTAATTAGAAATCACCTTTTGCTTTATAAAACTGCATGGTATTTTCAAATATAAATTAGACATGGAGCTGAAGGGCATTAGGACCACGTGATTAAAAATGCAGTGAAATGTTAACTTTATTCTCAGATTTTTGCAAATCTATGTTTAGAAGATAGCGATGTACATTCATTCTTCTGTGCTTTTTTATTTTGCTTGATTTACTGGGGGATTGTTTCTGCCATTTAGTACGGGACCAGCTAGTTGTCAGGTAACTGGACTTCTAGCATGAGACACAACAAACTTGTGTTGAGCAAATTATCCATTTGCAGCATGCAGCCAAAAGATCTAAACTAATGTTTCGGTTAGAGGAATATATTCTTGCTCAAAACTCAAATAGACACAAAGGTTTTCATTGCCTAATTTACAGTTACCTGTTCGACAGATTACACTGGATGAATAGGCAGAGAGCCTGGAAATAATTGAAGCTGCTGTAATCTTTAATTACCGACAGGGTGATATCTATTTGTAACTTGTATCACCAATTAGGCGGTATTTGGAGGGTGGATTTTCGAGTTGAAGTATAGAATTGAGACAAAGGGAAAGTTTGCCCGCGGGGACTTGGCCGACTTCTGTAACGACCATGTGATCATTGCAACTTAACGCAGCCAAACTTTGGTTTGTGTGTGTGTGTGTGTGTTTAAGGGATTTCAGCGCCCTGACAGCTCGTCTCTCTTGCTCATTCCAGGTCTGGTCCCCGGCGCGGCCATGGGATCCCCAGAGGGAGGCGAGATCGCAGTGTGGGTTTGCCAGGAGGAGAAGCTAGTGTGCGGTCTGACCAAGCGCACCAGCTGCGCTCTGGTGGTGAAAGCGCTGCTGGAGGACCACCTCGCCAACGCCGGCGCCACCAGGCTGCTCCACGCACCTGCCAAGGACTACTGCATCGTGGAGAAGTGGAGGGGCTTCGAGAGGCTCTTGCCCCCTGCGACCAAGTTGCTGAGGCTCTGGGCGTCCTGGGGAGAGGAGCAGCCCAATGTCCACTTCGTCCTGGTCAAGGTGGGCGCTTCCATGGCCGTGCCGGGTCTGAGGAGCGCCGAAGCCAAGGTGATCCAGAACATTGGAGGCCAGGGGGATCTGAGCCCCGCCCAGTACATCCACAGTCTGCCGGCGGACAAGCAGAAGAGGATGGTCCGCAAAGCTTTCAGGAAACTGGCCAAGATGAAAAAGCTGAAGCAGGGCCGGGAAGGGGTTGAGACATTGGTGCATCTGATCGCATCCCAGGACCACACCATCCGCCAGCAGCTGCAGAGGATGCTGGAACTGGACGCCGAGATCGAGAGCTACGAGTCCTGGACGCACTTGGAACGGATACAGAAAGAAGGGGAGAACTATGTCCAGGAAACGTACCTGCTGGAGAGCAGAGAGAGCGAGGGCGAGAGGGCGCAGGTCCGGGAGTACCTCGACAAGAGGGACTCGACCTTCCAGCTGCAGCAGCAGATTCAGCAACACGAGGAGGCCATCGAGAAACTGTCCGCCGAGATCCAGCTGGAGATGGCGAGGCTGTGCGGGGACGAGCCGCTGGGGCAAGGTGGCCCCGGCTCCCCGGGCAGCGAGACCGAGAGGGTGGAGAGCGAACTGGAGGCCGTCATGGCCATCGCCCTTCAACTGCGCAGAAACGTGGCGGAGGCGCAGGAGAAAGTGCAACGCGAGGAGCTGGTGCTGGGCGAGAAGGCGGCCGAGTGCGGTCGCTTGGTGAAGCAGTTGCAGTCCCTGCACCTTGCGGAGGAGGCGGACAGTGCCCCCCCGCTACCCGCTCCGTGCAAGGATGAAACCAACCCCGTCCCCCCCCGACCCAGTCAACCCAAGGGCTGCTCCCCCTCCGACACCAATGACACGGACTCAGACACTGGGATAAGTTCCACGCACAGCCAAGACTCGGAACCCCCTTGCGTCGAGGTTGTTCCCGCATTGAGAGATGACATTGAGTGATTTCTTCGCGAAGGGCTTCTTCGCTTTTGTGTGAGAATGCGACGTTTAAGAACGAGGACATATGGTCCGAGATTTTGTGTGAATGCGAATGTGCTAAGAGAACGTGTAACTTGATCTCACCGGATCATCATCTCGTTATTTGTCCCCTTCTCCATCTGCAAGAAATCTGAACATAGTTACACAATCCCTTTGGAGATAAGGGATCAGACCGGCGTGTTACTGGCGAGTCTGTCTGTGCAGATTCTAACATAACAGGTCCACAGACTGGGAGCTGTCTTTGTCCACTTACTTGTAAGCGGTACTTACTCCCTCCGCATCAGTATGTAGGAAGAAACTGCAGATGGTGTTTTACACTGACCATAGACACAACATGCTGGAGTAACACAGCGGGGTAAGGCAGGTCAGGCTCTGGAGAGAAGGAATAGGTGACGTTTCGGGTCGAGACCCTTCTTCAGACTGAGAGTCAGGGTTGTAAGGTCTTGATACTAAATGACTCAAGGGACCAAATACCGAGCCCTACTGCCTGGGTATAAAACTCACACCTGAATGACGCAGCTGGTAGAGCTGCTGCCTCACAGCACCAGAGACCGGGGTTCGATCATAACCTCGGGTGCTGTCTGTGTGGAGTTTGCATGTTCTCCCTGTGACCGCGTAGGTTTCCTCTCACATCCCTTTTAGAAATGCGGGGGTTGCAGGTTAATTGACTTCTGTAAATGTGCAGGGCAAGGACGAGAAAGTGAAATAACATAGAACTAGTGTGAATAAGGTGATCGGTGGTCAGCGTGGACTTGGTGGGTCGAAAGGCCTGTTTCCATGCTGTGCCTTTCAATCTGATTTGACAAACGATCAAGTCGTGCATTACACAAAAAGGAGTCTGCTTTTGAAAAAGCATAAACGTATTTAAGTTGCAAGAGTAGTACATGTTACCCAAATAAGTAGACGTTAAACTGTAGTAACTTTGTTTTTACTGGGAACTTTACAAAATGTATAAAAGCGTGAAAGCATTAGGGATCTGTCCAGTCCGTTACATGTTTAAGACTGAAATATGATTGCTCAAAGATAGTACGACAATGATCGCAACTTCTACTGAAATGTGGATGGCCGTTGGCTCGCTAGGAGGTCATCCGCCCTTTGCCCTTTGACAGGTCTGGTCTTTGGTCCTGCTGGGGGTCCACAGCCCCCCCCCCCCCCCCCCTCACCTGGAAAAACAGGTGGGGGAGATGGTTTAGTCACCGACTATCCGACCATGGAGCAGGTAGCACGGGAATACATGGTACCCGTGGTGGTGAGAACTCCCCCTGACCTGACCGAAAAAGCACCTTAAAGAAATGTGTAAATGGTCAACACTGCAGACCAAGTAGTCTGTGTTACTTTACAACGACGTATGCAAAAGAAAACCATTATTGCAGCCCATCTAAGTATACAGCATATTTCTATGCCCTGATTTGGGCTATAGGCATGAAGAGAGGTTCATGAGTATGCACTGATGAAGTAATTTAGATATGATGTGCTATGAACTGAAACGGACTATAGTGAGTTTTATAGCTGCAGAATTCCGACATGTTGTTGGCAATATGCTAACAATGAATAACAAAGTCTTAAGACTTAAATTGAACAATTAACAAGGACGGGCATTTAAAAAAGTGAGAACTAGTTGATTTTCTTGCACTTGTATCTAGGCTCCAATATCATGTATATGACTTCCTGGAGTAAAAACCATCAATCAGCATATAATGCTGAAAAGTTTCTCTTTCAAGCTATATTTATATGCAAAATAAGACTGTAGAACTATTTATAACACATCAATAAAATATTACTGATTTGAAAATGGTCATTTTTCCAATTTGCAATATTGGTACATTAGTGCAGTTTGTCTTTCCGATCTAAGCATTAAACTTCATTGGAATTGAAAGGAAATGCTTTAGAGCTGTGTGTCAGGAATAGAACCTACCTAAGATTGCTTTCTTTGAGTTGAATTAAGAAATAAATCGAACTGCTCTACAATAGACATGCCGCATTTCCCATGTATTTTGTGAAGATATCCGTCAAATATTACTTGTGTAAGAGAGATCAGGAGAAAAATATGTTTCTTCGTGTGAAGATCATTATTTAATTCTAAAGACAATTCAAAAACAAATGTTAAACCCTCATTGCAAGTTTGTCCATTAAATCCAGTCCTATTGTGGATCTTAACTGAAATAGAATGCATGAATTTGTTCATCTATGTACCAGTGATGGTGGTTCAGGTAACATGTTACCTTCCTCGCCAATTTTTATCTTTAAAATACTTATCCTCCGAAGGAAAGTTGTATAGGATGGAACTGCAGATGCTGTTTTACACTGAAAATAGACACCAAATGCTGGAGTAACTCAGTGGGACAGGCAGCATCTTGGGAGAGAAGGAATGGGTGACGTATCGGGGTTGAGACCCTTCTTTAGACAAGACCCTTATTAACTCCCTTGTACACCATGCAGAAGCTGCCACACTCTTCTGGATGCCATAATTGGATTCAGAGTTACCAAGACCAATTTATAAGACATAACTCCGGTCGAGTTTACTTGCTTTGGATCGGGGGATCCCTTGATTTGAGTACACTGCAAAATATCAACTGCGTATCTCTAATATCTCTACTCACTAGGGTTATCCTGAGTCCCGACTGAGGCTCCATTCCGTCCCCGATTAACTCTGAGCCGGATGATGGTGAGGAATACCAAATATAATTTCAATCTCACTTCTCTTTGTAACTGGTATTGCAATTATTCTGGGTGGCTATTATATAATCAGTAAACAATTGGATTAACTTTAACCAAACTATTAAATCACTTATTGATGTTCTTCAGGCCACTGACCAGCTAAAACATAATAATTCAACAGAAAGGCTGAATGATGAATGAAAACATTTAATGTTCTTAAGTTGATACGCAAATTTGGTAATGTAACAATTTCCAAAGTGATATTAACTTTGGTAATTATATGCAACATTAATTTAATCAATTTATAACAGTAGAAATCAACGATAGACACAAAAAGCTGGAGAAACTCAACGGATCAGACAGCATCTCTGGAGAAAATGAATAGGTGACGTTTCGGGTCGAGACTTCTTCAGGCTGGGGGTCAGGGGAAAGGGAAACAAGGTATAGATGGTGATGTAGAGAGATATAGAACAAATGAATGAAAGGTATGCAAAAAAGTAAAGATGACAAAGGAAGCAGTGCATTATTAGCTGTGTTGTAGATGAAAATGAGTACAGGCAATGCAACTCAACAAGACAACTTTGAAGCTGGTACGACTTGGGTGGGGGAGGGATGAAGAGAAGGGGGATGCAAGGCTTACTTGAAGTTAGATAAATCAATATTCATACCACTGGGTTGCAATCAATGTGTGGATTGCTTGTGTTTCACCTGCATCCATTCCTTTTTTGAATCTAATCTAATCAACCTGAATTAATCATGTCAACTTAACCTTTCACAGTTGGTGGCACACTGCATGCACTATGAGGTTTGGTCTGTGCTTAGCTTACACAACATACTTTGAACAGTCTATGGCAGCATTACTGCACTAAAGCCCACCTTTTGTTGTCAACCTTGCATGCATTATGTTAGAAATAAAATCAAAGCAGATTTCATTTGTCAGCAGTCAGATACTATTTTCCTTAAAAAGCTTTGGCATCCTTGTAATCTGTTCATGATTAATCATCTGTAATCAGCCATGATCATATTGAATGGCGGTGCAGGTTCGAAGAGCCGAATGGCCTACTCCTGCACCTAATTTCTATGTTTCTATGTTCCATTTCAGTGAGGGACATATAAGATAGAGAATTAAAGTAAATGTTAGATAGTGGTGTTGATTTTCATTGCTGCATATATTATTGCAAAATACGAACATAAACACATTTAATCTAATACAGAATAATGGTAAATGAAATATTTCAAGCAAATGCAAAGGCAGTTCATCCCATAAGTTCCTGTTGATGCCACTGGCCAGCTTGCCTTGCTTGTCATTCACTTTGAACACTAAAACAAATTACACAACAATACTTTCCTATTTTGATTACGTCCTGCAGACAAAAAGGATATCTTTAGTACATACATCCACGGTTCCGAAAATATAGATATTCCACATTTTCTATTCTTACACCAACGACTTACCTCCGGACAACAGGTAAATTCCTTTGTCGTTTTATGAGGGATGGCAATCAGGAGATTAAGTAAATGAATTGAATCCAGAGACTATTGAACTGGTAGATAAAAACTGCTGGAGAAACTCAGCGGGTGAGGCAGCACCTATGGAGCGAAGGAATAGATGACGTTTCGGGTTGAGCCCCTGAGTTTGAATCCCACACCAGCAAGTAGGGTATTTAAATTCAATTCTGGATTGAAAGGTTGGTATCAGTAATGGTGACTGAGAAACTACTGGACTGCCATCAAAATCCAACCAATTTACCAAATGAAAGTGAAAACAATTTTCTGACCTTATGGCTAACAATGCTATTTGAGAACTATAGCAAAGTGATTATATCCTAACTGTACTCAGAGGATAAATGGCCCTCTATGCCTAAGGAAAATTGTCAATGGACGATAAATGATGGCTTTTGCAACACTATCCAAATCCAATAAATGATTAAAAACTATAGCAGACATGTCTAAAATACTGATCCGCTATGTACATTCACACAGTTAGGATTCTTAAAAAGTGGTGGGTATGCATTATATCTGCTGAAAAGGAGAACTGCTATTTTATGTTTTAAATAAAAGTGCTAGACATCTAATATTAGAAAGAGCAAAACTATAATACATTGATTAATTTCCATCCTGCTAATATGTCACTTATGACTAGTGTTTATTCTGCAGCTGAAATGAGAAATGAAATAAAAATATTGAGTGACTCACCATTTTGGGAACAGAATTGAACAATAATCCCTGGGAAGTAGTTGAAATGTACATTGATAATTTTAATTTTAAGTTAAAAATTATTCCTATGGGAAGCCCAAAGCTTTATGCAATCTTAACCATAGCACCTCACTCCTCCCTGTAAATTTGTCCATGACATACTTACTTACTGCCTATTATGCCTCCTGGCATGTAGGGCAGCAACGAAGGTCCTCCACTGTTATCTGTTCTGGGCTAGCTTCTGGATACTGCCCCAGGTCAGGTCCATTGTTTTCATTTCCTCCTCTACAGTTCGACGCCAGGTGGTTTTGGGTCTCCCTCATTTTCCTTTTCCCTTCCGGTGTCCAGTGCAGGGCTATTCGTGGGATGCTGTCTGACATTCATCCTAGCACCTGCCGATAGCCCTGGAAGTCCATCACGCCCAGTAGTGTTGATTCCTTCAGTTGCTGTTTCCATAACATATTTATTTTACGAGACAGGGTTGTTAGCCCTGTGCTCAACCTCCAACCTGGAGGACCAGTGGATCGCTCTTCATCTCGCCTCTACCCTTCAACCTGTCCAGCATGAGAGACTCTAACAGGAGATAAATCTCCCGCTGGATTAGCTCTAGGGGTCACTGAGACACACAAGCTCCCGGACCACGACAATGATGCAATCCAACAAGAAGTTGTCCGTGACCTGCCCTAGATAAATTACATGGTTCAAAGAACATTAAACACCTTCCAATAAACTCTGTGCCAAAATTAGGCCTACGAATTGAAAAGGTCATGAATTGTAAAGAAAATATTTCTTTGACGGTTTTTATGTGTATTCGATCAATTTCTCTAAAGAAGCTAATTATGTGCGCCGTCACTTTCTCTGATGCAGCTAATTGTGACAACATATGACTTTTGTTGGAAAAAGTTATTGGCAATTTTTTGTTGTTGTATTTTGTTGTTTTATGCAGTGTTTTCTTTACCTTTGTGATCGGCTTTTCATTTTTTTTTTCAAGGAATTATGTTGTGAGCTGAACAAAAAAAACATTCAATTAAATAAAATTGAAACTATTTTCACAATCATAATGTAATGGTACTTTGATTAATTTTATTTGATAGCTACATTATCACAAAAATAATTCAATCTTAACTAGATTGTAAAATGGGCAGCTGAATATATTTATGAAAATTCCTTGTGATTCTGCATTCTGCAGATATATCTGAGAGAGGTTAGAGAAAGCGTCTGGACCTGATGGTATACCTGGTCATGTTCTCAAAACCTGTGCAGACCAACTCGCTGGAGTTTTTACGGACATTTCCAACCTGTCACTTCTGAGGTCTGAGGTTCCCATCTGCTTCAAAAGGGCATCAATAATACCGGTGCCCAAGAAGAGCAAGGTGACGTGTCTCAATGGCTATCGACCAGTGGCACTAACGCCTGTGGGGATTAAGTGCTTTGAGAGGTTGATCATGGCGAAAATCAACTCCTACCTCGACAAAAACCTGGACCCACTGCAGTTCGCTTACCACCACAACAGATCAACGGTGAACGCAATCTCGCTGGCCCTCCACTCCGCTCTGGACAACTTGGACAACAAAAACTCATATGTCAGGCTGTTATTCATTGATTACAGCTCAGCATTTAACACAATCATCCCCTCCAAGCTGGTTACCAAACTCGCAGAACTGGGTCTCTGCGCATCCCTCTGCAATTGGATCCTCGACTTCCTCACTAACAGACCACAGTCTGTTCGTATTGGTGGAAATGTGTCAGACTCGATAACAATCAGCACGGGAGCACCTCAAGGCTGCGTGTTCAGCCCCCTGCTGTACTCACTCTATACTCATGACTGCGTAGCCGGTCATAGTGCGAACTCCATCATCAAGTTCGCTGACTACACCACTGTTGTGGGTCATATCACTGATGGGGATGAGTCAGAGTATAGAAGAGAGATCGAGCGACAGTCCATATGGTGCCAGCTCAACAACCTGGCCCTTAACACCAGCAAAACCAAGGAACTGATTGTGGACTTTGGAAGGAGTAGGATGGGGACCCACATTTCTGTTTATATCAACGGGTCGATGGTTGAAAGAGTCAAGAGCTTCAAATTCCTGAGCGTGCACATCTGTGAAGATCTTTCCTAGTCCGAGAACACAGATGCAATTATCAAGAAAGCACATCAGCGCCTCTACTTCCTGAGAAGATTACGGAGAGTCGGTCTGTCAAGGAGGACTCTCTCTAACTACAAGTGCACAGTAGAGAGCTTGCTGACCGGTTGCATCGTGGCTTGGTTCGGCAATTTTTGACGGCCCTGGAGAGGAAAAGACTACAAAACCCAGTAAACCCTGCCCCGTCCATCATCGGCTCTGACCTTCCTTCCATTGAGGGGATCTACCACAGTTGCTGCCTCAAAAAGGCTGGCAGCATCATCAAGGACCCACACCACCCTGACCACACACTCATCTCCCTGCTACCTTCGGGTAGAAAGTACAGGAGCCTGAGGACTGCAATGACCCGGTTCAGGAATAGCTACTTCCCCACAGCCATCAGGCTATTAAACTTGGCTCGGACAAAACTCTGAACATTAATAACCCTCCATCTGTTATTTGCACTTTATCAATTTATTCATTCATGTGTGTATTTATGTATATAATGGTAGTCAATGCCTACTACGTTCTGTTGTGCTATGCAAAGAAAGAATTTCATTATCCTGTCAGGGACACATGACAATAAACTCTTATGACTTTGACTTGACTTTTGACTTTGACTTGACCAATGAAAAATATGAAAGAACCAAGTCAAGGCAAGTATTTATTATCATGTGCATGTATGGTAAAGTACAGGTACAATGTAGCAGCGTTGCAGGCACATCGGCCCAAAGAACTCGCAAGGTCATAGATAATATTTAAGTTATGCATGTGAGCAAAAAAGATTTTGCCAAAAACAGGGCAACTGGACGCAATTGGAAACAAGTCCATCCAATGTAGTGCAAGAGCAGGTTCATAGTGTTCTGCTGCTGAGTTAAGACTAATGTTGTGAAGGTCAGTTCAAGACCTGATGAAAGTCGGAAAGTAGCTGTTCCTGAACCTGGTGGCGTGGGACTTCAGGATTCTATACCTCCGGCCCGATGGTGGTAGCAAGAAGAAAGCAAGATAAGGCTTCTTGATGAAATAAGCTGTTATCCTTGAGGCAGTGCCTCATGTAGATGCTTTTGGTGGTGGGTAGGCCTGTGCTCATGATGGACCAGGCTGAGCCAACCACTCTCTGCAGCCTCAAGTGTTCATGTGTATTTGAATTGCAACACCAGTCTATAATGCAACCAGTCCGGATACTTGCTACGGTTCATCTGTGGAGGTTAGTTAAAGTAGTGTTGAATCTCTTTAAACTTCTGAGAAACTAGAGGCACTGGCAAGACTTCTTTGTGATCGCATCAAAGCACCGACAGCCTGGATAGATCATTCAAGATTTTAACAATGAGGAATTTGAAGCTACTGACTCTTAAGGGGTTGGACAGGCTAGATGCAGGAAGATTGTTCCCGATGTTGGGGAACTCCAGAACAAGGGGTCACAGTTTAAGGATAAGGGGGAAGTCTTTTAGGACCGAGATGAGAAGATCATTTTTCACACAGAGAGTGGTGAGTCTGTGGAATTGTCTGCCACAGAAGGTAGTTGAGGCCAGTTCATTGGCTATATTTAAGGGGGAGTTAGATGTGGCCCTTGTGGCTAAAGGGATCAGGGGCTATGGAGAGAAGGTAGGTACAGGATACTGATTTGGATGATCAGCCATGATCATATTGAATGGCGGTGCAGGCTCGAAGGGCCGAATGGCCTACTCCTGCACCTATTTTCTATGATTCTATGATTCTATGACTCTTTCCACTGCTGACCCACCAATGGAAACTGGCTCATGGTCTCCCAACATCCCTTTTCTGAAGTCAACGATTAGTTCATTGGTCTTGCTGAAGTTGAGCATGAGAATGATATTGCAACACCACTCAACCAAGGGTTCCTTCTCTCTCTCTCTTCTGTACACTGACACATCACCACCTATGATTCAGCCAACTACAATGGTGCTACCAGCGAATTTCTAGAAAGCATTGAAGCTGTGCTTAGCTGCACAGTCATGTGTTAAACCCATACACTAGCACTATCCAACACACTAGGGACAACTTAAAATTTACGCAAGGCAATTAACCTGCAAACCTGCATATCTTTGGAGTGTAGGAGAAAACCAGAGCATCCATAGAAAACCCTCGAGGTCACAGGGAGAATGTACAAACTCCATACAGACAGCTCCCTTAGTCAGGATTGAACCCAGGTCTCTGGCACCGTAAAGGGCCTGTCCTACCAGCATGCGATGAGCGCGATCAAACTAGAAGCGGGGGCTGCACGGAGGTCGGGTGATCCCTGTACAGGGCCGTTCCCTACAGCATGCGCCTGCATGCGGCAAGCGCGACCAAACCGGCAGCGAGGACCGCGCGGAGGTCGGGTGAGTGGCGCAACGCGGTGCAAAGTGAGGCGAACTTGGAGCGAAGTCTTAAAGGTAAGTTTGCCAGGACAGAGAGGGGCACACAGAGAGCGGCATAGAGGCACACACAGAGAGGGCCACGGAGGCACGACGTCGAGGCAGTGTGTAATGCGTCGAGGCGACTGCGAGCCGACAAGCCGTTGCCGTGCGGAATTTTTGAACATGGTCAGTTTTTTGGAGCCCCGTGCGATGTCGGGACGAACTCCGCACAATTCCGCACGGCTCTGGCGATCGAAGTGGGACCGGCCCCGCAACGCCGGACAACTCAAGCGACCACGTTAGGTCGCGCTCATCGCATAGAGTTGCATGCTGGTAGGACAGGCCCTTAAGGCAACAACTTTATCACTGTGGCACAGTGCCGCCTTAAAGTGATACCAACAAGTGATACTTTGCAGGAAAACAAATTTCAAATTACAGTTTTGTTTTGTAGCAACGGAAAAAACACATTCTCTTGAATTTCAGCAGCTCAGGGCCTCCAACGTTATAAAATTATGGGCTACGACTCTATAACTAAAGCAAATATTCTGGTTAGTTACTTAATTGGTGTTTATGGCTCCTTGCTATTGGCAAATTGGCGGCAATAACCCTATGTTATTACGACTATGGAAGTCACAAACTCTAACCCATAATCATTAAATTTAATGGACATTTGTTTTCGAGTAGGAGTAAAAATTGTTTTCTATTTGATAATTTCTTTAACATTTTTTAAATTTCCCCTACTTTTTAACAGCAGCAAATGGATTTTATGCCCAAAATATTCATTTAGGAAGACATTTGTTTCCTTCAAACGCACAAGGTAAAGATTTAATATGTTGAATCATGATGGTGCCATTGCCCATGTGATTTATTTATGATTTATGAAATGATTGATTTATGGCCTTCCATTGAAATTTAATGAAGGACTTCATAGTTCAGTGACTTCTTACTGTGGGTGTTTTTTTTGAAGTCCTGCATGTAAAAACAAGAAGCAACAACATTCAAAAGGAGGGTTTAGTTACTTTCATATTACATTAATAACTTGCGGCAAACCAAAACTGGAGAATAACTTCGCTTTATGCAGAATAACTTTCAACATTTCAAATGTTGATTATCTTATTTCAGCATGAGCATGTTCAGTCCTAATCTCATCTGGTTTACGACTGAATACAATGTCTGGAATCAATTAACATTTTTGTAAAAAATCGCTCATCATTTCGTTGACTTTTGTGGAGGGAAATAATTATCAAGTTCCCGACTGATTTCTTTCTTTGCTTAAAAAAAGAAAGGCACACTGGTGAGCATAAGCATTGTGAAATAGTTTTGAAATGCATTATAAGCATTTTGAAATAGTGTTCAGCATTGTACTTATAAATAGACATTGTAATCAAGAGTGGCAACAGCAGATCAAATTATATAAAATTATAACAAATGAAAGTTATGTTACCAATATGCCAGTCTGAAGAAGGGTCCTGTCCTGAAACATTACCTATCCATGTTTTCCAGTGATGCTGCCGGACCCACTGAGTTACTCCAGCACTTTGTGTCTTTTATCAATATGTATAGTTCTGACCCAAAGTAAAATTAACTAACATTATTCCATCATGGTGTCAAGGTGATGCAATGTCACACTTCACATCATTTTATATTTGTCACAGCACTGAATGAGCTTAGAACTTTTTTTCAATGTCAAAGTGGTCGTCAAGATCACTTGGTATGTTTTCGATTTTGGGAAGTTCCTTCTCTCCATACTTTGCTCTTGACATCACTCTGATATGTTAATCTTCATCTCATCTACCCACAGGACCTTTTTCGAGAACTGTGGTTGTTCTCTTAAGTACTTCTTGGCAAACTGTATCCTGGCCATCCTATTTTTCTAGCTAACCAGTGGTTTGCATCTTGCAGTTTATCCACTGTATTTCTGTTCATGAAGTTTTCTGTGGACAGTGGTCATTGACAAATCCACACCTGACTCCTGAAGAGTGTTTCTGATCTGTCAGACAGGTGTTTGGGGATTTTTCTTTATTATAGAGAGAATTCTTCTGTCATCAGCTGTGGAACCGCAGTTCCTCCTCTTTCCTTTCTAAAGATACATCCCACTCGAGGAAACATCCTCTCCACATTCACTCTATCCAGGTCTTTCACTATTTGGTAAATTTCAATGAGGACCTGCCCTCATCCTTCCAAACTCTAGCGAGTACATGCCCAGTGCCTTCAAACATCATGTTAACCCAATCATTCCTGGGATCATATTGGTAAAGTCCCTCTTGACCCTCTCCAACACCAGCACATCCTTCCTCAGATATGGGGCCCAAAACTGCTCACAACACTCCAAATGTGGTCTGTCCAGCACCTTATAGAACCTCAGCATCACATTCCTGTTTTTGTATTCTAGCCCTCCTGAAATAAATGCTAGCATTGCATTTGCTTTCCTTACTACTGATTCAACTTGCAAATTAATTTTTTGAGAATCTTGCACCAGCACTCCCAAGTCCCTTTGCACCAATTTCTGAATTCTCTCCCCATTTGGAACTTGCTGAGGGAGAAAGGTAGGATGCAGTTCACAGTTGATTCTCCTGCAAACAAAAGTGTTTATAGAGGATTGGACCTGCAATTGAACAGAGACAGAAGAAGGAGACAGGGCCAGTGGTGGGCACAACTTTGTGTGGCAGAGGCATCATCATGAGTGGAGGTGTAGTCAAATATAAAGACAGTAAGGACTGAATGACAGTATGAAGTTTGAAAGGGGCTTTGTTAAAGATATGATCAGAAGGCCTTATCAAGGATGGTTGTAAGCTTAGAGATTGTTTGGAATGAACACAGAAAAAACTTCATAGGAGCAGAATTAGGCCATTCAGCCCATCAAGTCTACTCCGCCATTCAATCATGGCTATCTCTCCCTCTTAACCCCATTCTCTTGCCTTCTCCCCATAACCTCTGACACCCGTACTGATCAAGAATATAACAAAGTCGACCTGAGAAATGATGGACATGACAGACTCCAGTTAATGTTGGTCCTCTTTGAGGTAAGACATGCTAAAAGGCCACATGGAAAACTCTCTGTATGATTAGAAACAGGTTTGGTGAAAAGTGGTTGTTGTTGACAACTATATTAGACCAGAATAACTCCAACTCCTATATCCGCCTATCACTTGTCCTGTCCCAACCTCTCTTCCAGCTTTCTCTCCCCTACTAAATCAGTCCAAAAAAGGGTCCCGACCTGAAATGTCACCTATCCAAGTTCTCCAGGGTTGCTGCCTGACCCCCTGAGTTACTCCACCATTTTGTGTCTTTTTCTCCAGAATGGCAGGCTCTGCGGATGGTTCGACTGCCCCAATCCCAGGAGAACAAAGACGAAGAAGATGGAACTTTATTGCCTTCCATCACAGTGAGAAATGTGGAATCCACTGTGGTGGATGTTTATGTTAATTTTTATGTGGTTGTGTGTCTTGTTGCTTTTCACTTAGTATGGCTGCATGGTGACTTGAATGTCACTGTACCTTAACTGGTACTATATGTGACAATAAACTGACCCTGAGACCTTGAGATTGTTATGCACTGCAGGCCTTTCTGCATCTATGAACCTTGGACCTGCAAGAAAAACCTATGGCCTCTTTTGCTGCAAGGTTAGTGCTGTGTTATTTTTCCCACAGTGGCTCAAAGTGTAGTTATTCTGGGAATATTGAGAGAACCAAAGGAAATTCTATGTTTGGACAAACAAATGTTTGGACAAACAAATAGGAAATAAATGCTCATTGCCAGAATGGCATAGTGCAAGAGAATGACCATACGGCCATTTCTACACTTTGGAACTTTGATTTTACTTATTAAGATAGATGCTGCTTGCACTTTAAGCAGAGAGCAACACACATATTTCTGGTTAACAGTGAGAGGGGACAGGCAAACAAAAAGTACTGCCAGGATGATCTAGATCACAGGAAACATAGGCCAGGTGCAGGGAATTGAAGAACCGGATGCAATTAATTGGCTTTTTTCAAATGCTCTGGATATCCATGTTCGGTCAGGGTGGCCTTCTTCGTCCTTTTACGGGAAAACCTGTGACTTCCTGGATCTGATATCTATGTTTGTCCTATTGTGGCCAACCTCACCATGATTTTCCTGACTGTACACTCTCGCCGGCTTTGATGTAGTTACATTCACGGCTGTAAGTGCATAAGGTTGCTGCTGGCTTGCTGGGCATTGCCACCATTTGAGCCAACTTTGCCTCCACTGATTTCAAACAGAATAAATTTTGTAGCAGACGAAATGTGTAGGAATGAACTGCAGATGTTGGTTCAAACTGAGGATAGACACAAAAAGCTAAAGTAACTCAGCGGGACAAGAAGCCTCTCTGGAGAGAAGGAATGGGTGATGTTTGGGGTCACAACCTTTCTTCAGACTTGTTAGGAATTAGGGAAATGAGAGATATACATGATGATGTAGAGAGATAAAGAACAATGAATGAAAGATATGCAAAAAAGTAACGATGATAAAGGAAATAGGCCATTGTTAGGTCTGTTTTGTTAGGTCTAGTTTGTTAGGTGAAAACGAGAAGCTAGTGCAACTTGGGTGGGGGAGAGATAGAGAGAGAGAGAGAGGGAATGCCGTGGTTACCTGAAGTTAGACAAATCAATCTTCATACCACTGGGCAGTGAGCTTCCCAAGCAAAATATGAGATGCTGTTCCTTCAATTTGCTTTTAGCCTAGGACAGAAAGGTCTGTGTGGGAATGATAAGAAGAATTAAAGTGTTTAGCAGCTGGGAGATCAGGAAGGCGGACAGAGCGAAGGTGTTCAGTGAAACAATCGCCCAGTTTAAGTTTGGTATTGCGGATGTATAAGAGTTCACAGCTTGAAAAACAGATACAGTAGACGAGGTTGGAGGAGGTGCAAGTGAACCTCTGCCTAATCTGAAAGGGCTGTCGGGTCTCTGGACAGAGTTGAAGGAGGAGGTATAGGGACAGGTGTTGCATCTTCTGCTGTTGCAGGGGAAGGTGTCTGGGGAGGGGATGGTTTGGGTGGGAGGGGATGAGTTAACCAGGTAGTTGTGGAGGGAACAGTCTCTGCGGAAGCGGGAAAAGG
Source organism: Raja brachyura (assembly GCA_963514005.1). The sequence goes on along the minus strand of OY740800.1, from coordinate 13,892,336 downwards.
GTGGAGATGGGAAAATGTGGCTGGTGGTGGGATCCCGTTGGAGGTGGCGGAAATATCAGAGGATTATGTGTTGTATGAGACGGCTGATGGGGTGGAAGGTAAGAACGAGGGGGACTCCGTCTCTGTTTCGACTCGGGGGAAGGGGAGCAAGGGCGGAGCTGCGGGGTACCGAGGAGACACGAGTGAAGGCGTAATCTATGATGGGACAGGGGAACCCCCATTCCCTAAAGAAGGACATCTCAGATGTCCTAGTATGGAACACCTCATCTTGGGCGCAGATGCCGAGTAGACGGAGGAATTGGGAGTAGGGGACAGAGTCATTGCAGGAAGCAGGGTGGGAAGATGTGTAGCCTAGATAGTTGTGGGAGTCAGTGGGTTTGTAATAGACGTTAGTCGATAGTCTATTTCCTGTGATGGAGACTGTGAGATCAAGAAAGGGGAGGGAGGTGCCGGAGATGGTCCAAGTAAATTTGAGTGCAGATTGGAAATTGGTGGTGAAGTTGATGAAGTCCATGAGTTCTGCATGGGTGCAGGAGTTAGCACCGATGCAGTCATCAATGTAACGGAGATAGAGTTCGGGATAGGGCCAGTGTGCGGCTGGAAAAGGGATTGTTCAACATACCTTACAAAGAGGCAGACATGGCTGGGGCCCATGCGGGTGCCCATAGCTGCGCCTTGGACTTGGAGAAAGTGGGAGGAGTCAAAGGATGTTGTTAAGGGTGAGGACCAGCTCCGCTAGGCGGAGTATAGTAGAGGGAAATTGGATGGTTCTGTGGCCGAGGAAGAAATGGAGGGCTTTAAGGCCTTCCTGGTGGGGATGGATGTGCAGAGTGACTGAACGTCCATAGTAAAAATGAGGGAGTGGGGGTTTGGACAGCGGAGGTCATTAAAGAGACAACGGTCACGTGAGATATCATGGACATAGGTTGGGAGAGATTGGACCACCTGATAGGATGTAGTTGAGGTACTTGGAAATCGTTTCCGTGGACAGGAGCAGGCAGAAACAATGGGTCTGCCAGGACAGATGTGTTGGTGGATTTTGGGGAGATGGTAAATCCAGGCTGTACGGGGCTGGGAAACGATAAGGTTGGAGCCTGTGGAAGGAAGACAGCCAGAGGTGATGAAATCAGAAATGGTGTTTGAGATTAAGGCCTGGTGCGCGTTTGTGGGATCAAGGTCCAAGGATAAGTAGGAGGATGTATCTGCGAGTTGTCACCTGGCCTCAGCCCAGTAGAGGTCAGCGTGCCAGACTACCACGGTATCTCCCATGTCGGCAGGTTTGACTATAATGTCAGGGTTGCTACAGAGTGAGCGGAGGGCTGTATGTTCAGAGGGGGTGAGGTTAGAGCAGGTAAGGAAATGATTTTACCTTAGTTGTAGTGCTCCATCAGCCACAGGGAATGGGAATTTTGGCACCTTCAACACAACCGTAAACATGCAGCTTCTATTCAATAACAAAAGCTTCATTATCGACGTGTGGGAAAGTCTCCTGAGTAGATATAATTATGGCTTCATCCTTTGGTTCTTTAATCCCTTTTCACTTGGAGGCAGGCTTAAGAAGCAGCTGCAGGGCATACCCACAGTTAACGTTGCTCAGGTCATGCATCAGAAACCACAACAATGATATCCTGCAATGCTGGAATAACGGCAAAACAGCAGTAAATTACTAATTGGTAAGTGTCTGGTTTGCTGAAGATTCACTGCAGGTCCTTACATATGCATCAGCTAGCACCTGCAGAATAACCCCCTCACCCGTCCACTTGCTATGAAATGGCCACCCCCAACGTTCTGCCAGCTTTCTCCCTCCTACTACAATCATTCTGAAGAAGGGTCATGATCTGAAACATCACCTATCCAAATTCTCCAGTAATGCAGCCCGACTCTCTGGGTTACTCCAGAGTGGCAATGGATTGTAATAGACTACAGGCCTTTCGACACTTATGAAACGTGAATGTGCAAGAAAAAACCTATGGCCCCTTTTGCTGCATTAAGAAAATGTTGTGTTATTTTTCCCCCCCCAGTGATGAAAAGTGCAGTTAATCTGGTCCTGAAATCAGCCCTGCTGAATTCAGGTCCATTGTAAGTTTTTGCAGCTTGCACCATTTCTATTAATTATTATGGTTTTTGTAATTGATCATAATTCTTGAGCACACCATAATATTCTTGGTAGAATAAACTAAAACTTCAATATTGTACAGATGAGTTTTGTGTGTAAAACGTTTACATAAATGCCTATGGCACGAATTCCTTCAGGTGTTGCAATTGTTCCCTGCCACAATTTCCCAGAAAATATTCACTGGCACGCTATGTAGATTAGATAGATTAAATGTACCCTATTCATTCATCCGTAGTTAGTGACCCTGATAATCATATATCATCTGTCACATAGCATAACACCCTTATTGTTATAATACAGCTCATCTTCCATCTCCTCATGAGCAATGTACTGAGAATCTGAGCCCTACTTACAAGTGCATCAGCTACTTTAATAAACATATTACATTGTTCAGTCAAGGTTTTCTTGTATCTCCATGATATTGACTTACTGTGCACAAAAAACCTCTCAGTTCCACCTGTGGTTATTTTTCACGGCCACATCTTAATTATGCTTTGTGTCTATAGTAATCAGCCATTTTAATACTCAAAGGACGAATTCAGTTACAGCTGAGTGAAAAGTTAAGCTAACTTGTGCAATCCTTCCTTATGCATTATATTTGTTTGTAAAATGTTGTTGATGTTTCAGTTCCTGGCAAGTGCAATTAAGTGAATATTGCAGTATGTTTCATGGTGACAACCGCACTTTAGCAATGTAGAGCATTGATACCAAATAATATTTAGTTCAAATGCTTAATTTGAGGACACGTCCTTTTCCTTTGTGGTAGCAATCCATGTGTTTCAGAAGAAGAAAGGTTTGTGATTCCACTGCACGATAGTTGATAGCATAATTAGTCTAAATCTACCGGGCTCGTATCCATTGGGTGTGCCCCCGAAGCAGAGTGACTAATGGTTCAATAGTTGTATATGTAGGACATATTTACCTGCTTGAAAAGGTGCCCAGATGTCTCCAGAAATCTAGGAGTGCGGATGGGAATGCTTGTGCACAGGATTCACATGGCTGGTGCTTGATGTTTGCTGCTATAATATGAATTTCCAGCATTCTCAGTTGGTTCTGGGCACGTTAACACGTCCTCTCCATAGCTCTGTCTCCAATTAAAGCTCTCCACAAGTGTGCTCTCCATGCAGAGAATTGGAATAAAATGCTTTATTATCGAATGTTTCAAAGAGTTTCTATTTGTAGCTTGTGAGATGAAATATCTGAAACATAGAATTTACATAAGGAGAAATAAGAAAAAAAAGAATGAATCAAGTACAAAAGGCTTTTTTCTTCACATTTCAGATTCTGGTGTGAGATTTTCCTTAGGGAATCTGCAATACACTATCAAGTGCTCCATTTTAACAAAGAAAGCAACAATAGGAAATTTAATCTGCAAGACTTTAGATGATTCGGGCCTTTCAAACACTGTAAGTGCACTTAACCCAAAAGCTTCATAGTTATGTCTGAGTGTAACTTCACTGTTCGAGGATTAACTCTCTGCCATGGACTCTTGGGAAACATAAGAAGCTCCAGATTCAGAAGTTTCTTTTTATGACATCCCAAATAACTTGCGAAACTTGTGAGACGGAGTCGGCCACAGCCCAATAAAGATTTATTGTACTGCTCAATGCACCCCTAGTCATTTGACATTCAGCCAGAAACATTGGAATTCAATGAGTTTGTATTTGCATCACAACTGGTAGCTAAATAAATCATTATCACCTTCATACATCAGATTACCTTTTTTCAACCAATACTGAGAATTTCAATTTGTTAACAGCAAAATGTATGGAAGAATACCGACTGTACTCCAGTGTGGAATTTATTTCAGTCATTGAACGTGATTGAACATAATTTTCCATTCCTTAACTAACAAATTACATTCCCTAAGTGAGCACTTTGTACATAATATAATAATGTACATAAGTGTTATGATTGAAAGTAATAACAAAATAATTATAAGGTAATCTATTGACTATAGCTTGAAAATTAGCAAAGTGTAGGCTGCAGGCGAATGCAACTCATTTTTACTCTAATCGCTGGATGAGAAGAAAATTAAAATATGAAGTTGGTAATGCCCCTGTTAAAAATTATATACGTAACATGGTAGCACTTGTGATACATTGATATATTATTGGTTTAGGCAATTTAACTTACTTGTTCTGACACAGAAGGGGAGTATTCAGTCTAGTGGGTCTGTGCTAGCTCCAACAGGGTAATCCCATTAGTCTAATTCTCCATCATTTTATTTCCCTGTAAACCTGCAATTATTTTCTACCTCAACTCCCCTTTGATTGTTTTGGACCTATATTAGAGTCATTAATGGTAGCTGATTCATTAACCTGTTTGTCTGGGATGTGGGAAAAAATCAGAGCACAATATGGTTGAGATAGATAGTGGGTAGGAAGGAACTGCAGATGCTGGTTTAAACCGAAGATAGAACACAAAATGCTGGAGTAAATCAACAGGTCAGGCAGCATCTCTGGAGAAAAGGAATATGTGACGTTTCGGGTCGAGACTCTTCTTCAGTAGGTGATGGGGATATCTAGACGGTCTTGTGATGACGGCAGGAATTGGATATGGGGGATATTTTAGCAAGCTTGAGAAATATGAGAAGTCCCAGCTTTTCTCTCGGTACATGAAACAAGTTGAAGGTTTTCTGAGACCCAATGATATAACTGAGGTTACAGAGCAGAGCACTGTAGCCTTACATGAAAATAAGAGGTGATATTGTTGCAGGTGGCATGGCTAGAGACATCCAAGACGTATGAGATGTCGGTGAGTCACTGACTACATGAATCACAGGTGAAATATTTTATAAGTAACTTGTAAAAGCCCTGAAGGAACTTTTTAACCCAATGCATTCAGAGAATGTTGTGAGTTACAAGTTTAGCACACAACACTATTGATCAGAGGAAATAGCTGATATATATGCAGCTGTTTTAAAGATAATGGTTAAAGGATTCAGGTGTTGAATTGCTCCAAGTACAGGCAAACAAATGAGAGAATTCAGGCATAATTGAATGACACACTTGATGAAAATGTGCAGAATAGTATCCAGTAGTATGGAGATGGCCTCGACCAATGTGAAACATCTTCTCTCAGGACACACTTGTAATGTGCACCTGCAGTGTTCTCTGGATGTGATCTCCTCCACATTGGAGAAACCAAATGCAGATTTGGCGTTTGCTTTGCAGAGTACACACATTCAATCAGGATCGACCCTGAATTTTCTATTATTTGCCATTCTATTTCACTATCCCATTCCCACTCTGTCCTATCTGTCTATGGTCTCCTCTACTGTAATAATAATGCCTAGTTCAAGACTGGTGAACAGCATCTCATTTTACACCTGGGCCCATTCAAATCTTCCAGATTCAATACTGAATTCCACAATTGCAGACAACATGTTTTACCTGTCTGTGTTAGAAAAGGCCAAGCCATCACTTATGATATTGGCACAGTTTTCCTCTCTCCATCGCTGGAAGTACAGGTTCTGCAGCCTTACATTTCACACGCTCTATCTTCCTTTGTCACCACTGTCCATATTTCACACCTTTTATGAACAAACCACCTTCTCCCTCCACAACTATCCTCATTAATCCATCTGGTGTCTATTCTGCTTTTCTATTTAGGGAAATGTTTTTGAAATTGGTTCAGTGGACTAGGCCTAGATTTACTTCATCCATTTCAATACCATGTTGCCAGAGTGCGACAGCAGAAATGGGAATTAACTTATGGTTGTATTTTAATAATTAAAAGCAATCCAATGAGGAGAGTTGAAGAAGGGTCTCGACTCGAAACGTCGCCTATCTCCTTCGCTCCTTAGATGCTGCTGCACCCGCTGAGTTTCTCCAGCTTTTGTGTAACCCTCGATTCTTCAGCATCTGCAGTTCCTTCTTTAAAACAATGAGGAGAGTTAACTACTTCACCAGGGAGAGCCAATAAGAGGAAAATGTCCATTATCTGAAACTATTAAACTGAAAACACTGGAAACACTCAAAAGGTCAGGCCGAATGTGTGGAAACATAAACAATGCTAAAGTTTCAGGTTGAAGGACTGGTCTTGAAGGTCAGAATTTGGAAGAAGTGAGAAGTCAGGTTGGAATTGGGATGCCTATCCGAGTGAGAGCAGAGATAAACTTAGGAAGGATAAATGTGTAAAAGGATATGATTGTGTTTGTAGATACAAGGAACTTCAGAGTCAGATAGCATCTCTGAAGAACATGGACAGGCGATGTTTTGAAGGGTCCCAACTCGAATTCTCACCTATCCATGCTCTCCAGAGATGCTATCTGACCTGTTGAGTTACTCCAGCACTTTATGCCTTTGTATGATTGTGTTTATGATGTTTAGAATTATTTGGACATCATTTTTTTTCAGATTCTGTGCATTACTTGCAAGGCCAGAACCATCCCAACTTGCCCTTGAGAAAATGATAGTGAGCTGCTTTCTTGATGTAATCCTTCTGGTGAAGGGACACCCACAGTGCCAAAGAAACCCACGGTTTAAACCAGCATCTGCAGTTCCTTCCTAAACATATTGTTTGATCCTCTGCGAAATCTCCTCAAGTTATGTCTACTTTGAAGAAGTTCTCTCTCCGACAAGTACTGCAACACCCTCTCTCGCTGCTCCCCCTCTGTGTCTCACTTCAGGTAGCTCTGGTATTCCCTCTCCCTCTATCCCTCCCCTACCCAAGTTGCACTAGCTTCTCGTTTTCACCCTACAAACAGCTAACAATGGCCTGTTTCCTTAATTTTTGTTACATTTTTGCATATCTTTTATTAATTGTTCTTTATCTCTCCACATCATCATCTATATCTCTCATTTTCCTTGCAGTCTGAAGAAGGGTCTTGACCTGGAAGGTCACCCATTCCTGCTCTCCAGTGACGCTGCCTGTCCTGCTGAGTTACTCCAGCTTTTTGTGTCCGTCTTTGGTTTCAACCAGCATCTGCAGTTCCTTCCTACCCCCAGTGCTGTTGCAGAGTGAGTTCTAGGACTTAGTCCAAATCACGACCCAGGACTGACAAATTATCGGGCAGAATGGTATAACACCCAAAGGGAAACCTGCAAGTGGTAATGTTCCAGTGTGCCTTTATCATTAAGTGTAGGGATGTTGTTTGATCATTCTCCTACAATATAGAATTAATAATAAATAATTGTAACTGTTGTAGCAGTTAATATGTATTCAGTTTTATAGTTGACTAGACCAATTGGGACCTGTTGGTTGCGCGTTTGCGGGGGAGGGGGCGGCCTGCGGCGTCACACACACAAACCACCCCCCCCCACATACACACTAACCCCCCCCCATTCCTTGATATTATATTAATATTATAATTAATATTAATTAATATTTAATTGAGAGAGAGACAGAAGGAACTGCAGATGCTGGTTTACTAAAAAAGACACAAGGTGTTGCAACTCAGTGGGTCAGAGCATCTCTGGAAGCTGTGGATTTTTGGATCAAGACCCTTCATCAGATTTATTTATTTAGTTACATTTAAATCCCACAGATGCTTTAGAGGGATTTGAACACCTCTCTCTGGTTCCCTGCACTATCAAGCACATAGTTTACTGATCAGGAACATTGATCTGTGGAGTAAATCTGACAATTCAAATTTGGAAAATATCCAATGTTGAAATGTTGTATTAATTTAGTGGTTTTGGAATCCTCAGCGTCAAAGGTGAATGGTGCTGCAAGGTTTGTAGTAAATGTTAGGTACTTCCCCTCCCCCCCGGTGAATGCTATGTACTTACCTTTCTGTTTCTCTGCAGGCCCTGTGGCTGGGAACCAGGAATCAAGAGGTTAAGAGCTTCTGTACCCGATTGGCCAAGCTACGTCAAGTGACCGGACTCATCGGCAGCTTAAAAGGCAGAAGCTCCCAGAATTCTCTCTCTTCGTGCCAGATCCCTGTAGGAAGAGGCTGCCGGTTTGAGCTGTAGGGGGCCTGGCCGTATGGCACAGCACTTTGTATATTTGTCGCCTATATTTGTAAATTAATGTTGTATTGGGACGGAAGGGATGACCTGAGGGTTTTCGGGTATTTTGGTTGCAGGATTATGTCTATATAGACAGGATTAGAGTCTTCAGTCCGACGGCCCATTGCGAGGCTGGCTGGAGCACACTTATATTTATTTGTTAGCCGATTCTGGTCCCTGACCGTGTTGTTTAAATCAGGTTCTGGTTTTGTCTTAGTTCAACAAAATTAAAGACTGTTTTTTTTCTTAAACTTGACCCTGATTTTTGATTTGTTACGCGACTCTGAGGAACCTGCCTTCGGGAGTCGTAACAGTATAAGAGATCAGTTCCCCATCTACTTGCTTCCATTCACATTCTGGAACCTGGTCTATGGTTCTCTTCAAACTGATTTTCCATTGTTTGTTTCATAATCATGACACAAATCCAAATAGAAGTCTGCAGACTGTTCATCTAAATATATTAAACCTGGGAGCTTTGTCTAACATCAGCCAGGTTCTGGGACCTTTACAAATGTAGTGTAGATGTCAAATGTATTATAATGGAGCAGGTCAATGAATTAACTTCCCATTCCAAAACTGACCTTTTTGGCCTGGGCCTGCTCCACTGTCAGTGTGAGGCAAAACGCAAAACAGCACCTTTGATTTCTTTGGGCAGCTTACAATCCAGGATTTGAACGTTGATTTCTTTAATTTCAAATAACACTTTCATTCGCTCCTTTTCCCACATCCCCCACCCTATCCACTCACGCATAGCCCCCAACTGCTCAGGTGCAGCTAAAGAGGGAGGGGGGTAGAGAGGTAGGGGGTAGAGAAGGAGAGGGAGGGTGGTAGAGAATGAGGGTTAGGGGGTAGAGAAGGAGAGGGTGAGGGAGGTAGGGAGGGAGGGTAGAGGGAGGGGGATAAAGAGGAAGAGGGGCGGAGAGGGACGGGGTAGAGAGGGAGAGGGTGAGGGGGATAGAGAGGGAGGGGGAAGGGGTGGAGAGGAAGGGGGAGGTGAGAGGGAGGGTAGAGGGAGGGGAGCAGGCTAGAGAGGGAAAGGGGCAGAGAGGGAGGGGGTTGGAGAGAGGGAGCTAGATTTGGGGAAGGGGGGTAGAGTGGGGGGGAGGGAGGTTGGAGAGGGATGAAGGTAGAGAGGGGGAAGGAGAATAGAGTGGGAAGGGGCGTGAGAGGGAGTTTGAACAACTCTCCCTACACCCTCCCCCATACTCCCTCCTCATCTCCCCAGGAATTTCTTCCTCTCCTCCACTCCCCCAAATGCTCCCGCACCTCTTCGGGTGGAGCCGATGGAGCTGGGCTTAGCCGGTCCCAGCTGAGCAGGGCCAAGCGGAGTCGAGCATGCGGGGGTCGAACAGGTCCCAGCAGGACCGAGCGGAGCCATACGGGGCCGAGTGGGTTGGAGTTCTGGAGTTCCCCTCGTAGGGGGGTAGGGAGGGCGGGGGAGAGGGAGGTAAGGGGGGTAGAGAGGGAGGGTAGAGGAAAGGGGAGGGGGGTAGAGAGGGAGAGGGGAAGAGAGGAAGAGGGTTATAGAGAGGGAGGTAGAGTCAGGGGAGGGGGTAGAGTGGGGGGAAGTGAGGGATCCCAGCGGGGCCAAGCGGGTTGGAGTGCTGGAGTGCCCCTCACACCCGGAGTGTGCGAGAGGATTGTGATCAGTCCAAATGGTTTTCTTCAAAATGGTTGAGCTTGAATAATTTTAACTTTTTTTAACTGTTTTTAAAAGATTAGTAACTTGGGAAATATAGGTTGAAATGTGACGGGAAGATATTTATTGCATCCGCGTGAAAAGTGACAGTAGCATGTGTGAAAATGGGAAGGCTGTGGCCTAGCGTTTGGAAAAAGAAAGGAATTAAAGAGATTGACAGAAAGCTGACACAACCCTGGCCCACACAGACACAAAAACAAAGCAGACAGACAGACAGACAGACAGACAGACAGACAGACAGACAGACAGACAGACAGACAGACAGACAGACAGACAGACAGACAGACAGACAGACAGACAGACAGACGGTTACACAAAAAGCTGGAGAAACTCAGCGGGTGCAGCAGCATCTATGGAGCGAAGGAGATAGGCGACATTTCAGGTCGAGACCCTTCTTCAGACCGATAGATAAGTATAATGTTATATGGTTCTTCTGTTGATAATGTAATAATTCCCATATGGGTTGAGTGATTAGTTCATGTGAAGCCTATTTGGAGAGGTGATTTATGAGAATTATCATTGCCTGATGAAAAAAATGAAAAAAATACAGTTGAGTGATCTATGAAAATGAGTAAATATATGCACAGTATAATTAGTCAGTGCTATAATTTCACATATATAAATAGTTAACTGTTTGAGTAGTTTTTTGATAAATTGATGGTTTGCATAGGAAGTTATTTTTTAAGGGGAAGTAGTGTTAAATAAATAAATAAGAGTTTACTTTTCTGGACTATTGATCCAGAGATAGAGATACAAATTCAAATCCCTCCATGGCAGCTAGCAAATTTAACGTTAATAATTAAATAGATCTAAATTTTTAAAATTTTAACCCCAGTAATGTTAACCATGAAACTACCATTTGTATTAAATAACTGTCCAGTTTACCGATCAATTCATGGAAGGAAATCTGCTCTCCTTGTCAAGTCTGACATATGTGACTCCAGACCATGTGGTTGATTCTTAACTGCCATACCAGTTCAGATGCAATTAGCAATGTACAATCCTCACAGTCGTTGCCAGCAACATACACATGCCAGAGATTAATAAATTAAAAGCATCGTGTGTACTAATGATTCATTGTTGTATCAGCCACTGTTGTTGCTTAAGTATTGACCGCTTTCAATAAAAGCTGTCAGTGCCTCTATAATTGTCACTTGCCTCCCAAGAACAGAATCACAAAAGAGCCAACATACATTATACAACCCACTTGTAATTCTACACTTCCCTGTTGCAATTCAACTGGGTTTTCTTTAATGTTGCTCTAAGTGGTATCACTTAGACTAGACATGGCTAAGAATAGAATGCTTTTTGTTGAAAGCAGCCATCCTTAAACCGTACAACTGAGTCCGATATCATTATGTGTCAAGGTCACATGAGGTTGGACATTCAATTCGTCAAGATACATTCACACTTTTACACCTACCCTTTAACAGGTAACATATTCAACCAATCTACTATCTGCATTGTTTGAATTACATCATCATATAACTTTTTACTTATACAATATTGTGCAATTAACTAATTATGTATTACGTATCTTTAATGTTACAAACATTTACTCGGTTTATCAGCTTTCTCCTCCACTGAACTTCATATCAAGCTGTACTCAACTGCTCTGAAGTAGGCAATACGTACAGTAACATTTATTTTTTGCATGCAGTTCAGTAAAAATCTTACTATACATTGGCACAGTCATATTTATATAATTATTTATATAATAGTATACGGACACACTGATCTGTTCTGTAGTTATGCCTAACTATGTTGTGTTGTGTTGAAGCAAAGCAAGAATTTCATTGTGTTAAAGGGTCTCGACCCAAAACGTCGCCTATCTCCTTCGCTCCTTAGATGCTGCTGCACCCGCTGAGTTTCTCCAGCTTTTTGTGTAACCCAAGAACTTCATTGTCCTGTCAGGGACACATGACAATAAACTATCTTGAATCTTGAATACTTTAAGTACGGGAGTGTAAGCATAGTAATTACACTGACTCAGTGCACAAGAGTCACCATATTTCTGGTGCCACCTTGTACCTTCCACGTTCAAAGTTCATAAAAACGTGGTCTTAACGTGGCAATGAAGGTCCGAGTCCTGGCGGTGTCATTGGTTCAGTGATACAGGGGTTGGCCTGGCCAGGCTATCTTGTCAATGTCCTCCATCATTGCTCCGCTACTCCCTGCTGCTGTAGGTCATGTCTGATCTGCACACCCGATCTCTGTGGGTCTCCAGCAGTGTCCGATCCAATTAAACCCCAGGCTGCTGCAGGGCCTCCAACACCACCAACAGATTGTTCCGAACACATTGACCTGCGAACACAGCATTCCTCGCCTTCATGCCAAAGGGCACCTCCCACAGCCACCAATCCCACCCCAGAGTGTCTCCAAGGTGCGGGAGGAGACCACCAAGCTCATTCACCGGCATTGTTCCTCTTCATCATCACCATCGCCATCTTGCCTTCTGCTATCCATTTCCAAAAGCAGAACAGTCCTGGTCATGCAAGTCTGAAATAAAAATAATGGGGGCTGGAAATATTCAGCCAGTCTAGCAGGCTCTTTAGAGAGAGAAGCAAGAACTAATGTTTCAGGCTAATTACCATGTTGCACTGCTGTAATTAAGAATTTAATTGTTCCATTTCAGGATATGTGACAATAAAACACTCTTGACTTTCTTAAGTATTGATGAAGAAGGTTTTGGAGTTTAGGGGTGGGAGGTTGGGATGGAAGAGAGATTAGGGATCACAAAGAACATTGGCTATATTTTGGCTGAAAAGATGGTTGGGAAACTCATAAATATTGGCTGCCAAACAGGATTGAGGAGAGAACACAGAACAGGAAATAACTCACATCCCGTAGTAGTGAACCAAATAAGCTGTGTTCCTTTTACCTCGAGCAAAGCTGGCATCAGGCCTTTCAGGTGAGGTTGGCCTTAAGGGCCTGTCCCACTATACGAGTTTACCCAAGAGCTCTCCCGCGTTTAAAAAAAAAATCTAACTCGTGGTAAGTACGTAGAATGTACGTAGCGGGTACATCTGAGCTCGGGACGCTTCTTAGCGGCTCGTAACGCTAACGGCAGGTACTCGGGAAACGCGGTAAGCTCATGAAGTTTTTTCAACGTTGAAAAATGTCCACGAGAGCCCCGAGTGTTACATGCATGAAGTTTTGAGAAGTCTGTCCCTTACTTATTAAATATCTGATTGTATTCTTATTGACATTCATTTGAAGTGTTTTGCATTTTAGTCTATCCACTGTTGAAATTATTATCTGTAACTTTATCATTTCTGGATATAAATAATCTGACATTTTTCCCAAGCAACCACCATTAGTCCACAGACTAAAATCCACATTATCAAATATTGCATGCATCTGAATGTATCCCTACTTTATTTTTACCCCTATAATCATTGATGAATTTGTTGCTCCGCACAAAATGTCTATTTAAGCTGACTACCATAATATTTAGGGTTACACAAAAAGCTGGAGAAACTCAGCGGGTGCAGCAGCATCTAAGGAGCGAAGGAGATAGGCGACGTTTCGGGTCGAGACCCTTCTTCAGACTTCTTCCACCAGTCTGAAGAAGGGTCTCGACCCGAAACGTCGCCTATCTCCTTCGCTCCTTAGATGCTGCTGCACCCGCTGAGTTTCTCCAGCTTTTTGTGTGACCCTCGATTCTCCAGCATCTGCAGTTCCTTCTTTACCATAATATTTAAATCTCTTCATGGTTTCATTCCTTCTAACTGCTTTTATTCTCAAGATAAGCCACATATCCTGAGACCCAACCCATTTCAATCTTTGCAACAATGGCCTATTCTGTACTTGCCTCAACTCATCCCTTCATTAACATTCCTGATTTTCTAGTTGATCTCCTGCCTTTCACTCTCTATGATGAAGAGGTGAACACAGACAACTTGATTGTTTTTTTATAATTGGTTCCAGCAGGGGCCACTATATAACAAACAGGAAAAGGAAATTGGGCCCTCACAGAGCTTTGTAAACTGAAGGCAATTGTTGCGGTTCTCAATCATCTTGGGTCTATTTGGCTAACTCTGGAAAGTTCCTGGGATTCGCCTTGAACCCTCGTAACTCGTGGACAGCGTCAAAGTACGGAGCTGAATAGTTAAAAATGCCAGAATATAACAAATTCATGAAGTTCCATGATTTGTACTTTTTGTAATTTCTAACAATTTAATTAAGTAAGCGAAAGTCATACGGTACCAAAGTAATAATTGGGCGAAACTCTCACAAGCTTGATCGGGCAACCTAGTAAATCACAGGGTACACAAAAGGCTGGAGAAACTCAGCGGGTGCAGCAGCATCTAAGGAGCGAAGGAGATAGGCAACGTTTCGGGCCGAAACCCTTCTTCAGACTGATGGGAGGTGGTGGGAGCGGGGAGAATATAGGAAAAAGGAGGAGGAGGAGCCCGAGGGCTGAGGGAGAGGTGGGAAGGGGAGGAGACAGCCAGGGTTAACAGAATTGAGAAAATTCAATGTTCATGCCAAGAGGATGCAGACTCCCCAAGCGGAATATGAAGTGCTGTTCCTCCAACTTGCGATGTTGCTCACTCTGGCCGTGGAGGAGGCCCAGGACAGAGAGGTCGGATACGGAATGGGAGGGGGAGTTGAAGTGCTGAGCCACCGGGAGGTCGGGTTGGTTATTGCGGACCGAGCGGAGGTGTTGGGCGAAACAATCGCCAAGCCTCCACTTGGTCTCACCGATATAGCTCAGCTGGCATCTAGAGCAGCGGATGCAATAGATGAGGTTGGAGGAGGTGCAGGTAAACCTCTGTCGGACCTGGAAGGACTGCCTGGGTCCCTGAAAGGAGTGGAGGGGGGAGGTAAAGGGACAAGTGTAGCATCTCTTGCGGTTGCAAGGGAAAGTGCCCGGGGAAGGGGTGGAGCGGGAGGGAAGGGAAGAATTGACAAGGGAGTTGCGGAGGGAGTAGTCTTTGTAGAAGGCAGACGGAGGGAGAGATGGGAAGGGTACACAAAAGGCTGGAGAAACTAAACATTGAATTTTCTCAATTCTGTAAACCCTTGCTGTCTCCTCCCCTTCCCACCTCCCCCTCAACCCTCGGGCCCTGGCATTCCCTCTCTCTCTATCTCTCCCCCACCCAAGTCGCACTAGCTTCTCATTTTCACACTACAAACAGCTTACAATGGCCTGTTTCCTTTATTATCGATACTTTTTTGCGTATCTTTCATTCATTGTTCTTTATCTCTGCACATCACCGTCTACATCTCTCGTTTCCCTGATCCCTAACCAGTCTGAAGAAGGGTCTCGACCCGAAACGTCGCCTTTCGTTCTCCTCCTCCCCACTAGTAAATCACAGTATAATTGCAGGAAATCTACTCTTTGGCTGGCAGGGTGGTTTCCTGGAGAAGCATGGGTCTCAAGCCAGAGTGAGTTCATGGCACCAGTTGTTTACTCTGTGGCTTTACAGGAAGTGTGACACAAACTTTGTTTGTGGACTGATCAAAGTGGCTAATTAGTCAGCGAAATACAACTCAATTATTTTCATAATGGCGATAACGTTGATGTTTCCACAAAGAATAAACTTAGAATGTAATATGAGCATAATTCAGGCATGTGGAATAC
Source organism: Raja brachyura (assembly GCA_963514005.1). Next base: position 13,876,974 of record OY740800.1, on the reverse strand, counting down.
TTTCATCCAAAAAATTCCTTTTGAATCATCTAAGTAGTACTACTCAAATATATGCTAAGGTGATCATTACCGCAAATAGTAACTTACAATGGTATTCAAATATTAAATTGGAGGGTACCCAAATAACAAATCATTAACTGCCAGTAATATACTTATTGGACCAGGACATGTATACAGTCTGTTATTGAGCACAGTAGCAATAATCACATTATCAATTTGTGCCACGACTTGTTCAAGAACCAACAGCTGTACAAAGAACTATCTTCAAAACAGTGTAAGAACTGCAGTTGCTGGTTAAAATTGAAGGTAGACACAAAATGCTGGAGTAACTCAGCGGGACAGGCAGCATCTCTGGAGAGAAGGAATGGGTGAGGTTTTGAGTTGAGACCCTTCTTCAGACTCTGTCTATCTTTAAAACAGATTCTTCCTTCTCCATCGTGAATACAAAGAGTGGTTTGATGTCACTGGAGATACTTGTAGTGTACTTTTTCTAATATAGTTAATAGCAGTTATGCCAAGATTAAGGAGTTAAAAGTTAGTCAACATTTTCCAGGAGTCCAAGTGATTTCTACAGTAGTCATAAATCTTTTATATCCTTGTATTTTGAGTAAATGTTGTACATTCTAAAAAGGTCTTTCCAAAACCATTATTTATAAATAATATAGAAGCAGTTACCATTTTCTGGGAACAACAGTACTTGTGAGCATTGTTTTTGAAGAAATAGATGTGATTTATTTATTTTTGCTTTTTGGAATGGTGTTTTTGCAGCAAATTCAGGAAGCACAGGCCTTGAGGTGCAATTTGAATTGATTCATGTTGTTCTGCAGAATATCTCGATCCCCAACTTGTATTTTGGACTCATGCACACTATAATTTTCAATACATAGTGGCATCTTATTGGAATATCCTGTAAAATGTAGAGATTTGGTACAATAAGATAGATTTGCTACCTCAGCACAGTTAAATAGTAAGTTTGAATGTACTTGGTGCAGTTCCACCATTTTCCCCATATATTTCTAAGTGCAGAACCGAATCCTCAATGGCATCGCTATGTTTGGCATTAAGAATCATATAAAAACATTCAAGCATTATTAAAAATCAATACAACAACTCAAATATTTTAAAATCTATTTGAATCTTTTATAATGTTAAATAAACTGGAGAAAATTTTGAATTTTCTGACTGAAGGGGTACGTGCATGGATGATTTCTGTAATGAAGTGAACATGTGTGTACATGTCACAAGCTCTCCATATACATAATTTATGATGAGTGAGGAAGCCTGCTTGTGTCACTGCTTGCCCCAGCCTAGTGTACATTATTGCTTCAGTAAATGTAATTAAATTTAGTTAACTAAAAAAACAAATGACCTCACACTTAGCTAAGATCTTTGCAAATGTTTCACACTATTCAAACTAACTCGGTTGCTGTTCCTGCACTTGTTCTAAGCTGGCACAGATTCCGCAGGCAAATTCCCCAGTGTAAGTCTAACAATGTTGCCACTGCAATCCAATGTCAGACTGCAGTCAGGAAATTTCTGACAAAGAGTGACCAGTATGTTCAGGGTTCTGAGGTTCCCGAGGGAGGAGAGAACTTGGTGTTGTTTAATATTGAAGTTCCCTCCAGAAATATTCCACAGTAAGTCCCACTTAAATGGCCGTCCTAATGCATAAAATAAATCAATATTTACATTTATATTTGCACTGGAATTTAAGAAAACATATGTACATTTTTGAGAGGAATTGAACTTGTTCACATCAGATCTGACCAACATGCAATACCCAATTGATTAATAATTAAAATATTGATTGTGTTCTGAGGGCTTAAAAGATTTATGTCAAAGGGTGGCACAGTGGCGCAGCGGTAGAGTTGCTGCCTTACAGCACCAAGAGACCAGGGTTCAATCCTGAGTACAGGTGCTCTCTGTACGGAGTTTGTAAGTTCTGCCTGTGACTGTGTAGGCTTACCCTGGGTTTTCCGGTTTCCTCCCACACTCCAAAGACGTGCAGGATTGTAGGTCAATTGGTTTTGATAAAAATTGTAAATTGTCCCTAGTGTGTAGGATAATGCTAGTGTACGGAGATTGCTGGTCGGCACAGACTTGGTGGTCCAAATCTCTAAACGAAACCAAAAAGTTATTTTCCATGGACTCTCTTTCTTCATTTAAAGCGTATTGATGGAAGGAATATATTAAAGCATTAAAAGTTGTCAATGGATCACTGAGCTACATGATCAAGTTTAAAAGTAAAACAAAACATCAGTGGAAATTGGCGACTTCATATATCACAGTTTCCATTGTTTCTATTCTAAGGGAAATGCTAAAGCACGTGGAATTTCAGATACGCACCGGGATACACAATGGCATTCAACTCAAAACCCCTTTGCCATTTTCAATGATGCATTACTGACGTACCATACATGGTCATGGACTGAAGCAGCCTTCCATGGTATCAATGGGGTGTTCTCTTTCATGAATTAGGTGGAAGCGGTGGGGCAGGAGAGGGGTTTACCGGACCAAGAATCCAACTTGGATAATTCTCCTGTCAACATAGATACTTACAGGCCATCCTGCAGAGTCAGCAGCTATTTTTCCCTCAATACCAGGTCACCCCCAGCCCTCTTCATCGGTCACTTGTAACCCTTGCCTCATAGACTTGCTGATACAATATAATACAATACAATACAATACAATACCGTTTATTGTCATTTGAACCCTATTGATGTTCAAACGAAATTTAGTATCTGCAGTCATACATACAAGAAAAGAACCAAGACACAACATAATTTACACCAACATCCATCACAGTGAATCTCCTCCTCACTGTGATGGAAGGCAAAGTCTTATCTCTCCCCTGCACTCCCGATGTCAGAGTCAAAGCCCCCCGGCGGGCGATGGTAAATAAGTCCCGCAGCCATTCAGGCCGCGCCGGGTGATGCAAGGCTGCGCTCCGGGTCTTAATGTTGGAGCCCCGGCAGGCGCTAGCAAGCCCTGCGGCCATTAAAGCCGCGCCGGTCGATGTAAGGCTCCAGGTCATTTTCGACCCTGCAACTCGGGCGGGAGAAGTTGCCGCCGCGGGAGCTCCGAAAAGCGGCCTCCCACCAAGGACCCGCGAGCTCCCGGTGTTACCGTCCACCGGCCTGCGGCTGGAGCCCCCGAATCTCCGGGGTCGGGCAGCAGCAGCGCTCCTCCCATTCCCAACTCGGCCAGCTCCGTGATGGTGAGTAGTTCGCAGCTCCACAGCTCCACAGCTCCGCAGACTCCGCGACTGGAGCCCCAGGTCCGGTTGGAGGCCGCTCCATGGTGCTGGGCCCCAACGACAACGGAGACCCGACAGAGAAAAGGTCGGGTCCTCCGTACAGGGAAAAGATTTTAAAAGTTTCCCCCACCCCGCCCCCCACTCACACATACCCAGCAAAAAAAATATATATATATATATATTAAAAAAAACACACTACAACTACACTCAAACAAGACCAAAAATTTTTTTAAAAGACAGACGGACTGCAGAGGCCGCTGCGACGAGAGTCGCGCCGCCCAGCAGATGTGATTTATGTGACTCTGGCTTTCAAAAGAGTATTTATCTTGCTGGCCACTGATCCAACCATAGGATTACCAAATCCAATCCCAAATTACATCTCACCTCCCCCAAAACCTCCTCCTGACCAAATAACTACCCTGCCAGCCCTGTAATCCTCAATGGTAGGAAGGAAAATGTGTCCTCATTATTAACACGAAACACCCAACATGGCAGCAGCTGCGTGTTTGTTCTACATTGCTTGTATAATTCACTTTCAACACAGTTAAAGGAATTGCATTTTGAAAGAGAAACACATTTTTAAAACAGAGTACCACTGCTAAACAGTGTTCAATAATATATTTTCTTAGTCCTGAAAGATTTGATGAAATAATATTAAAGTGGAAGAGGGAGTATCAATTTTATTTTTGAGTCAACAAAGTAATGTTTGTTAAGGCATTTGAGTCCCAACTGTACAGTAGGGCGTGACTGCCCATGTAACAAACGGCATAAGTGCATTTTCCAGAGACTCACTGCTTCAACACTTTTCAATCCCCTTTTTTTGTTTTATCGCCTCTCATAAAACAAGTACAACTGGATTTTGCTGAATACTAAATTAATTCAATTTTCAGTAGCAGTTGCCAGCTCTTAACAATTCGTTGTACACAATATTCTTGCAGCCACTTGAGTTGAAGAGGCAGCTGCTGAACTGTGTGTAGACAGAGGTCATAGCCTTTCAACAAATACTGTAAAAGTCATGAGGGATTGGACAGGCTACATGCAGGAAAATAAATCCCAATTGTGGGGGAGTCCAGAACCAGGAGTCACTGTTTAAGAATAAGGGGTAGGCCATTTAGAACTGAGATGAGGAAAGACTTTTTCACCCAGAGATTTGTGAATTTGTGGAATTATCTGCCACAGAAGGCAGTGGCGGCCAATTCACTGGATGTTTTCAAGAGAGTTATATATAGCTCTTAGGGCTAAGGGAATCAAGGGATATGGAGGAAATAGCAGGAACAAGGTACTGATTTTGGATGATCAGCCATGATCATATTGAATGGCGCTGCTGGCTCGAAGGGCCGAATGGCTACTCCTGCACCTATTTTCTATGTTTCTATGTTTAATCAAATGAGAGCTGAAAATATATATAAAAGTAAGTGTCAGTACAAACCTGATTTCTTGATCTAGGTCTGCCTATTTCTTTGGTTGACTTTTTTTGATGTATGTAGTTTGTTGCAGAATGATAACTGTGGGAAACTGCACCTTTCACATTTGTAAAATAATCAAACTAAAATATGCTCCAATTGAAAAAATGTCAACTCAAGCATATTTACCTTGGATGCATATTGTTGTGGTGCCAGCGCCAAGATCTCTTAAAGATAAACATGTTTTTACCTACCTGCCACTACAGCACTGGTGCAGAATCCCACCTACTTCTCATCCATGTTACAACCACACAGCAACTTCATTCAACACTGTCCCATTTCCATGAGTCCACCATTCATCTTTTCAAACCTTTACTAACCCCCCACCTTTCCATTGTCTCTCAATTGTCAGATTCTATATCAGATGAGCAAAAATTCTACATTAGATAAGCAGGGATTTCCATCAACTAAATATTAGAAATGCAAAAAAAAAACATATTTGGATCTCTCAGAAACTATATTCACCAGTCACCAACTCCATTGTTCTTCAAGGTATCAGAACAAAATTCTTTATAACCTTGGTGTTACAGATGGTCATGAAATGAACATTTGGACCATGTATCTGTTTCATCACTAAACCACCAATTAGACTAGCAAAAACAGAGAAACCTACAAATACGAGTACAAGCAAAGAGACCTAGAGACAAATGTATATAGTTTTCTGAAAGTGGAACACAATTAGGCAGGGTGATGAAGAAGGTGTTTGGCATGTTTGTCTTCCACGAGTCAGGGAATGAATACAAGAGCTTGGATGTCATTTTACAACTGTACAATATAGTGGTGAGACCACCCTTGGAATATTGTGTGCAGTTCTTCTCACTTAGGGGAAGGATGCCATTAAGCTGGAAAGGATGCAGAAAAAAATCACTAGGTTGATACTGTGACTGGAAGGCGTGAGCTGTAAATAAAGATTTGATAGGCCTGGGCTGTTTTTCTCTGGAGTATAGGAGACAGGGGTGACCTTATAGAGGTTTACAAAATTATGAGAAGCACAGATAAGGTGAATGATCGCAATAGTTTCCCCAGGTCCTGGAAGTCCAAAACTAGAGGGCAAAGATTTAAGGAGATAGCGCAAAGCTTTAAAGTGGAATCGAGGAGGGACATCTTTTCCTGATGCTGAAGAGTATATGCCAGATGAAGCTGGACAAGTGGGTGCATTTACAACTTTTAAAGGAAATTTGGACGGGTATATGGATAGAAAAGGTTTAGAGGGATATGGGCTACATCGAAGTAAATTATGTGCCTTGTGCATTTTAATATATCGAAACGCACAACATAAATACTGTATTTAGTTACTGTCATCTACCTTCATGGGATTTTTTCTTTATTGTCAGTTCAGCCAAGCAGGAAGAGGGTACTGATGACTCTCGGCCTAGTATGTCCTCTATTCTTGCTTCAGGTGTTCATCTGCCATTGCATGCTAATTGGTGTAGATTAATGGTCTCTAGTCTGATGTGCAGATCGAAAGGCCATTGCTAATATGTCAGTGAAGCAGGAAGGGGCAAGTAAATCTAATGCATCAGTTTTAATCCTGTTCCTCACTGTTTTGCCAGTGATGAGCAATACAATTACAGACAAATATTCATTGGGTATCAGCAATGACAGACACTGTGGAAAATTTGCAATTCAGTGATGTCAAGGGTCTCAGGAAGACAGGTATTATTTTGAACAATTGGTTTTCTAGACAAATCATAACCAGAAAACCCCAATGCCTGTGAGGTGCTGGTCATTTTCTACTTTTACTTCAGTTTTCCAGCATTAACAGTATTTGTTTTTGCTTTTTGATGTATTTTTGTGTGCTTGTGAAGCCGATGAATGTAATCTGACACTGTATCATCATAGTTCCGAGAGGCCGTATTTTCAGATAGACGTATCTATAACGGTTATCAGATTTGGTGGAAGCAAGTGCAATCTGGCCTCTGAGATATGCAAAGGTCTTCTCTTCACACCAAACAATTTTTAAATGTTCATCCTAAATTTGCTCTTTGCCACCATCTTAGGATGAGCCTTTATTCCCATCCATTGCCATGTTCTTAAGATGCCATTACTTTCCAGGGCTCAGGGCATTTATATATGCTTGGTGACCCCACCCCCTCCCCCCTTATCCTCTCTCTGTGAGCTGTTGTGTAACTGGGACATAAAATAAAGATGCACGAGGGTAATCAAATTCTAAAAATAAAAATCTATTCTAATTGTCACCATTTTCAATCCCTAATCTAATTGTGCTTGATCAAGGCCAATAGTTGATGCATTTCTTGTGGGTTTGGTTTTAATAACTGAACATTTTACCAAATACTAATGCAAAGCAGTGAACAAAATAGTTAAAAAATCCCAGATATATTCAAACACAACAGATGGGCAAACATATCTCGACCCAGAGTACGAGCCAAAACAGGAAAGCAACTAAAATAACTGTGGTTCAATTAAAGATCAGAATACAAGACAAAATGGGTTAACGTGGAGTTCAGAGAAGGTCTGACTGAAATCTAATACTGAATACAGGTTTAATCCAGCAAGCATGAATTGTATTGTGTGTGCAGTAATAATGGCCTTATTGCAGAGATGAGGAAACATGATCAAGAGTTGATGCTAACAGAATAGAAACTGAACACTTCCAATTCAATTGTTCCCAAAGAGATTTTCACATTACCGAGCATAGGCAATCTGCCCATTATAGCTCCAAATACTGACAAGTAACTTCTATGTTCTCAAAAAAAAACAACTACTGCAGCCACCAAAGGAGTACATTTTAAAAAAGAAACACAATTAGATGGAAGGCATCAAGAGATTGTTTAATTGTTGCATGTGCTGCCAAAAGAACAATGAAAGTTTCACTTGCAGCAGCTTAACAGGCCCGTAAATGCACACATATAATGCTTTTGATGCAGCTTACAATAAATACTCTGTAATTGTCCGCTAGTCTGGTGCTTCAAGCCACAGCCTATTAAACAGACAACACTGTCACCGCTGTATTCAGTGAAGCTGTATTTTGGGAATAAATGAAGCTGCTTACATGGTTAGCAGGAAATTGGTCTCAAAATTACGGATTTTCGGCTAAAAGGCTTTCATTTCTCCAGCCAGGTAATTAATCAAACATCAGTCACATCTTGATGTATCAGTTATGAGGCACAGATATACCATGGTATATATTTCAAATGTTATTGCAAAAACAAGTCAAACTCAACTATTGTTTTGACTTAGGTTAAATGAATCAAGTAATACCTATAATTTTGTGATAAAAAGGAAGTATTTTTATTATCAGCTGTTGTTTGAAATATGACACAAGTAAGTCACAAACATACTCCAATAGGCTGCTGCTAAATTCCTGCCATTACTCTACCAAGAACTGTCAGCAAGGAGAACAAGAGAGTTACGGGCCTGTCCCACGTGATTTTTGGCGGCTGCCGGCAACGGTCATAGTCGCAGCAAGTCGGCGAAAGATTTCAACATGTTAAAAATACAGCGGCGACCAGAAAAAGGTACGACTGTTTGGACGACTACTCACGACCATACATGTTTCCCAAGAATACATTTTGAATGGGTTCAGGCTAAACAAAAGGTGATGGTCTTCCAGCAGTAATTGATGTTTATCTTGGAATATGTCCACAGGAGATGCCCACAGACCACAGTCCCATGTTACACAGCTGCTCAACTTGAAACTCCACAAGGACCATCGCTCTTTCCAACATCTTTTGGAAGATGCACAATCCATGAGGGGGTGGATTTTCTCATCTGCACCACATACACTTTGAGGGCAGCACGAGGTGGGATTAAGACTTCAGGTGTGCACACATGATCTCACAGGGAAAGTCCCTCTCACAATGTGCTGGAGGAACTCAATAAGTCAGGCAGCATCTCTGGAGGGAATGGACTGATGACATTTCAGATAGGCTTCCTTCTTCAGATCTTTCACAGTCTGAAGTACGTCCTGACCTGAAACATCACCTGTTGTTTAGGAACTAATTTCCATTCAGCCTCATAGCTAACGATGGACTGTTTCCTTGATTGTCGTAACATGTTTGCAAATGTTTCATTCATTTATTCTGTATCTCTCAATATCACCTTCTATATCTCTTGATTCCCTTTCCTCTGACTCTCAGTTTGAAGAAGGGTCCCAGCCCAAAATGCCACCTATTTCTTTTCACCAGAGATGCTGTGTGACCCGCTGAGATACTTCAGCTTTTTGTGTCTACCCCCTGCAGATGTTGGCTGACTGTCTACGTTCCTCCGGCAATTTGTGTTTTGCTCAAGTTCCAGCATTTGGATTTCTTTATGTTCTGAGACATTCCATGTACTTGGTAGACTTTTGATCAAAGGGGTTTTCAGCAGAAACTCTTCTACGAAAGACTGGTGGTGTGGCTAGACCCAGCTGACTGAGATGATGCATGACAGAGACCGTCCATCCTTTCCAACAATAGGGACAGGTAGAACCTCAACACATAATGATAGTAGGTGTTTGTACTCAGGCTCTTTGCACAGCTTAATGCTGTCACGCACACTGGTGGCGACTGGGTTGAAGGCTGACTTGGGTATGTATTCATCCATGGAAAAGAGAACATTTCCACTCCCCTTACCTACTCCAACCTCACGAATGAACAGCCGTGGGATCAGGTGTTGTGGTAGGCTGGTGCTCTAGCCAGGCGACAACGCTCAAGCATCTCCTACTTATCCTTGAACCATGATCCCACAGATGAGCACCAGGCCTTAATCTCAAACACCGTTATTGATTTCATAACTTCTAGCTGTCTGCCTTCCGCACAGCCCGTTTTTATCTTCTCCCCAAAATCCACAAACACACCTGCCCTGGCAGACCCATTGTTTCTGCCTGCTCCTGTCCCACGGAAATGATTTCCACACAACTACATCCTATCCCCCCCGGTCCAATCTCTCCTGACCTATGTCCTTGATATCTCACATGCGCTTCGTCTCTTTACCGACTTTCGCTTTCCGAACCCCCTCTCCCTCATCTTTACTATGGACATTCAGTCACTCTTCACCTCCATCCCCCACCTGGAAGGCTTTAAAGCTCTTTGTTTCTTCCTCGACCGCAAAACTATCCAATTTCCCTCTACTAACTACTCCACCTAGCGGAGCTGGTCCTCAACCTCAACAACTTTTCCTTTGACCCCTCCCACCTCCTATGCCCACCGCATGGGCCCCAGCTATGCCTGCCTCTTTGGAGGGTTCGTTGATCAATCCCTGTTCCAGGCTACACTGGCCCTATCCCCGAACACTATATCTGTTACATTGATGACTGTATCAGTGCTACCTCCTGCACCCATGCAGAACTCATGGACTTCATCAACTTCACCACCAATTTTTATCCTGCACTCAAATTTAATTGGACCATCTCCGACACCTCCCGTCCCTTTCTTGATCTCACGGTCTCCATCACAGGAAATAGACTATTGACTGACGTCAATTACAAACCCACTGACTCCCACAACTATCTCGACTATGCTTCTCCCCAACCTGCTTCCAGAAAAGACTCTATCCCCCACTCCCAATACCTTCGTCTATGCCGCGTCTGCGCCCAAGATAAGGTGTTCCATACTAGAACATCCGAGATGTCCTCATTCTTCCCTCCTCCCATCATAGATGAGGCCCTCACTCATGTCTCTTCAGTACCCCGCAGCTCTGCCCTTGCTCCCCCTCCCCCAGTCGCAACAGAGACAGAGTCCCCCAGTCCTTACCTTCCACCCCACCAGCCATCGTATACAACACATAATCCTCTGAAATTTCCGCCACCTCCAACGGGATCCCAACACTAGCCACATTTTCCCATCTCCACCCCTTTCCGCCTTCCACAGAGACTGTTCCTTCCGTAACGCTCTGGTTAACACATCCCTTACCACCCAAACCACCCAAACCACCCCCTTCCCAGGTACCTTCCCCTGCCACCACAGAAGATGCAACACTTGTCGCTATACCTCCCCCCTCGACTGTCCAGGGACCCCCACAGTCCTTTCAGGTTACGCAGAGTTTGCAGCTCCTCCAACCTCATCTACTGTATCCGTTGTGCAAGGTGTGGACTCTTATGCATCGGCGAGACCAAACGCAGCTGGGCGATCGGATCGCGGAACACCTTCACTCAACCCGCCTGAAACAACCTGATCTCCAAGTTGCCAGACACTTTAATTCTCCTTCCCATTCCTGCAGAGACCTTTCTGTCCTCAGTCTCCTCCATTGTCACAGTGAGGCTAAACACAAATTGGAGGAACAGCATCTCATATGTTGGTTGGTCAGCTTGCAGCCCAGTGGTATGAATATTGATATCTCTCATTTCAGGTAGTCCCGGCATTCCCTCTCTCTCTATCCCTCCCCCACCCAAGTCACACTAGCTTCTCATTTTCACCCTACAAACAGCTAACAATGGCCTGTTTCCTTTATCATCATTACTTTTTTGCATATCTTTCATTCATTGTTCTTTATCTCTCCACATCTCCACTGTCTATATCTGTGTTCTGAACAGCAGTACTGAAAGGAGTTCAAAAGACATGGACTTTTTAACTTTTACTTTCTAAAGGCACAAAATATGGGAAATGTAGTTTCAGTAAAAGCCATTCAGCTGCCTACCTTATTTGTTGGAACTAATCCTGTAGATGTTGATCTTAGGTCAATATCTGCAATGTAGGTTCAACACAAGAAATATGATAACACTAAACAACACATACCTATGCGTCTAATACCGGCAGCAACTTAAAGGATAGGCTTTATCAGAAGACTTTTAACGAGTGGTAACAAGAAACATCTGTCTCACACAACATTGGGAACATGTGTGGCACAGCTGAGAAGGGCCTCATTTTTCTGGTACAGAAAGGGCATTGGCCTGCAACTTTAAAGGCAAACTATTGGGCACTATGTTTTTCTACACATAGTGTTGTGAGATATTGAACAAGCTGCAGGTGGTGGCAGAGGCAGAGGCAGGTACAATTCCAACATTTATAAGACATTTTGACAGGTACATGGATAGGAAAGGTTCAGAGGGACATAACGACTCAGAGGCAAATATGATTGGTATAGATAGGCATCTTGGTCAACATGGATGAGTTAGTCCGAGGGGCGTATTTCTGCGCTGCATAACTATGAGTCTTTGAATATCCTTGGTTAAATGTCAGGAATCTCCTACTATAGAGAGACAGCTAGTTTCGGAATAAGATACGGGTACATGTATTCATTGCAAAATATTTGCATGTATTCCAAAGGGAGTGGACAATTTCTTGACAGTGCCAAACACATAATCCACGACGTTTATGGGAGAGGTAGTGCATCATTTTGTGTTGTGTTACCAGGAAATGTCTTGGGTGGTCAGAAAGAGATATTGTTCGGAGAACACATTCCACTGTTTTCTGCTTTAGTTTAGTTTAGAGATACATACTGTATGTGTATTTTGGGCTATTGGCGTGCCAATGCATGTAAGTTTGGCAAAGGATAGTTTAACAGGAACTCACAGTTACAACTATCCTATCAGTGGGTTATCCAAAGAGTGATGGTGATAGGTTTAGTTTTGTTTAGTTTAGAGATACAGAGCGGAAACAGGCCCTTCAGCCCATCGAGTCTTCGCCGAGTAGTGATCCCCGCACACGAACACTATCCTACACCCACTAGGGACAATTTCCATTTATACCAAGCCAATTACCCTACAAACCTGTACGTCTTTGGAGTGTGGGGGAAAACTGGAGTTCCTGGAGTTCCAGGGAGAACATATAAATTCTGTGCAGACAGTACCTGTAGTCAGGATCAGAAGGTCTCTGGTGCTGTGAGGCAGCAACTCCACCACTGCGTGCTGAGCCGTGTTAACTAGATTTCTCCATTGCTGAATGGTAAGGAGAGGGATTTGTAAAGATAATGAGAAGAACAGATTGCCATAATTTGATTGCCCAGCTTAAACTTGCCTGATGTTTATCAGGTAGTAGAGTGGCATCTCACAGTGCCAGAGACCTGGGTTCGATTCTAACCTCAGGTGCTGTCTGCATGGAGTTTACACATTCTTCCTGTGATCATGTGTGTTTCCCCCATTTGCTCCAGTTTCTTCCCACAGAAATGCAGGATTATAGTTTAATTGGCCTCTGTAAATTGCGACTCATGTGTAAGGAGTGGATGCAAAGATGGGATAACATGGAACTAGTGCGAATGGATGATCAATGGCAGTGTGGACTCAGTGGGCTAGTCTTTACACCGGTCTGTAATAAATATTGCACTGAGGAAAGAGCAAGATGCATTGAAATGATACAAGAAGAGTGCAAGTAGACAAAATTGCTGAAGAAATTCAGTGGGTGAGGCAGTATCTATGTAGCGAAGGATTAGGTGACGTTTCGGGAAAAATTGAGACCCTTCTTCAGACAAGAAAAGTAAATGACAATTTCTGCTGGTATCTGCTATCACATTCTTAAGAATAAAAATAACACGTCCATCTCCACGCAACTGGATCATAACGTAAAGCTGACAACAATAAAGCAGTGTTTGTGCACCTTCTCGGACACCAATAGAGCTTGCATATGAGAATTTGTGTCTCAAGAAAAAATATTGGCAAGAAGCAGTCAACCCTTCCTGTAATAGAAAATAAAAACAAAGAGAGACCACCTAAAGCTGTATCCACTCTTGAAACTAAACTCTCACCACACTGCACACCCTTAATTCAAAATGCATTTGATAAATGCTGGATGATCTTGAAGCACACACAGACCTAATCCTAGTTGTACCACATGTCACATTTGTTTTTGATTTCTTTCCATTCCTTTTCGCAAGTGGTGACTCCTTTTGCTTTGAACAGAATTAAATCTTGCTATGGAACTTACTTTGCATTATTCATTAGGAACTTTACTTTCTTCCAAGAGCTACTTGAGTGAAATGCCTGTAGGCTTTTGTGCTCCATGTTATTGAACTAGGCTTTGGTTCCCTATCTATAGGACTTTGTTTACTCATTTTTCTAACCTTGCGGAGGTTTGGCTGACTGATTTAATTTTCAATCTCATGTGGCATCATGTATGCCATAATCAGTTTAATATTGAAATAGCTTTAATATACTTATCAGTTCAGTGAAGTCTCCATCCTTTCATTGATGCAAGGTAAGGAAAGAACGAAAACTGGGAAAATACATCACTCTAAGAAGTACAGCTCTTTATTTTGCCAGATTGTGTGAATAACTCTGTTTGACAGGATGCTGTTTAATTGTGATAGCTGTATAAGTTACAATTTATTTTTAGAACCTGGACCTAAATTTCAAAGTCATGCTGGCAGTATTGGTCTGCCAACACTGGCAGCTATAGGAAGGATGTCATTAAGTGGGAAAGGGTGCAGAAGGTATTCTCCAGATGTTACTCAGGCCATGCAGCTTGAGTTATAATGAAAGGTTGGAGGGGGAAGGATAAAGTGAACACTCACAGTCTCTTTCCCATAGACGAGAACTCTAAAACGAGAGGCCATTGGCTTAAGGTGAGAAGGTAAATATTTAAGAGGGACCACAGGGCAACTTTAACTCAGAGGGTAGTCCATATCAGGAATGAGCTGCCAAAGGAAGGTATAGAAGCAGATACAATTACTGCATTTAAAAGTCATTTGGATAGGAAGGGTTTGGAGGACTATTGGCCAAATAAAGGTAAATGGGAGTAGCACAGTGCCAACTTGGTTGGTACGGACAAGGTGGGCTGAACGACCTGTTTCCATGCTCTATGACTCTATGGCTCCGATTAGTTGTGATGCTTTTGGTTGGGTCATCAAAACTAGAGGAAGATGCAGGCTTTAATCACGGGCCCTTCTATCAGAATCAGAATCAGATTTTATTCGCCAAGTATGTTTTGCAACATACAAGGAATTTCATTGGCCAGGTCAGTCATACAATTAAAAGCAACAGATCCAACAACATATTTAACATGAACATCCACCACAGTGACTCCTACACATTCCTCACTGTGATGGAAGGCAAAATAAAGTTTAAGTCTCTTCCTTTGTTCTTCCTTGGTCGGGGGCCTCGAGCCCTCCATTGACGGGTTGGTCTTAACTCCCGTAGCCGGCGGCGTTCCGGCCCTCCGCATTGAGGCGAACAAGCTCCCGCATCGGGGGTTTGCTAGCTCCCCCGCGCCGGGCGATCGAACCTCGCGTTGGGGCTGGACAAACCTTCTGCGGCGTTGGAGCTCCCGACTTACCTCTCCCGAGACTTCAAGCCCTTGTTGGTAAGTCCATGGTGGTCACGGTGGGAGCGATCCCAGGCAAGGGATCTTTAGAGCGTAGTAGTCTGACGCTCCCACGACAGTCCTAGGCGGCTCCCAGCTCCAGCGTTGGTAGGCCGCAGAGCCCGGAGAATGTGATCCAAAAAATGATCACATCTCCGGGAAGGTAAGGACTTGAAAAAAATGTTTCACCCGATCCCCTCCCAGTAAGACAGTAAATGCATGTGTAACTCATTCTGTTTCTTGGAAGCTTCAAGTGTTGGATTTCCTGCATTGCTGTTAGAGGGTGATGAAATTAGAGCTCATAATAACCAGTCAGCGATTTTGAATTGGAGCATAGTCTCCAACCCATTCTGTGACAAAGGATACAAAAATAAGAATTCAAAATTCCAGTGCATTTTAATACACTTCACGGTCCCCAACTGTTTTCCAAACAAAGCATAATATTTGAAATTTAGTTATTTGGGTGAATGCAGCAATTAATTTCTGCTCAGCTAGAAATCACAAAATAAATCCTTTAAATGGGTGTATCAATGGTGCAAATGGTAAATATACAGGAACAAAATGAAAATGAATTCCAGGAATGAAAAAAGGTCTCGACCCGAAACGTCACTGTCCCATTGAGTTACTCCAGCATTTTGAGTCTATCTTCGGTTTAAACCAGCATCTGCAGTCCCTTCCTACACATAATTCTACAGGTATCTTTTAAATGCCTCAGGGATCGGCTTAATTGCGCTGTCTGTGGTTAAAAGGTTTTTAATAAATTGAGTAGCTGTGAAACACATGAAATCCAATAGCAAATACTGAATGAATGCAATCCTGAAAACTGATTATTAAACCAATCTTACAAAAGTATTATTTATTACAAATATAACCAAGTGATTGTTCTGATGTAAATTGCAATGTCGAAGATTTTTTTTAAACAATTCTTGAACCCAATTTGCGCCATGAGAGTTTGAAGTTTATTTACCTTTGAAGTGTGCAAGGTCAGGCTAATTAATCAGAATAATGATGAAACTAAGCTGCTCTCTGTGGAGCGATAGTATTTCTTTCTCTTTGTCTGAGCTATTCTGTTAATGAAATCCCATCTCTAATTTACAAACTGGTTCCACAATACTTACTGTGTATAACATTCTGGCCACATTCCACTGGGACACAGTAACGGGTACAAAACTTTGCATTCTTGTGCAAACAAAAGGTGACAGCAATTGTGAAATATTAATGCACGACTTTGGGCACCTCTTTCTGATGTTAGACTAAACTACCTGCATAAACCCATCTTTGGGATCTGTAAAAATCTACTATCAAGCAGCAGAGGAGATGGGGTGATAAGAAGTGATCTTTATGTCAGTGAGTAGCAGCAATGCGTATATGGTAGTATCACAGCATCAAAAATAAGAAAGCAACATCAAATGATGAAGAATTGTAGATTCAGATCTATCCTATATTTTGGTTTACCTACATTTCTTTTCTTTGTCACTTTACAAATACACTGACTTGCTTGGTGGTTTGCATGGATATTAACAGCGCCCTAGTGCATTGACTATTCTTTATGGGTGGGAGCAGATCATTAGTATCAACTGGTTATTAAAGCAATCGTGTGGTTTAGTTTAGTTTGGTCTAGAGACACTGTGCGGAAACAAGCTCTTCAGCCCACCGAGTCCGCGCCGACCAATGGTCCCCGTACACTAGCACTATCCTGCACACTAGGGACAATTTATCATTTTTGCCGAAGTCAATTAACCTACAAACCTGCATGTCTTTGGAGTGTGGGTGGACCTGGGGAAAACCTACACAGTCACATGGAGAATGTACAAATTCAGTACAGACAGCACCAGAACCGAGTTCTCTGGAGCTGTAAAGCAGCAACTCTACCACCATGCCATCGTGACGTCCAATGTATAATTATTGCCTACATGGTTGTAAGTTTCAACCACAATGTTTTTACCTGTCAAGATGCCCTTTAAATTGCACCACCTATGTTGATACAGAATGGTGGGAAATTTGAAATTGAAGTTACAGGCGAGGAGTTTGCCAACACGAGATATTGATCAAATTGAATGGCGGTGCTGGCGAATGGCCTACTCCTGCACATATTGTCTATTGTCTATATTCGGAAACTGCAACAACCTGGTCAGTCACCATTCTGAACCACTTGCCTGCATCCAAATCCACTTTTCTGGAGCTTTGGTGTAATCTGTGAAATTTAGCATCCCAAAGTTGGGGCTTCAAAGAGTGAGTCATATGTAAACCATTATACCAGTTAACCACAACCTAGTGTCTTCAATGTACATTTTAAAAGAAGCAAGATTGTTTAATAGTTGGGGTTTAAGAGCCTGGTGGTTTTACGTTTTTGATTAGTACCCACACAACCAGCATTTAATGATTATATCCTTGCCTGCAGCAGAGTTCAAACCAAGTACATTTAATGGTGCATTCAGGCGAGCAAAGTGTAATAGGAGAATATCTAGG
Source organism: Raja brachyura (assembly GCA_963514005.1). The sequence goes on along the minus strand of OY740800.1, from coordinate 13,859,614 downwards.
CTTATGAATGGACATGCCGCTGAATTGGACTATTGTTCATTGTTCATTATGCTCATAAAAACATGCGACCGAAAGTAATGGGCTGAAAAATCAGTGAACTTTACTGAGATCCACACAGGTTTGTCACCTAGAAAAAAAACATTGCCTTCTGATGACATTGCAACTGGTCTATTTAATAATAAAATCGAACTAGACAGGACGATTTAAAAAGATTGAGCACAGGCTCCAATCTGCAATGTTAACGTCACATCAAATATTTCTTCTAAGCACACCAATAAACAATGCTCAAAAAGATATGAAGTTGACAATTCAGCATTATATTAGTATGGATGGTATTTAGTTGCACTTTGTGGTAAATGAGCCATGCTATTTTGACCTACAGCTGGAGGGGTAATATAGCCAGCACAATGTAGCCATCAGCTCTCACCTGTTCGATCAAACCAATTTATATTTAGGTACGACACAAATGCATTGGAGACAAGAGATTAGAAATGTTGTTAATAGTTGTCCAATAAAGTCTAATCCAATATAATGGAGGGCAGGCTTGTATCCACTCATTCTGAACTGGAATACCACACAGTGTGTTATATTAGAAATTAGACGTGCACCACTATTGAATGTCTGGTAGCTATTGTATCAAATATGGATCTTGGAGACAAAGACATTTTCTGATCATGTACTTTTTGAATTAGAAATTGGCAACAACACTGTATTTAATTATGTCAGATATACAATGGTGTTATTATGTCACGTATTTACATGGTTCATTTTGTAAAATAGGCCAAATTCTTTGATAGGGTTATCCCGATATGTCAAAGATTATAGATTCAAACTTAACTGGCTCTCCCAGATACTTGAATATTCTTGACCATGCTTTGGGTATTTGGTGCTATAGTTGTTTCTTGAATTGTAGGATAAGTGCCGACCTGACTCACAACATATGTGAAACAAGAATAGTCCTGGAAACACTCAGTAGGTAAGGCCCTATGTCCTATACTTATATCCCCGACCTTTTCTCTGACTGGCAACTAACTCATACATCATTCTGTTCTTGTTCTGATGACGAGTCCTGAACCCAAAATGTTAGCGGTTTCTCCGTGCATTGATGCTGCTGGACTGCAGAGTGTTTCTGGTATTTCAAGTTATGTTTCACATTTCCATCGAGTCCACGCCGACCATTGATCATTGGAGACCCTCGGACTCTCTTTAATCGGACTTTATTGGACTTTATCTTGCAATAAACGTTAGTCCCTTTATCCTGTATCTGTACACTGTGGATGGCCGGTAATCATGCATAGTATTTCCACTGACTGGAGAGCACGCAACAAAAATAGCTTTTCACTATACCTTGGCAGATGTGACAATAAACTAAACTAAACTAAACTATACCAGTACACTAGTTCTATGTTATCCCACTTTTGCATCCTACATAAAGGGGCAATTCACAGAAGCCAATTTACCTGCAAACCTATATCTGCTTGGAATGTGGGAGGAAAACAAGGCACCTGGAGAAAACCCACGAGGTTGCAGGAAAGATGTACATTTCCGCACAGTTAGCACTCATAGTCAGGATTGAACCCGGGTTTCTGGCGCTGTGAGGCAGCAACTCTACCCCTGTGCCACCGTGTGCAATTTATCAAATATGATTGCCTTTCATAAATCCAAGGTGACTTTGATTGATCATTTTATGGTATTCCAAATGCTCTTCCAATAAATTGATAAAGAATGTCCACCAATGCATTCATTATTTCTTAATCTCAATGCATTTGTCATATGCATCACTCCCCATCTTAATAAGGTATTCTATTGTTTTACTGTCAGTCCTTCCCAATAAACTGATTGCTGTGTAATACTTTCTGTATAATACAGGGCTTCTTCTCTGGTAGGTTCCTCAATATATTGGTTCAGGAAATCATCCAGGATTACTCCCGCACACTATTGTTAACAATCTGGTGAGTTAAATCTGTGTGTCGCTTAAATGGGCCGCACTAATTACATTTGTTTCCTGTTTAATGCCATCCCCCTAATCACTACTATTGCTTTGCAATTTGTACACAACTCTCCCTCGTATATTTTGCCTCTTGTTATCTCTTACCTTGCTTAGACTAAGAGAAAAAGTGCCTGTTTAGACTGTATTACCCATTTGTACTAAATGCTTCCATCTCTTCCTTACAAATAAGAAGTATCAGCCTGTACAGGCTTCACCTCTGGGTTGGGTTCAAACATAATCTGAAAACCTGCCTCTTCAAAGTGGCTTTGAAACATGTACAGACTTTTCAGCAGCATTGTTAGAGACTGGGAGGTCTGGGAGAATTCATGCGTTTGACACCATTTTTCCTAATAAAGCAATCAAATATAATCTGAAATGAGGTTAATTTTCTGATGCTAATTTCTCAGTTATGCCATTGAGTAGTGAAAAGTGATCTCCGCTCCTTGGTTGCATGTTCCTCCTCTATGCATGATCCCACACGTTGAAATTAATCCATTCCAAGCGGGTATCAATAAGGATTAGAAAATTGTCAACATTGGCACTCCAGAGTGATTATGTCCGCTGCCTCCAAACTTATGAATGTCTTTGGTGGTCTAGCTTTTCACTCCTTAAAGACCGAATGTGCTGAAACTAAATCGTGTAGATCTTTATCAATATCTGGCCAGTGTACAACGCTGCTGCAAGTAGCCTTCATTTTACAATGCTGTAAAGTTCTGAGGGAACTCAGTCAAGGATTGTTTTTCCAGGTCATTGGGTTGACAGTTCAATATCCCATTTTAGATATCCTTGATCCACATATCTTCTATTATTTATATCATCATAATATCCAAATTGAACTAACTATTGAGAGGTTGCCCATAGTTTTACTGCAGTGAATTTTGTGGATGTGACTGAAAAATCCACTTGCTCCCAGGCAAAAATTGGGTTTGCCCTTGGCCTCCACACTCCGATGATCACCCCTGTTTTTTTTTAAACATACAACACTCTCGCTTCTTCACTTTTCTAATTCTGGTGAAAGGTAGCTCCACGGATGCTGCCTGACTATCCTTTTTAGTTTGCTTTTCAAAAATAGGCAACACTGCATTCCGAATGCTGCCATGCTTGGAATTATCTGAAATCGCTAATGAATGTTTGTGAACCGGAGTAAAAAATATATTTGAAAGTAACTAATGGAACTTCTTCACTTCACAAATGATACATATATCTTTTTCTCATTCAGCATCACACACACACATCCTTCAAAGTCTCTGATAACTCGCAAGCTTCCATGACCTTGTTGTGTCGTCATGTACTACATGTACTACCATCATCTCAGTTTGCATTAATCACAGCCTCTTGGTCGATCCTCATTTACTTCCATTGTCCATGCTTGTTGTCCAGATAATGCAGTGGATTCAGCACCACTAGTAAATAACTTGATAGTTCGGCATTTGGCTCACCAGGTACATTAACACACAGGCGCCCCAGTTCCTATGTTACCTTCAGCAACCTCGGGTCTCAGTGCACATGATCCATTTAACACAACATTGCCCCTGTTCCCATACTCCCTTTAACAAACCAGGTGGTGAGTTCCACCAATACTTTTTATACACCACAGCTCCAATTTCCACACTCTCTTTAACACACTACGTTCCCAGTCCCCATGTTCCATTTGACACGTAAGTGCCCCATTCCAGCAGTCTTTCACAGGGCCCCCTGTTCATGCACTCCCTGAAACTCACCTGGTGCTGTTCATTATGCTTCCTCAAAACTTACTGGAACCTTGTTTACAACACTTCTTTCATTGGAAAAGTTGCCATTCTACCATGTGTCATCTAAAAAAAGTGAATTAAAAGTTTGTTGGAACATTAAGGGGAATAACATTCAATTGTCCAGAAAATCCACTAGCCCAACACCACCTGAGTGCATTAGTTTAATGGAGTTCCACAGCACTGTACTGATGACAAAGGAAAATGTACAATTGTGCCCATTGTTGGTTGGAAAATTTGCAGTGGGGACTTGATCATATTATCCATTTTTTTTTATAACACCAAAGGTAGACATTTAGCCCATTGAGTCTATGTCAATTCGTGGGGCAAAGTTTCTCCTTGTGGCCGCAAGTGTCTTCCACAGCTTTTCTGGTATCTTCCCACAACCCAAAGATGAGCTGGATGGTGGGTTAATTGACCACTGTAAATGACCACTTGGGTACGTAGAAGAATCACAATGGAGTTGCTGAACATGATATTGATGGTATTTTACCAACATTCAATGGCAATGAAAAAGAAGAGCATTTGGAATAGAGTGACAGGATCAGACAAAGCCTCCATAGATTTATGAAAAGCAATTATACTCGACAAATATTCTGAGGATGTAATGAGCATTGAGGATGGGGAAGTTGGAGCATTGGTGGATGAATTTGGATGAATATGTTGTATAATGTTGAGTGGCCTGTTCCTGTTTTCTTTTTTCCTGATGTATCTATGACACCACTTCAATGGAGCTGTAAACAGATGACAAACTTCAAATGACGTTTGCATTTGTTAATGCTCGGCATGGAGGAAAGAAGGTATGGACAGCAGTTGAAACAAAAGCAAAACCATTATTCCGAGCCTAGGAACTGATTGGAAATAAGGAAAATAAAGCAATTCATGCAACAAGGTGAGAATACTAAGTCCAATGAAGGAGGACAACATGCAGAAGTGAGTCATTGGAGAAATAGCACGTATCTCAAATTGAATATTTTGTGCAAATTAATCAATGATTGCAGTAAAAATAACACAAGAGATAGTGGAGAAATACATATTGATGCAATTATCACAGAAATTGATAGAAAATGAAATACTGGAGATTCATGAATAGCAAAAGAAAATCAACGAATGACAGATGCTGTGAACAAAACATGAAATGCTGAAAACACAGCTGTCCAGCAGCGCCAGTGCATGGAGAAACAGCTAACATTTATGGTTCAGAACGCTTCAGCAGAACTAGAATGGAATGAAATGCAAGTTAGTTGACAGTCATACAAACGCTGATACATAGGGCAGCACCGTGGTGCAACAGTAGTGCTGCCACCTCACAGCACCAGGGACCCGTGTTCGATCCTGACTTTGGGTGTGGTCTGAGCGGAGTTTGTAACTTCTCCCTGAGACTGCATGAATTTTCTATGGCAGCTTAAAAAAGTGCAAGAGCTGCAATGTGGTTGATAGGGAGATAGCAAATACATTTTTAGCTCAAGAGGTCCGTTCAAGAGGCTGATAACTGCAGGGAAGAAGCTTTTCTTGAATCTGTTTGTTCATGGTTTCAAGCTTTTGCATTTTCTGCCTATCAGGAGAGGGGAGAATAAGTATATATCCACCCTTAACAGAATAATCTGCTGCTATATCAATATTTACCTTTATTGACTGGGCATTGATTGGTAACTATGTCCAAAAACATATTTCAATTCATTATTTCCAACTGTATAATGGATGATATTCAAGGTTAATTCAATTCTATCTGACTGCTCTTTCATGTCTCTTTTTGCATTTTGCTGTTTGAAACATTTTCTCTCCACAAATTGATTGCAATGGCAGCACTGCTCTGATTAGCTGTTATGATATGTGTATGAAGAAGCTGCAGATGCTGCTTTACACCAAAGATAGGCACAAAATGCTGGAGCAACTCAGCGGGACAGGCAGCATCTCTGGAGAGAAGGAATGGGTGATGTTTCAGGAATGGGAAAGTGAAAGACTGAGATCATTCTTCAGACTCTCAGTCTGAAGGAGGGTCTTGACCCAAAACATCACCCATGACTTCTCTCCAGAGATGCTGCCCCTGTCCTGCAGAGTTACTCCAGGTGTTATGGCATTATGTGTCCTTGGCAGGGGTGGGAGATTGCAACCTTCATGTGGTCCGCCCTGTTTCGACGAATGCAATCAACCTGGCGTGCACAATCAAGTAAGATCAAATAGAACAAGTTGTCCGACAACTTTAGGCTGTGCACGCCATACGCAAGAAGAAGATGTCCTTGGCATCATTGGATATCTGTTTATTAAGTCATGCATTAATAATCGGCATTTTAGAACATGTGCTAATTACATTTTCATCATCTAGCAACTGCACCAAATTTTATAACATCACAATTACAAAGGCATCTTTAAATCATATCTTCCGACAACCTTCACGTATTTAGATACAAATATATGAAACAAATCATGTCCTTTGCATCAGGAGAGGAAAAAGGGCCGCAAGCCTTAAATAGATATTAAACCTTAATAATATGTAGGGGACTGAACTTAGAATTTAACAAGGGGAGGGGGAGGGGGGGGGGTCATTTTAAAAGAGATGATCCCATATAATGTACAAATGTGATGAACTGCCCAATAGAACTTCCAGCCCCTAATGTATTTTTTAATTTCCCTTTCAGCAGACTAGTTTGCTCTGATGTGTGAGGAATGCAGCTAACATCCCTGCGGACAACTTGATGGAGAGTTTTTTTGGGATCTTTGCTAAACGTACCAAAGTTTAGTGCCCTGAAGCACTAAACACACTAACAATCACAATCCCTCAGGAATCGCCCCAATTACTAAATCCACATTTCTCTTTGTAATGCACCTAATTGCAGTATTTTTGATCCTTTTTATCCATGGTCTCACATGCAGTCAGTTTGTTAAGATTGTCCAAAGTCATTACAGCTATCAGATCGAAGAAATACTTTGTACCCGCTTGTCTGGTTTGATTTGTGTTATTGTCCCAGAAGCTACAGGAGAATACAGTGTGTGGATTTAAATATGGTTCACATTGTTGTGGACAGGAGAAGACAAATCCAATTAAAGCTTGAATTGATTTCACTTGAGGAATATATTGACCAGTGCAGTTTTTCCAAAATCCTATTTTCGAACCTTCTTGAATATTTTGACTGGAGGAGGAAGTGGATGTTTGGCAGCTGTGGCATGGCGTGCATACCATCACTTCCTACAAATCAGCAGCACCTCAAGCAACAGCGAGGCGTCGCTCCCAGCAAGCTCAATCTGTTCTACACATACTTTAATAGGAAGAACACTGATGTGCCTTTTCGGGCCGCCTTAGCCCCCAGTGGTATTACAATCTCAGTCACACAGGCCGACATCAGAAGAACCGTCAGGAGAGAGAATCCTTGAAAAGGATGTCTGGACCTGGTTGTGTTCCTAAAATCTGTGCAGACCAATTGGCTGGAGTTTTTTATGGACATCATCAACCACTCATTACTGAGGTCTGAGATTCCCACCTGCTTTATAAGGGCATCAGTAATACTGGTGCCCAAGTAGAATAAGGTGACATGCCTCGATGACTACTGACCAGTAGCACTAACGTCCGTGGTGATGTAGTGCTTTAAGAAGTTTGTGATGAAGCATATCAATTCCTACCTCAAAAATACCTGGACCTGCTATAATTTACCTCCAGCCACAACAGATCAACAGAGAATGTGATCTCACTGGCTATCCACTCTGCAATGGACCATTGGCACAATAAAAACACATATGTCAAGCTGTTATTCATGTACTACAGCTCAGCGTTTAATACCATCATTCCCTCCAAGCTGGTTTCCAAACTCACGGAACTGGGTTTCTGCAACTGCATCACTCTGCAACTGGATCCTTGACTTCCTCATCAACAGACCACAACATATACAAATTGGCAGCAACAGTTCCTCCTTGATAACCATCAGCATGGAAGCCCCTCAAGGCAGCTTGCTCAGCCCCCTGTTCTACTTACTATAACTCTCGACTGTAAAGGGACACAGTTTGAACCCCATCTTCAAGTTTGCTGATGACACCAACGTTCTTGGACGAATTACAGATGATGATGAATCAGAGTGCAGGAGGGAGATCGATTGAGTGATCAAATGGTGCCAGAACAACAACCCTATCTTCATTGGCAGGACGGTGGTGGACGATTCCTGTATGTGCATATCTCTGGAGATCTGTCCTGGACCCAACACATTGTTACAATCATAAACAATGCCCATCAGCACCTCTACTTCTCGAGAAGATTGAGGAGAATCGATATGTCAACAAATACTCTCCTGAACCTTTACAGGTGGAGAGTAGAGAGCATATTGATGGTTGAATCCATATATAAATATAAACAGATATTTATATATACACACAGACATATACACAGACATATAAACAGACATATGCACAGACATATAAACAGATATATATTGTGTGTGTGTGTGTGTATATATATATATATATATATATATATATACACCAAACGGTTTTCTCCTTTTTTGATGTATATGATTTGTTTTACAGAGTACTATGTTTATTTATCTGTAATACTGCAGCAAGTAAGAATTTAACTGTTCCGTGTCATGACACATGACAATAAAGCACTCTTGACTTGACTATCGTGTGGAATATACATCATTACGTTTTAAACGTAAAATAAACTGTATCACTTTTCAAGAATGTAGTAACACAGTAAAATAGTCAAACTTAAATTTTCCAATTTTACTTCCAACTTTGCAAGGAATTATTGTAATAAAGATTTTGGTGGTCCATTTATTTGGGATCTGTGGCATAAACTGCTCTGCTGCTTTAACTTTAGGAAGCATTGTAATCTGTGCAAATCATCATTTAAACTTTTATGTGCTATTCTTTGATCCAACATAAAGCAAAGGAAAACTAGCACACCTGGGTGAACGCAGCTTCAACAAGAAGTAAAATTTGTGTTTAATATTAATATTCTCTCTGATTATGCAACATCTTTGGTAAGTGTCTGACTGTGTGAGATGAGATTGTACTGTACAGAAATGAACTTTAAGAATAAAATCCAAACTTTGCCTGTCAATAAAGTAGTAAATTAATACTATTTATTAATACTAAACTGTTAGTTTAGGATTTTTATTGATTCTCTAGTTTGTATAGGATTTGCTAAATTGGTCACTTAACATGCTCATAAGTGTTTGTAAAAGTGCTGGATCACAGAGTAAAGCTTCCATAATTCAGTTCGTGCTTTTTCTTGTACACAAATAAATGGGACTGGAAAAATAAATGCCTCTTACACATTGGATAGATGTTAGTGTTTCTAATCTGAAGACCACCAGGGAGTTCTATTTTTCTTTTAATTCTTAAAGATAAACACTCTGCACATGGCTGCCTTTCAAAGCAAGGGGGAAAATCAGTTTAAGCCAGGAAATCAGTTTTGGTTTACAGAATACTAAAAAAATTGCCCCTGGGCTGCATATCAGTAGTTATAAAGGAAATTCTATTTCAGTCAGCTCACAATAAACAGCTCTTGATTCATGGCGTGCAATCACAAGAGTTAGATTTAACTCTTAGTGCTAAAGTAATTAAGGGATATTGGAAAAAAGCAGGAACAGGATACTAATTTTAGATGATCAGCCATGATCATAATGAATGGTGGTGCTGGCTCTAAGGGCCGAATGGCCTACTCCTACACTTATTATTCTATGGTCTATGTTTCTAGAATATTTAAAGCGATAAAAGATATGAACTATATATTTTAGATGTCTTCATTTATTTCAAATTGCATCATGAGCGAGGAACTTGTTACACATGCTGCAGCGGGGTTAAGTGTGGTGCGTGTAGACTAGGGGGGTTTTGGCAGGCTGTGAGCTTCATTCACTGAATATGTTGGCAGGAGGCCTGATCAATTTTTGTGACACCTCATCATTTAATTTTGACCAGCGAGCCAGCAGTTTCTCTTCCAAGCAGCCTGTTGAGAGGGATGTTGGGAAGTCTGGCAGGCAAGCAAGCACTTAAAAGCGGCATATGGTTTTTCAAGTGGACGCAAGCTGTTCAAAGCCTGTGAGGCAGCAGGCATGATGATGTTGTCCAGGACCTCTTCCAATACAGCCATGGAGATACACATAGAACAGCGCTGGGGAAGTTTACCTAATCTTCAATGAGTTGAATGTTTTAAAGTAGCACAGTGGCGCTAGAACCTCTGCCTCACTGTGCCAGAGCCCAGATTCAGTCCTCACTTTGGCTGTTGTCTGTGTTGAGTTTGCACGCTTCCCTGTGACTTGAGTCGGTTTCCACTTTGTGCTCTGGTTTCTGCACACATCCCAAAGGCACGTGGGTTGGTAGGTTAAATGGCCACTGCTAATTAACCGTGGTGTGTCGGCTATGGGTACAACCTGGAGGGGAGGTGGGGAGAGTTGATGACATCTTGGGGAGATTAAGATCAGTTTAGCTCAAATAGGTGGTTCAAGGTTGGTATGGACGAATAAGCCTGTTTCTCTCTATATCCATCTATAGCTCCGTGAATATGACAATGTTTTCCCAATAATTTGTTGGCAGCTGTGAAGGACAGATCAGGCAGTTTGCCCACTGACAACACAAGTCAGCCCTCAGGAAAAATAATGCAGCTTACTGGAGACTACTTTCATGTACCAGACGGCAGCAAGCTTCTCCGCCAATTCAATTATTGTTTGATGGTAACAGTGTTTTGCTTAATTAGGACAATGATTGGAGCCATGCATCCGACAGATCAGGTCATGGGCTAAAGCAGTGAGTCATGGATTAATAGATCCATACAGCGTAGAAGCAGGCCCTTCGGCCCAATTTGCCCATGCCGATCAAGATGTCCCATCTACGTTTGTATCACCTACCTGTGTTTGGCCCATATAGTTCCAAACCTTTCCTTTCCATGTACCAGTCCAAATGTCTTTAACATGTTGTTTGGAACCTGCCTCAACTATCTCCTCTGGCAGCTCGCTCCATGTACCCACCATCCTCTGTGTGAAAAAGTTGCTCCTCGGGTTCCTATTAAATCTTTCCCCTTTCACCTTAAACCTATGTCCTCTGGTTCTAGATTCCTCTACTCTGGGTTAAAGACTCTGTGCATCCACCCTATACACGGTTTGGGTAACCTAAAGGGAAAGGGTTTTGAAATTGATTTTGGAATCTGAAAGTCAACACCTTGTATTGTGGAATCATAAAATGTTTGCAACATAGGAGATCACAATTCAGCCCACAATATTCAATCTTATAAATCGGTTTCCTCAGCCGCATTCCATCTCAAAAGTTTGTAGCCCTGTAGGTTATATGGACATAGTACATGTTGGTATAAATATATGAAGAGTATCTGCCTTCTCCACTCTTTCAACAACTGAAGAGAGACCTCTGACTGGCCCTCTTCACTGTAATTTAGGATGAGAGGGGATCTTATAGCGATGTAAAGAATTCAATCCCTTCTTTTGTTTTATCGCTTCTTATAAAACAGGTTCAACTGGATTTCGCTGAATACTAAATTAATTCAATTTTAAGTTGCCAGATTTTTTTACCTAACTCTTAACCATTTTGTCGTTCTCCCCGTGATTTAGGAGGAGAGAAGAGGCAGTGATCGGGATGGGACTCGTTCAAGATTATACTGATGGCCTTGCCGAGACAGTGTGAACTATAGATGGAGTGAATGGAAGAGAGGTTGGTTTGTGAGATGGTTTGGCTGTGTCCACAAATCTCCGCAGTTTCTTGCAGCCATTTGATATACAATGTCAATACATTTACAAGTTTAATACAGATCAGTAAGATTGCAACGTTATAAATGTATCTCTAACTTCACCACCAATTTCCATCCTGCACTCAAATTCACTTGGACCATCTCTGACACCTCCCCCCTTTTCTTGATCTTACCGTCTCCATCAGAAGAGATAGACTGACTCCCAGAACTATCTAGACTGCACTTCTTCCCACCCTGCTTCCTGCAAAGTCTCTATCCCCTACTCCCAATTCCTCCGTCTACGCCGCATCTGCGCTCAAGATGAGGTGTTTCATACCAGGATATCCGAGATGTCCTCATTCTTTAGGGAACAGGGGTGCCCCTCTTCCATCATAGGACCTCACACTGGTCTCCACGGTACCCCGCAGCTCTGCCCTTGCTCCCCTCCGGCGAGTTACAACAGGGACATATACCCCTAGTCCTTACCTTTCACCCCATCAGCCGTCACATACAACACATAATCCGCTGATAATTTTGCCACCTCCAACGGGATCCGATCTCCACCACTTCCTGTCATTCTCAGAGACTGTTCCCTCCATAACTTCCTGGTTAACTCAACCCTCCCACCCAAACCACCCCCTCCCGAGATACATTCCCCGGCAACCGCAGGAGATACAATACCTCCTCCCTCAACAGTCCTTTCAGGTTAGGCAGAGGTTCACTTACTTCTCATCCAACCTCATATACTATCATATACTATCCAGGGGGCGCCCTCCAGTTGGTATGGCTGCCCAGCCTGCAGCTGTCTGCTTTTTAACTTCTTTCTTTTATTTTTAGTGAGGGGGAGAGGGGGGTGAAGGAGCGGAGACAACTTTTAAGAAGCCTGACAACTTTTAATGTTTTAGTGTTTTGTTTTGGAGTGCTAGTCTTTTTTATGTGGGGGGTGGGGAAGGGGGAAACTACTTTTCAGGATTCCTACCTGGTCGGAGAGGCAGCTTTTCTCTGGGCTGCAAGTTCGTCCTCGCGGCCTACCTGCGGGCCTGGAGCGGCGTTTCCTGAGGGGACAGCCCAGAACCTCGGCTTCAGCAGCGGCGCAGTGCGGAGCACCATCGTGGAGTGGAGCGGAGCGGACGATACCTTGCCTGGGTCGCCGCGCTGGAGCTCCGGAATGCTGCGACCGCAGGTGAACATCGCGGAGCTGCGGGACTGTGGAGCGGCCAACTGCGGGCGGCGGCGCTGAACTTTAACATCGGGAGCCTGGGATCTCTCGGCGAGATCACCAGTTATGGAGCTCCATCCGGCGCGGCCTTGTTGGCTTCAGAAACCACAGTCTCCGTAAGGAAGCAGCTGTTCCAGGTGTCCCAAGCCGCTGTGAGGACTCTCCCGACGCCGGAGCACCAGCGAAGAAGGGTCTGGAACATCGGGCCCCGAAGCGCCGACTGCGGAGGCCTCAATAGGCCCGACTATGGGTGGACATGGGGATGGGGTCTTTGGACTTTGTTCCTTCCCTCATAATGGGAACCATTGTGGGGGGGATGTTTTTTATGTTCATTGTTAATTCTTTAGTGTTGTGTCTTATCTTTATCTATGTGCTGCATGGCAAGTCAAATTTCACCACACCAATTGGTGTATGTGACAATAAATGTCCTTTGTCCTTTATCCTTTGTTGTTCAAGGTGTGGACTCTTATACATCGGCGAGACCAAACGTAGACTGGCCGATCGTTTCGCTGAACACCTTCACTCAGTTTACCTGGGCCTACCTGATCTCCCGGTTGCCAAACACTTTAACTCCACCTCCCATTCCCAAGCTGACCTTTCTTTCCTGGGCCTCCTTCAGTATCAGAGTGAGGCCAAACGAAATTTGGAGGAACAGTACCTCATATTTCGCTTGCGCAGCTTACAACCCAGCAGAATGATTTTGATTTCTCTAACTTCAAGTAACCCTTGCATCCCTTCTCTCTCCATCCCTCCACCACCCAAATCATTACTAGTTTCAAAGTCGTCTTGTTGTGTCTCATTGTAGCAATGTTACAAAATGTTGAGATTTAAAAAATAAAGTCTGCAATTTATCCCATCAGATAAAGCATAAAAATAAGTTTAATATGACATCTAATTCACTTTCATATCTTCAGTATTAAAAAAGTTATGGCCATTTTCATACTCAGAAATTAGCAACTTGCTTTTCTATTGACTTAACACAAAAGTTGTGATCGAGGACAGTCAAAAGCCCATAACTTTCTTAAAAATTAAGAGAACTGAAAGAAATTTTCAGTTATTGTAGATTGAAGCATTCTGAAACAAATATGAAACAATCTTATTTGGATGACCTGAAATTAAAGCATATCATTAGTTAGTTACCCAATTGTAGCGAATTACAAAATTCAATTACTAGATCTAAACATCTATCCATTTCTTAAGAAAAAAAACACTTTTTTTTTGAAGCCTAAGTGTCCAAATAACATTCACACAAGAATTCACACAAGAACATGATTTTTAAATCTAATTGTCATTAATTTATAGGCCAAATTGAAGGAATTTAGTGTTTCATGCCCGTAAATTAATGACCATTTAAATCAGCTTGTGAGTGGGATTTTATGGAACACGATGAATTGGAACGTTGCGGTTGCGGTGAATTTAAACCCCAAATCAGCAGGAAAAGTTTTGCCGGTTCGTATGGGGCCTAAATCACCGTTTCGCAACATGAAATATTGATTAACGTCATCTAAACAAACAAGTTTATATAAAAAAAATAAACAACTTTCATTTACCTGTCCCCTACGTCAAATCCGTCCCCGTTGTCGGCGTTCACGGCATTCGGAGCTATTTTTTTATTTTACTCCAGCTGTGAAATAGTTGGGCGATTTTAAAAATCTCTTTAAAAAATTTAACTTACCAGCAGTCGGAACGAATCTTTAGAAAAAGTTCGCACTCTGAGAAAATATAATTCCAGATGGCAAGGGAAAACCGCATTTTATCCCCGCGCCCCCGCTCCCCCCTCTCAAAGGCACCAAAGTTGCGCACACGGCCAGTGACAGAACTGCAGCGCCGCTGAAGGTAAGTTTTGTAACCTACCTACTCATTGTCTGTAACTTGTCTTCACCTAGCCCACAGAGAACACTGGCCTGTTTCCTTTGTCATCGTTACTTTTTTCCATGTCTTTCATTCATTTGTTCTGTATCTTTTTATATCATCGTCTAGATCTCTCGTTGCCCTTTCCCCTGACTCTCAATCTGAAGAAGGGTCTTGATCTAAAACGCCACCTATTCCTGTTCTCCAGAGCCGCTGACCAGGTTTTCTCCAGACCAGCATTTTGTGTCTATCTTCGGTTTAAACTAGCATCTGCAGCTCCTTTCTACACATTTCATGTATTCAAAGATACATTTGAATACATGAGATACAGAATTCAGTAGGATTCAAAAATCCACAAAGCAAACACGGATTAGGTGAATTCTGACAATAGGATACAGACTTCGATTATTTAAGTATTTTTCATGGAATCAAGATATCGAACAATGAAATATGTTTGAAACTTATCACGTGTATTATAATCATTTTGTGCGTAGGAACCATTCATGCTTTGTTTCAATAATCTAATTCAAGGAAAAATATTGGCTACAACAGTAGAAAATACTCTCCTGGGATTCACTTCATTTATCTGAGAAACTAGTGCTATGCTTTGATATTTCATCAAAAAGACCATATGCCAAAAGTGCTTAATTGTCATCCCCATGGAACTATTAACAACAAATTGTGATTTTAAATCTGTACAGGATATTCAATCTTGATTAAGTCCCAACAGTGAAGCAGGAATCCACAGCTTATTAAAGTCATCTTCCACCTCCCTAAACATGGTCCCACCACCAGTCTTCCCATTTCTACACTTTTCCATTTTCTGTAGCGACCACTTTCTCTGCAGTGAACTCGTTGGTTCACTCACTCCTTCTCACATCGTGGAGCTGGCGGCCTCTTGCAGGGGATCGACTTTGGGAGCTCCAGCCATGGGAAACTGCGGACTTTTAACATCGTGGGAGCTCGCTCCCTTGGTTAGGGACCGACTTCAAGAGCTCCAAGCCGCAGGAGCATCGAACGCTCCGATCGCAGGAACTTCGATCGCCAGCTGCGGGAGCTTCGACTGTGGATGGTTCAACTGCCCCATCCACGGGAGAATAGGGAGGAAAGGAGATAAGACTTTATTGCCTTCCATCACAGTGAGGACTGTGGGGGAGCCGCTGAGGTGGATGTTTATGTTAACTTTTAAGTAGTTGTGCACCTTTTTTTCTTGTATGACTGTATGGTAAATCAAACTTCACTGTACCTTGAATGGTACATGTGACAATAAAGGACCATTGAACACACTTCTCCCATCATTTTGCAATTAGGCATCCTGCTCCTTCCTCTTCCTCCGTATACTCATCTTCCATCTCTGAGTCCCAAATTTCCATTTTATCCCCCATGTCCCCTTCCATCCATATCCATCCCTCCAGCTTTACACATCTTTTCTCCTCTTCTTTATTTATCTCATATCCTTTTGTCTCAAAGTAGACAACCTCACATATGTCCACATCATATTCCATTTGCCATTGCTGGGTAAATATATATAATTAACAAACTTAGATGTGTTCCACTTGTTCTCATCCAGGCTATTGATATAGATCATGTAGTGCTGAGATCTCAATGGCACCGTACAACAGATCCTCACAACCTAAACATGATTTAATTCATTCATGCCACTATATTACATCAAGTAAGAGTGGTTTTGATTATCATTAACCTGTTCAGTAACAACTCCAAGTGTACTTAGGTCATGGCCAATAGTGAAACAAAGAACTTGGCAGTGAACAGGTTAATAATATTTTAAGTAGCACCTCTTCAAAGGCCTTCAAGTATATTCACAGACTATTCTGGTTGTTAGATTCCTCATAAAATTCTAACAGATTAGTCAAACATAATTCTATGTCCATTTCGATTATCATTTTCAAGGGTCTGTGATACCGTTTCCTACATTATAAAATTACAGCTAATATCAGGCTAGCTGATTAGTGCTCCCCTCCTTTCTCCCTTTCTCCTTTTAATGTTCCTAAGCATTATTTTCCTGCTCAATTCATTTATGAAAAGATACATAACTATAACAAAATGGGCAGTTGAACATTCGTTTATAGCAGGTATTGGATGATTATCTAGACTGTGAGATGTGTAAGAATTTATACCAGGGCATGGCTGTACATCTAGTGATTGAATAATGTCCTTTGAGGAATGAATCTTCATTGATCTTATCGATAGACCATGGTTGGTCCAAGGAATTCATAAGAAAACTGGGTTTAGTGACTGTTCAACCAAGACTAAACTTTATCCATATTTAAGGATAGACACAAAATGCTGGAGTAACTTGGTTTCAAATCTTACCCTTCCATATCTCTGTGCCTCCCTCTCCCCTGACTCACAATCTGAAGAAGGGTCTCAACCCAAAACATCACCCAATCCTTCTATCCAGAAATGCTGCCTGTCCCGCTGAGTTACTCCAAAATTTTGTGTCCATCTTGGGTGTAAACCAGCATCTGCAGTTCCTTCCTACTCTTCTGGGCCTGTCCCACTTAGGCGATTTTTCAGTGGACTGCTGGCAACTATCAAGTTTCCAGCAATCGCCTGAAAAACCGCGAACTGGAACGATAACTGTCAGAGTGGAACACACAAACACATCGCAAAGGCAGGGGCCAGGGCAAGCGGGGGGAGCGCTGTCTGAAATTCACACAGTGCAAAGCCAAGGTGATGCAGATACACACAGGAAGGTTGGCGCTGTAATTAAGACGTCTAGCACAATGTGCGGCAAGCCCTTTAAAAGAGGGGGGGAGAAGGAGCGGAGACAACTTTTAAGAAGCCTGACAACTTTTAATAAGCCAGAGATACACAGCTGTGAATTTCGGCGGACATTTAACATTACCGGTCGGTTATCCTTGGTTCTGAAAACTACTGCTTACGTTTTTTTTCCCCCAATGAGCCAATGAAAATTATCGGTCAGCAAAGGAGATTAGCTAAACTACCTACGACTACCTCTACTACCTACAACTACATGGCAACCCCACGACAGCTGCACCTACGACTACAGGATTATCCATTTTCTCCATGGCGATCAATTTTTGGTCGTAGAAAATGTTTCAACATGTTGAAAAAATTGTGGCGACTATACTAAGGCTGCAACTAGCTCCCAGAATGCGGGAACTCCTCGCCACCATGAAGGAGACTCACCAGAGACCACCAGCGAACATGTGGCGACCATGTCACGAGCGCAGAGTCTCCTGCACTCGCCTAAAAAGTCTCCTAAGTGGGACAGGCCCATTATCCATATTTAGTCCTGGTTGGACAGTCACCACATTATTTTTTTCTCGTTGAGCAGTCTTTTTTTTTTTTAATTCAGAAAATGCGCACCAGAGATATGTTTAATACTGTAAATTACTGTAAATTAGTGAGTGTTCCCTGCCTCTCCATCATCATAGGATAGGAATACAGGACAATATCCTCTGTATCTATCAGATGCACAGTTTTCACAGCACACCTCCAGTCTTCTCCCTCGTTTTAGAGTTCTACAGAGATACACCAGGGAATCTGCCCCGACCAGCGATCCTCATACATAGCACTATCCTATGCATTTGGGACAATTTACAATTTTTACCAAAGTCAATTAACCTACAACCCTGTACGTCTTTGGAATGTGGGAGGAAACCGGAGCACCCGGAAAAAAAACCCTAAAAAAACTCCGTTCAGACAGCACCCGTAGTCAGGATTGAACCACCGTCTTTGTCTCTGTAAGGAAGCAACTCTACTGCTGTGCCACCATGGCACCCATTGTATCTTATACAAGGAGGCACTAGGGGCAGATGAAAGAATAGACTAGATTGGATTTTTACCAGATGGGTGCAATGCTTTTGGTGTAGGTAATGGCCATGGAGGCTAGTAAATTGTGAAAAGGTGAGTGGATAAATTAGGAAGTGATGAAGTGTGTAGATAATGAATGATGGTGCCATTTTAGCTGTTCTGTTCTCAGTGCAAATGACAATTAAATACTCTTGCTGAAATTATGATTTGTGTGAAGAATGATGCAATGGTGTAAACTTGCTAGAAAATTTGACAGACAGAAGGTGTCTACTGTGGACCACTGATAACAGATACATTAGCAACATTCACATTCACTTTACTTGACTTGGTTAAGTGAGTGAACTACTTCCTGCAGTGTCCCTGAGGTTGAAATATGACACGTAAATGTTCTTGCCCGGACACCTCTAACTATATTATGTGTAGGAAGGAACTGCAGATGCTGGTTTAAAATGAAGATAGGCACAAAAAGCTGGAGTTACTCAGCGGGTTAGGTAACATCTCTGGAGAAAAGGAATATGAACTACGAAGTAGTCTCGACCCGAAACATCACCTATTCCTTCTCTCCAGAGATGCTACCTGTCCCACTGAGTTACTCCATCATTTTGAGTCTATCTTCGGTTTAAACCAGCATCTGCAGTCCCTTCCTAGCTTTTTGTGTCTAACTATATCATCTTCAGAGGAGCAACAGGGCCTGACCATCCATTCCTGGGCAAAAGTTATTTCCCTCTTATTCCAGAATGAATGCAGTGGTCGGGGAAGGTATTTGTAAACCTTAGTCACTGATGCAACGTTCATGTTCAAAATCTTCATGCTCTCATTAATTATTTGCCTTTATAAATAGTTAACTACAGGTCATGTTTTGCACATTGCTTCCAGTCCTTCTCAGCACAGCCACACAATGCACAAGATGATTCATTCAAGCAGCAATTTGACATTTCAACCCATTAACTTTTCTTTGTACACAATAGGGTGGCACAGTGCTGCAGTGGTAGAGTTGCTGCCTTACAGCAGCAGAGGCCTGGGTTTAATCCTGCTGTCTGGATGGAGTTTGTACATTCCCCTTGTGACCGCATGAGTTTTCCCTAGGTTTGGTTTAGTTTAGTTAAGTTAAATTTAGGTTCTCCGGTATCCTCCCACACTCCAGAGATATTATAGGTTAATTTGGGTTTGGTGAAGATTGTAAATAGTCCCTAGTGTGAAGGATAGAGCAGGTAAGTAAGTAAGTAAATTTTACTTACATAGCACGTTTAAATCAACTCGTGTTGAAACCAAAGTGCTTTACATAGAAGAAATAATTAAGTTCCCGTACGTCCATAGAAAAATTTGAAAAAGAAAAATGACACAACACATTATAAAATTTAACATCAACGTCCCCCCACAGCAGATTCAAAAATTTCCACTGTCGGGAAAGGCACTAGAAAGTTCAGTCCTCTTCCTCTGTGATCACCCGAGGTCGGGGCCTATTTGTGGCCTCCGCAGCCAGTCCGATGTTTTCAGACCCTCTTGCCGGATGATGGAGCTCCGGCGTCGGGAGCAACACACCTCAGCGGCTTGGAGTGTCTGGAACGGCCCTGGAGACAGCGGCTCCAGATGTCCACAGGCCGTGCTGGTCGGAGCTCCGACTCTGGTGATCTCGGCGAGAGATCGCAGACTCCGCGGTGTTTTAAATCCAGCGCCGCCCGCGGCTGTACACTCCGCAGACCGCAAATCCTCGAAGTTGGAGTCGGCGGTCACAGCACTCCGGAGCTTACCGCACGGCAACCCAGTAAGACATCGCCCGCTCCGTGATGGTGTTTCAGTAGGTATGTTACAAAACTTACCTTGAGCAGCGCTGCAGTTCTGCCGCTCCCCGTGTGCGCGACTTTGGCGCCATTTAAAGGGAGGGGGGTGGGCTTAAAGTGCCGTTTTTCCACAGGCAGGGAAAATCGATCAATGTCGGGCGATTTCGTTGCGGAAGAAAAATCGCTCCGACATTTCATTCATGAAGGTATTTTTTAATTACTCTAAATTATTTATTAACTAGAGTAATTTAAAAATCACCTTCAAAAGCCGTGAGAGCCGACAACCGGAAGGATTTTGCGTAGGGGAGAAAAAAAGGTAAATAGTTTATTTTTATATTAAAAGTTGGTTTTTCGGGAGGCTTTAATAACATTTTCATGTTATTAAGGAAACTTAAGGAAAGGTAACTGAACTTAAGGAAAGGTAACTGAACATAAGGAAAGGTAACTTTGAGGGTATGAGACGTAAATTGGCCAAGATTGACTGGCAATCAATTCTAAAAGGGTTGACGGTGGATACGCAATGGAAGACATTTAAAGACTGCATGGATGAACTACAAAAATTGTTCATTGCAGTTTGGCAAAAGAATAGATCAGGAAAGGTCGTGCATCCGTGGATAACAAGGGAAATTAGGGATAGTATCAAAGCAAAGGATGATGCGTACAAAGTAGCCAGAAAAAGGAGCATACCAGAGGACTGGGAGACATTCAGAGACCAGGAGAGGAGGACAAAGGGCTTGATTAGGAAAGGAAAAATAGATTATGAAAGAAAACTGGCAGGGAACATAAAAACTGACTGCAAACGTTTTTATAGATATGTGAAGAGAAAGAGATTAGTTAAAACAAATGTAGGTCCCTTGCAGTCAGAAACAGGCGAGTTGATCATGGGGAACAAGGATATGGCGGACCAATTGAATAACTATTTTGGTTCCGTCTTCAATAAGGAAGACATAAATAATCTGCCGGAAATAGCAGGGGACCGCGGGTCAAAGGAGGACTTGAGTGAAATCCAGGTTAGTCGGGAAGTGGTGTTGGGTAAATTGAATGGATTAAAGGCCGATAAATCCCCAGGGCCAGATAGGCTGCATCCCAGAGTACTTAAGGAAGTAGCTTCGGAAATAGTGGAGGCATTAGTGATAATCTTTCAAAACTCTTTAGATTCTGGAGCAGTTCCTGAGGATTGGCGGGTAGCAAACGTAACCCCTCTTTTTAAGAAGGGGGGGAGAGAGAAAATGGGGAATTACAGACCAGTTAGTCTAACATCGGTAGTGGGGAAACTGCTAGAGTCAGTTATTAAAGATGGGATAGCAGCACATTTGGAAAGTGGTGAAATCATTGGACAAAGTCAGCATGGATTTACAAAAGGTAGATCATGTCTGACGAATCTTGTGGAATTTTTCGAGGATGTAACTAGTAGCGTGGATAGGGGAGAACCAGTGGATGTGGTGTATCTGGACTTCCAGAAGGCTTTCGACAAGGTCCCACATAAGAGATTAGTATATAAACTTAAAGCATACGGCATTGGGGGTTCAGTATTGATGTGGATAGAGAACTGGCTGGCAAACAGGAAGCAAAGAGTAGGAGTAAATGGGTTGTTTTCACAATGGCAAGTAGTGACTAGTGGGGTACCTCAAGGCTCAGTGCTGGGACCCCAGCTATTTACAATATACATTAATGATCTGGATGAGGGAATTGAAGGCAATATTTCCAAGTTTGCGGATGACACTAAGCTGGGGGGCAGTCTTAGCTGTGAGGAGGATGCTAGGAGACTGCAAGGTGACTTGGATAGGCTGGGTGAGTGGGCAAATGTTTGGCAGATGCAGTATAATGTGGATAAATGTGAGGTTATCCACTTTGGTGGCAAAAATAGGAAAGCAGACTATTATCTAAATGGTGGCCGATTAGGAAAAGGGGAGATGCAGCGTGACCTGGGTGTCATGGTACACCAGTCATTGAAAGTAGGCATGCAGGTGCAGCAGGCAGTGAAGAAAGCGAATGGTATGTTAGCTTTCATAGCAAAAAGATTTGAGTATAGGAGCAGGGAGGTTCTACTTCAGTTGTATATGATCTTGGTGAGACCACACCTGGAGTATTGCGTACAGTTCTGGTCTCCAAATCTGAGGAAGGACATTATTGCCATAGAGGGAGTGCAGAGAAGGTTCACCAGACTGATTACTGGGTTGTCAGGACTGTCTTATGAACAAAGGCTGCATAGACTCGGTTTATACTCTCTAGAATTTAGGAGATTGAGAGGGGATCTTATAAAAACGTACAAAATTCTTAAGGGGTTGGACAGGCTAGATGCAGGAAGATTGTTCCCGATGTTGGGGAGGTCCAGGACAAGGGGTCACAGCTTAAGGATAAGGGGGAAATCCTTTAGGACCGAGATGAGAAGGAATTTTTTCACACAGAGAGTGGTGGGTCTCTGGAACTCTCTGCCACAGAGGGTAGTTGAGGCCAGTTCATTGGCTATATTTAAGAGGGAGTTAGATGTGGCCCTTGTGGCTAAGGGGATCAGAGGGTATGGAGAGAAGGCAGGTACAGGATACTGAGTTGGATGATCAGCCATGATCATATTGAATGGCGGTGCAGGCTCGAAGGGCCGAATGCCCTACTCCTGCACCTAATTTCTATGTTTCTATGTTTCTATGTTGCGAAATGGGGTCCAAAAAAATGTATGAACAAACAGTATTTTTCCTCCCGACTTCACCGCTAACCGCAACATTCCAATCCACCGCATTCCACTAAAACCCACTCGCTAGTTGATTTAAATGGCCATTAATTTACAGGAATCAAACACTAAATTCCTTCCATTTGGCCCAGGAATTCATGAAAATGAGATTTAAAAATTATGTTATATAGTGGATTATTGTGTGAATGTTATTTGGACACTTAGGCAATTTAAAAAAAGTTTATCTTTTCTTAAGAAATGGATAGATGTTTAGATCTACTCATTGAATTTTGTAATTAGCTACAATTAGATAACTAACTAATTATATGCTTTAATTTCAGGTCATCCAAGTAATATTGTTTCATATTTGTTTCAGAATGCTTCAATCTATAATAACTGAAAATTTCATTGAGTTCTCTTAATTTTTAAGAAAGTTATGGGCTTTTAACTGTTCTAGATCACAGCTTTTGAGTTAAGTGAATTGAAAGGCAATGGGGAACAAGATGCTAATTCCTGAGTATGAAAATGGCCATAACTTTCTTAATACTGAAGATATGAAAGTGAATTAGGTGTCAAATTAAACTTCTTTTTATGCTTTATCTGATGGGATAAATTGCAGACTTGATTTTTAAAATCTCAAAATCTTGTAACATTGCTAGTTTCAGTGCTGCGCCACCGCCGAAGCCGGGGTTCTGGCCAGCCCGACAGGAAATGCCGCCCCAGTCCTGATGGGAGGCCGCGACGAAAGGGAGAAGAAGCAGCTCGGAGGGAAGCCGCCTCTCCGACCAGGTGGGGAAATAAAGTTTCCCCCTTCCTCTCACCTCACCCACCACATAAAAGAAGACCTCCAACAAACATTTATATTTAACAGGACTAAAAATAAAAATTAAAAAGGGTGAAAGGACAGACTGCAGTATGCGGGGATCGCTAGTCCGGGTGGACTCAGTGGGCCGAAGAGCCTGCTACCGCTCTGTATCTCTAAACTAAACTAAATTCCTTTTATGGTGCTGAGAACACACTTTTCCTTTAAAATTTGGATTGTTGAATTTGTATTTGGAATTAAAATAACACAATCAACAAACTTTTATTGCATTTAAAAGCACTATTTTCATTTTCAAACTCACAGGGAGAACATCATTGAGCAACTTCTTTGAGTATTAAATCATGCATTGGGGAGGTAAAAGTATGAAATACGTTGAATTTGTTGTTGCTTCAAGTCCCTTGTTTCAATTATTCCCATTGTACAGCACCACACATTGAGTTAAGAAATTCCTCATTAAATGTTATCATATTCCCCATCTGTGCTTAATGGACATTGTCGTTTGACATTAGTTTAGATTAGTTTAGAGATACAGTGCGGAAACAGGCCCTTACCGGGTCTGCACTGACCAGCGATCCCCACACATTAACACCAGGGACAATTTACACATACAGCAAGCCAATTAACCTACAAACCTTTACATCTTTGGAGCGTGGGAGGAAACCGTAGATCTCTGAGAAAACCCACGTGATCGCGGGAAGAAAGTACAAACTCCATGCATACAGCACCCGTAGTCCGGATCTAATCCGGGTCTCCGGCGCTGCAAGCCGTGTCAGGCAGCAACTCTACCGCTGCTCCACCGTGGCCGCCTCTGACATTAGACTACCTCTGTGCCCAAAGCCTTATGGCAACATGCATCAATTATGTTGGAAATAAGAACTTCTGCACTTTGATTGTTTTTGCCAGCTCCTGACAAATTTAAAGACAGGGTTAACACTCTGTTATGTTTGCATACTCCTTGACTGATCAGTCTTTGCTGCATGAATGTACACCAGCTTCATTTTATTGCTTGTGCTGTTCAGATTACAAAATCCATAAATTAATCCTGTCGTCGTAACTTCAAAGGCCCTTGTTTCCCAATTTCAATTGTGCTGAATGTATAATAAATGTGCTGAAATGTTCCAATTGACTGAGCAGGCGTTACTGTCAAAACTATTTTATGCAGACATCTCGGCATTATTAGAATGGAAATATTTATTTGTTATGCAAACAGTACTAACATACATTATTTATATGTTTCAGTGTGTAAATGGCATAGGCCCTGGAAAATAAAACCCTTGTCTTGTTCAGCATGAGAAACCTTTCTTAGCTGGTATTCCACCACTACAACATTTAATAGTTGATTTTGTAACATGCTCCTGGAAAGGAATCTTCAGAACATTCACCTCAATAAATTAAATGATAGCAAAACCAATTTACTTCTCAACAGAGCCCGCAAAGTGACCACCAAGAACTATTCAAAGTAGTTGGATAGAATGAAATGACACATCTAGTGAGGTACATGCAGGTGTTAAGGACAAACGTAGTGCTGGGCCTCCTCCATGGCCAGAGTGAGGACCACTGTAAATTGGAGGAGCAGCACCTCATATTTCGCTTGGGCTGTCTGCACCCCAGCGGTATGAACATTGACTTCTCTAATTTCAGGTAGTTCTTACTTTCTCCTCCCCTTCTCCGCTCTCCCTCAGTCCTCTGGCTCCACCTCTCCCTTTCTTTCTTCCTCACAGTCCTAATGGCCTCTGGGAAGAAACTCCTTCACATCCTCTCCGTTTTCACCACCCTCACATCAGTCTGAAGAAGGGTTTCGACCCAAAACGTTGCCTATTTCCTTCGCTCCATAGATGCTGCCTCATCCCGCTGAGTTTCTCCAGCATTTTTGTCTACCTAGCGAATGGACATAGCAGGTCATTGGAGAAAGCTGAAGGAAAGGCATGTCTTCAAGATTGGCTTGCCTTTAGGCAGGTAGGAGGAAGATTGAGGAAAATTATATTGAGGAACATGGGATGATTCGGCACAGCGGTAGAGTTGATGCCTTACAGTGCCAGAGGCCCGGGTTCGATCCTGACTATAGGCGCTGCCTGTACAGAGTTTGTACGTTCTTCCCGTGACCATGTTCTTCCCATTGGTTTTCCCCGGGTGCTCTGGTTTCCTCCCTTATTTCAAAGATGTACAGGTTTGTGGGTTAATTGGCTATGGTAAAGATTGTAAATGGTATTTAGTGCGTGGAATAATGCTAGTTTACGGGGATCACTGGTCGACGTGGATTCGGTGGGCTGAAGGGCCTGTTTCCGCCCTGTATCTCTAAACTAAACTAAACTAAACTAAACAGTAAAATATACCAAGGAGTGCGAATGGGTTGAACTAACAATGTCTACGCAGTGATAGAAATATGCTGCATTAAAGAGGTGAAGGAAAGTGTGAGGAAGGATAGTGGGTTTTATTCGAGTGTGTGGCCACCTCCCCCCCAACATGATCCATTGCCTTGATGGAGTCCCATACTGTGAATGGCCACACTTTCAAGCTGTGCGTCAGTGCACCATAATACTGAAAATAAAATAGACTGCAAACAATTATGGATTGTGGAAAGTTATTGCACAAACATATTGAGCACTGGAGTATGAGTCTACCAGATGTCATGTACAAGACATCAAAGGCAGAATGGAAACATTTAGTTCACATTTCATCTGGGGATTTCAGCAGCATTTGCAGCTTGTTTTCTAAGACTGCCATTCTCCTAATGTGGGAGTCCTAATGTCAGTTGGAAAGGTTTGATAGTGTGACATCGGTGCATATGTGTCCAAAACTGTTTGAAGAACTCCCTAAGTTTGCAACAGTCACGGTTGCACCAGGAAATGAATGTGACTGCCATCTACCTGGCAAAAAGATTAATTTATGTGCAATCAATAGCTAATGAAATTAATTTATGTGATTCAAGTTCTTGGCAGAAGTGTTCAAGTCTTGTTTTTGCTCTTAACCCATTAATAGCACAAATACACCTCCAGATTCAGGACCGTTTCTTCCAGCTGTGATCAGGCAACTGAACCACTCTATCAACAACTAGGGAGCGGCCCCTCACTGGACACCCTTGGAGTCTGTTTAATCAGATTTTACTAGACTTTATCTTGCACTAAACACTACTCCCTTCATCATGTATCTGTATACTGTGGATGGCTTATTTGTAATCATGTATTGCCTTTCTGCTGACTGGTTAGCACGCAACAAAAGCTTTTCACGGTTCCTTGATAGGCGTGGTAATAAACATAACTAACTAACTAACTACCTACTGTAATTAACTATCTAAAACAAAAGATTTTACTTAAAGCAACCGAGTCACTTCAAGTATTCACATAACCAAATAACACTTTTACAGTTGTAAAGCAAAGGTACCCAACAGGAGGTGTACATACAGAATGGAGAAAGATTGCATTCTGTAGTCGGCAGAAATATTGCAGACAGTTTTCTGCATGTCCACAATCTGTACTGATCCCTTACTTGCCAGGCATTGCCCCACCTCCACCTCTTTTTTCCAGCTTTTTCTCCCCTACTGTATCAGTCTGAAAAAGGGTCCTGACCTTAAAACATAGATGCTGACTGCCTGACCAGCGGAATTCCTCCAGCACTTTGTTTTTTTTCCTCAATATTCCAGCAACTGCAGTTTCTTATGTCTCCAGTTTACTGTTCCTTCACCCCAACTTCCATTCTGTGGCCTATTTTGTTTTCTTTCCACAGAAGTTGCCTGAGGGCTTCCGGCATCATTTATTGTTAATCGGGGATATCCTAGCGGATTGTACGTAGATCGTCTGACATGATTTATCAGGATGCAAGGTCAAAAGAATTGGAATGTGATTTGCCAATTCTTCCATAGAGGGCTGGAAAGTGGTGGGGGTGAAATTATACATATTATAGAGAAAGTATAATACTATGGAGAAATGCCAAAAAATGTCAAATATTGAAATATCCTAATAATCTGAGATGATTCTTAACTGAGTGGAGCACTGGTGTCACGTACCGAGATCTTTAACTGTGGGAATACAGATATGAAATGTTTTTTCATTTCTTTCTATTGTCTGTGTGTAAAACAAGTCTGGGTACCTCACTGGAATATAAAACAAGAAGATGTGCGGAGCATTATCACAAGAGGCATTGATCCTCTGTAAAATAGCAGACCAGCCATTTCAGTTATTTTTTTCCATTGTAATTGTACAATAATCTCACAGCAGATCATCTGTCTTAAACACTTAAACATCCTAACTTGGCAATGTGGAGTAAACAGCTATTTCACTGTAAAGACAGATACACTGAGCATATTTTGTGGCTTGACATCAGAGTATATTTGAGCAGACAATGCATTTATGGAGTAATTTTCTCAAAAAGCCAATGGGATTTTGTCAGGGTAATGTTATCCTTGCTTGGGAGTGAGCACATTTACTTTATGTGACAGCCACAATAAAAGTCAACTCATATTTTAAGAATCAGAACAAGAAACAATCTGTTCACTTGCTCATTATAAACCTGCTGCATCTAGATGTTAAGGTCATCAAAAGTCAGTCTTGAGATCTGTCTACATTGATGAAGCCAGATGCACTATAACTTGTATAGAGTGCTGTTTTCTTTCAGTGCTGTGCAGTTATAAATTGCCTCTTCTTCAGAATAAGGTGCATTAATAATTCCTGACATAACTTTCTGTTTTGCCTAACGCTGTTTCTCCATTATTTGCCTAACGCTGATTCTCCAGAACGGCAAGGCATCTTTCTTTGGAGCTCTCAGAAGAATATGGAACAATGTTGAAGCGCTGAACCGACAAGACAAGAAACAATTGAAATATCTAGTTCAGAATCTTTCTTACTCTTCCTCTATCTTTGGGTTTAAAAATTCTCATTCTTAGCTACACATTTCGACATAGTACTTACTCCTCTCCGTTCCTGTAAATTATGCTATTCTTTGCAAATCCCTGCATTACTCCAGTTGTGACCTTTTATGAAGCACTCTTTGCCATCATTCAGACACATGGATAGGCATATGGACATGCGGGGAATGGAGGGATAGGAATCATATGAATCATGGCAGTAAAAGATGGTCTTGGCACCATGTTCACCACACACACTGATGACCAAAGTGCCTTTTCTTCTGCTATACTGTTCTATGTTCTACAATATATAGAATATATATTCTTTATATTCTATATATTCTGCCTAGGTTATAAGCTCAACAGTCCTCCTACCCCTCTTCTTTTAAGATATTGCCTGAAACCTTACTCTTTCAGCAAATATTCAGGCACCTTTCCTGATATTCCTTCAAGTATCTCAGTGTCATCAATTTTTCTGGAAAAAAAACTCAGATGAAACACTAGAAGCTGTTAAACTGCATTAGATCACTTGACTAATACATGTTGTTTAAGAATTATGGTTGAACTGCTACTTCTTGGCACTAGACACCCAGGTTCGATCCTGACTTTGACTGTTGTCCACAGGTATGTGGAGTTTGCATGTTCTCCCTGTGACAGTGTGGGCTTCCTCCAGGTCCTCCACTTTCCTCGCACATCCCTCATGTTTGTAAGTTAATTGGACTCAGTAAATGACTCATAAAGTGTAGGGAGTGCATGCATAAGTAGGATAACATAGAATTGGAGTAAATCTGGGACTTGTTTCTATGTTGTATTGTATCTTTCAATTATTCAATGAATGTAGCTCCATCTCCAAGGGTATTTGCTTTGCTGCATTACTATTTCATAAGTCTCTGGTTGCTCTTCCACCTGTTATCAGGCAACTGAATCATCCCACCACAACCAGAGAGCAGCTACTACTCTGTACCTCTTTGGTGACCTCGGACTATCGATCGGACTCTGCTGGCTTTACCTTGCACTAAACATTATTCACTTATCATGCATTCACTATAAATGACTTGATTGTAATAATGTATTGTCTTTCTGTTGACTGGATAGCACGCAACAAAAGCTTTTCACTGTACCTCGGTACATGTGACAATAAATGAAACTAAACTAAAGTGACAATTCTATGTGAATAAACCAAGAACTAAAGTCTCATTCAGTTACTAAAGGACAAGGGTGTCAGAATAGAAACGGAAAAGGAAGGCTTGCAATATCTGTGTATATAAGGTCATGTTCTAGATCGCACATGCAGTATGTTGAGGAACAAACCAAGGAACTGCTATCTTAGATCTAGTATTGTTTTAGGTGAAAGGGTTCATGAATAATCTTGCAGTTGACGGATCTTTCGGAAAGAAAGACAACAGTAAACTGACAATTTGGGGCAGCACTGTGGCGCAGCTGTAGAGTTGCTTCCTTATGCCCCTGTCCCACTTAGGAAACCTGAACGGAAACCTCTGGAGACTTTACGCCCACCCAAGGTTTCCGTGCGGTTCCCGGAGGTTTTTATCAGTCTCCCTAATGGTCGAAAGTGGTTTCCGCTTCTTCTATAGAACATAGACCATTAGGGTGACTGACAAAAACCTCCGTGAACCACACGGAAACCTTGGGTGGGGCGCAAAGTCTCCAGAGGTTTCTGCTCAGGTTTCCTAAGTGGGACAGGGGCATTACAGCGTCCGAGACCCCAATTCGATCCTGACTATGGGTGGAGTCTGTAAGGAGTTTGCACATTCTCCCTGTGACTGCGTGGGTTTTCTCCAGGTTCCTCCCATGCTCCAAAGACATGCGGGTTTGTAGGTAAATTGTCCCCAGTGTGTAGGATAATGCTAGTGTACGCATGATTGCTGGTCAGCGCGGACCCGGTGGGCTAAATGGCCTGTTTTCACGCTGTATCTCTAAAGTTTAAAGTATAGTAGAATTTTATATTAGTTTAATCTAAAACCAGGGTGTTAACTCCAAGGAAAGCAAATTACAAAGATATGAGGTACGAATTGGCAATGGTAAATTTGAAACAACATTAAAAAGTAATGTCAAGATACAGGCAATGATTAACATCCAAAGAATTCATACTTAATTATGATAAATATATATTCCCTGGAGGTGCAAACATCCAGCAGGATGAATGATTTGACTGTGGATAACAAGGCAAGTTAAAGACTGCATCAGAACCAAGGAAAAAATGTATAATATTGCCAACAAAAATAATACATCGAAGATGAGGAAAAACTTTTTTTTTGACAGTCTACCAGATGGTAGAATCTGTGGAATTCTCAGCCACAGAAGGCAGTGGGGGCCAATTCACTGGATGCTTTCAAGAAAGGGTTAGATGGAGCTCTTAAAGATAGTGGAGTCGGTGGATATGGTGACAAGGTAGGAACGGGGTACTGAATGTGGATGATCCGCCATGATCACAGTGAATGGCGGGGCTGGCTCGAAGGGCCAAATGGTCTACTCCTGCACCTATTTTCTATTGTCCATTGATTACTTCGATATTCAAGAAGTTAATATGGAAAATGGAAGTATAATAAGAAAACAATAGAAACAGAAATATAAAAACAAACAATCAAAGCTTCTAAAGATGTGTAAAAATGGCATGTTAATATGGTCCTTACAAAAAGGTTCAGACCTGAAACGCCACCTATTTATGTTCTTCAGAGATGCTGCCTGACCTTCTACGTTACACAAGCACTATGTGTCTTTTATTGTAAACTAGTCCATGCAGTTAAGGGCCTGCCCACCAGCATCTGACTCCATGCGATGAGCGCGATCAAACTAGAAGCGGGGGCCGCGCGGAGGTCGGGTGCTCCCCTGTACAGGGCCGTTCCCACTAGCATGCACCTGCATGCGGCAAGCGCGACCAAACCGGCAGTGGGGGCCGCACGGAGGTCGGGTGAGTTGCGCAACGCGGCGCAAAGTGAGGCGAACTTGGAGCGAAGTCTAAGGTAAGTTCGCCAGGGGCACACAGAGAGGGGTACAGAGGCACACACACAGAGGGCCATGGAGCCACATATATAGAGAGTCACGGAGGCACCTACAGAGAGGGTCACAGAGGCACGACGTCGAGACGGTGTGTAATGCGTCGAGGCGACTGCGAGCCGACAAGACGTTGCCACGCAGAATTTTTGAACATAGTCAGTTTTTCGGAGCCCCGCGCGATGTCGGGACGGACTCCGCACAATTCCGCACGGCTCCGCCGATCGAAGTGGGACCGGCCCCGCGACGCCGGACGGCTCAAGCGATCACGTTAGGTTGCGCTAATCGCATAGAGTTGCATGCTGGTGGGACAGTCCCTTTACTTGTTTCTCTATGTTACTGCTCCACTGTAAATCTCCCCAACGTATGCCTACTATCAAGAAGTTCTACTCTCTCTGACAGGGGTTCTGTGAGACCCTCGCTCATTGCACCCCCTCTGTGATTCCTGCTATTCTCCAACTCTACGAGTCTGAAGGGTCCCAACCTGAAATGTCACCAATCCATATTCTCCAGAGATGCTGTCTGACCCATGGTGTAGGAAAGATGTTTGAAAGGGTGGAGAGAGGATGTTGCCAGAACTCTAGGGCCTGAGCTATTGGAAAAGATTGAGCAGACCAGGACTCCATTCCTTGGAGCACAGGAGTATGAAGGGTAATCTTATAGAGGTGCGCAAAATCCTGAAAGGAATAGAGCAGGAAAAGCACAGTCTCTTGCCCAGAGTAGGGGATTTGAGAACCAGAGGATATAGTTTTAACATCAGCTGAAGATATACAAAAACTCCCGAGGACAAACATTTATGTGTGAAGATTGTCTCTAGAAATGCTATCCCATATAATTACATTCTTTGCCTGTGAGGGCTCATTAATATATTGGCACAGGACTAGAATTTTTATCATATAATAAAATAGGGAATGAATACTCAGTCTTAACATGTTCAAGTGACATTCACTTGAGCATCAGTGCTGACGTATCCTATTTTATAATATGCATTAAAATTCATAATGTCAACGAAAGGCACTGAATGTTTACTAGAATTGATGACATTAATTAATCAGTATGTCAGGATATTTGCTTTTGTGATAGGTATCTTAAAGGCATCTACACGCATGAGTAGTTTCTTTAACTACAGAACTGATCAACCTCTTACCCATATTGGAGTATGTTACGTGCCATTGTAAATGCTGAAAGTAGGCTTATTGCCAAAGTATATATTTTAATTTGGCAGTAATTGGATAGCAAAATTATAAGAGTTTTGGAAAGTTTTCTGCATACTTAACAATGTTCTTAGAAAACAGTCAGCATGGATTTTTTAAGGTAAGGTTCGGAATGCTCAAATTGATGGGGTTGATCTGATATCATTTTCTGATATATATTAATGATTCAGTGTTGAATGAATGGCCATGATAAAGTTCATAATTGACACCAACATTTGCTGTTCGGTTTACAGTGAAGAGGAAAGGTTCAGATTGCAAGAAGATATGAATGGTGTGATTAATTGGACATAAAAGAGCAAATAGAAGTTAATCCAGAGAAGTGTGAGGTGATGCATTTGGGGAGATGCAAGAAGATAAGGAAGCAGACAATTAATGGGAACCTAATGGATGGTGAGAAACATAGAATAACGGGACTGGGAATAATGTGCATGAATCATTAAAAGTGCTGAACATCTTAATAACATGGTTAAAAAGGCATTATAGGATCCATTCAATAAGCCATAAGAGATAGGATGTTACTCGCAAACAGTATGTAACAGTACATTTGCCAGGCATTGTAATGTGTATGGTTCTGGTCAATGCATTGCAGGAAAACTTGAAGTACATTGAGAAGGTGCTAGTAAGATATATGAAGATATTTCCAATACTGGAAATTGTTTGTATGAAGAAAGATTGGATAAGCTTTCCGTTGAGTCTAATGTCATTATGAAGGGCCTGGAAAGAGTAAACCGAAAAGATCGATTTCGTGCTGGAGAAGAATAAACAAATCAAGGGTTTCAACTTAAAACAATTGGCAATAGAGTTTCGTACGCCATCTGTTGCAAGTTTAAAGGCAGCGCATAAAACAAGCGTCGTGAATTTGTAATCATTGGGATCTCCTTGGGATATTTTCTACAGTGCATATGTTTTGTTAGAGTACTCCAAGATTTACCAAATGTCTTTTAACTCAGCGTGCCATGAACTGTGGAACCACAGACTTGGGGCTGTCAGGGGAGATAAATGGGGTCACCATTTTTCAGTTGGTGTTCTGGCAATGGGCTGAACGGCATCCTATTCCAGAAATGTTCCATGATTTTGGTTTAGTTTAGTTTAGAGGTAAAGGGTGGAAAGAGGCCCTTCGGCCCACCAAGTCCGCACCGACCAGCGATCCCAGTACACTTGCACTATCCTACAGGGTAGGGACAATTTACAATTTTTACAGAAACCAATTAACCTACGAAACCTGTATGTCGTTGGAACGTGGGAGGAAACCGGAGCTACCAGAGCAAGCCTACGCAGGTCACTGAGAGAACGTACAAATTCCGTACAGACAGTAACTGGAGTTAGGATTGAACCTGGGTCTCTGACGATGTAAAGCAGTAACTCCATCGCTGCCCAAATGTTAGTTACAGAATTAAAATTTGTATAACAGTTGTACTTGCATAGTATTTTAAATTAGGTGGCTCACAAAATTTGTTTTTCAAACAGCAAGAAGCTTTCTTCTTTTGAACTGTTTGAAATTGTAGGTACTATGGGCTGAGACCTATGAAACATTAAATGAATAATTAGTCATATCGCACAGTAA
The DNA here is from genome assembly GCA_963514005.1 of Raja brachyura. The sequence continues at coordinate 13,825,437 of OY740800.1, read as the reverse complement.
AGAACATAACTGCCATGCAAAAATACACCTGCCTGCACTCACTGTTTACAGTGTACCCACACCCATATTTACCCAGCACCAAAGCGCAGGATCTTGCTCTGATTCAGGCTCTGCTGGCCTGAAAGAACCCAGCATCCAGCAACAGCATATACCAGTGACAGGGCCCGTGAGGGTGCAGTGAGAGACACCAACCTCAAATCATCCTGACACCTTTGACAGCTGGCAAATCCCTTCCCCTACCTTTGCCCAATGTATAAAATTGTGAAGATGTTCAATAGTACTATTAAATGTAAAATTAAAAAACTTGCTTTTGAAAAACATACAAGTTCCTAATTTCTAAATTTTTTAAAACCATCTAAATATTTAATTTAAAGAACTTTGTTTTTGTTTATTATGTTATCGATGAGTCCTATGTTTCTGGATAGACAACAAATGCTGGAGTAACTCAGCGGGACAGGCAGGCATCAGTGCAGGGAAGGAATGGGTGACGTTTTGGGCCGAGACCCTTCTTCAGACTGATGTCAGGGAAGTGGGCGGTACAGAGACAGTAAGACTGGTCGGAAAACTGGGAAGAGGAAGGGTATGGCAAGAGAGGGAAACCAAGGGCTACTTGAAGTTTGATAAAATGTTCATACCACTGGGGTGTATGCTGCCCAAATGAAATATGAGGTGAGTTCCTCCAATTTGCACTGGGCCTCACTCTGACAATGGAGGAGGCTCAAGTCAAGTCAAGTCACATTTATTTATATAGCACATTTAAAAAACAACTCTTGTTGACCAAAGTGCTTTACATTTGTTATAAGAGTAGTATACACAAGCAGGCTACATACATGTATACAAATAGCCCTCGCTCAGAGGACGTCAGGGAAGGCTTGGGAGAACAGATACGTTTTTAGACTAGACTTAAAGGAGTCGATGGAGGGGGCAGTTCTAATGGGGATAAGGGATGCTGTTCCACAGTCTAGGAGCTGCGACCGCAAAGGCGCGGTCGCCCCTGAGCTTATGCCTAGACTGCGGGACATTCAGCAACCCCAAGTCAGCCGATCTGAGTGGGTGAGAAGACTTTTAATGTAGGCTCAGGACAGAAAGGTCAGTGTAGGAATAGGAGGCGGAGTTAAAGTGTTGAGCAACCGGAAGAACAGATAGAAATGTCACCCATCCCTTCTCTCAGCTGCCTGTCCTGCTGAGTTACTCCAGCATTTTTTTGTCTATCTTCGATTTAAACCAGCTTCTGCTGTTCTTTCCTACACACCCTGTGTTTCTGGACGTAATGCTGCTGCACGTAATAATTTCATTATTCTGTTTTGGTACATATGAAAATGAAAAATTCTTGACTCTAAAAAATACCATTAAACTGAACAGAAATCTAAATAAAGAGCACATCACTCTAAATCAATAAGGTCTGAATAGATGCAAGGACCAGCAGATGCTGGTTTACAAACAAAAAAATCTATACAAAGTGCTGGAGTAACTCAGGAGGTTAGGTAACACCTCTGAGAGTAACTCAGTGGGTCAGGCAGCATTTCTGGAGAACGTGGATAGGTGATATTTCAGGTCAGGACAATTTTTCGGACCCATCTTCGAAACGTTACCTATCCACGTTCTCCAGAGGTGCTGCCTGATCCACTAAGTTACTCCAGCACTTTAAGTCACTCAATGAGGTCTCCAATTCTGCACCAGGTCTGACTATGATTTAATAGGTGCATAAATGCAGGAGAGTCTGTGTAAGATGGAGCTCCACTATCAAATGATGGTGTATTGACAAATGCAGTAATATCTGGCACACATACGGAAGTCCCTTACCTAATGCCAATTACATTCTCAAATTACAGCTATCAATAAGAGACAATGAGTCTGTGTGGAGTTTGCATGTCCTACCTGTGACTGTGTGGGTTTACTCCGAGAGTTACTGTTTCCTACAACATCCAAAAGATGTGCGAGTTTGCAGGTTAATGAACCTATGTAAATTGCCCCAAGTTTGTAGGGAGTGGATGAGAAAGTAGGGTAACTTAGAACAAGTGTGTGAGGATGATCGAAGATCGCCATGGACTTGGTGGGCCTGTTTCCATACTGTGACTAAACTAAACCCAATCCACCACTGCTCATGCTGTTGTACAGGATTAATACTGTTTGTAAATTTACTATCATAGTCAGATGGAAATAACCAAAATAGGAAACCAAAATCCTCCACGAGAGTATGATGACAATGGAAGTAAATAGCTGGGCCTGGAAATACCTTATTGTTTCGTTGGATTTATGTTGCCTCAATGTCTCTTAGCTCACATGTTGTAGAATACTATCCAGGTAAGTAAAGCATTGCTAAGGGAAATGTGTCCCCGATATTTTCAAAGTGATGCAACAAAAGAACATTTCTCAAATATCATGTGAAAAGTTTTCATCCCCAAGAAAGGTTCAGGTAGGGTTACTGCAAAATATCTGATTTTACTTCTGGAATCGAAAATGAGAAACAAAACGGAAGCTGAATCCATTATCAACAGAATTCCCAAGGTCTGAAAATTCAATAAGAAAACAAAATGATAGAATGCTAAATGTCACATAAGCATACCTCCCTGACTGCCTTTCAGCATTAGCAAATGATCCAGACTGGCTGTATGCTATTGAAAACAATTATGTATAAAATATTCATAACAGATCACTTTGAAATCATTCTCACTTTGAATTGCTGGAAGCTGCATTGAATGTATATTGAATGACCCTGGAGTAAAAAAATAACTGCTGGAGCACCTTCAGCAGTTCAGATAGCATCCGTGGAGAGAATTGGATAGTTGATGGTTCAGACCGGGACTCTTACAATCTGGATGGTCTGTTGTTTTTGTTGCCCAGAATTTCAGCCTCTGCAATCTCCTGTGACTACATTGAAAGCTCAGTGTTTTGTTTTATAATTTGAGAAATGATGAACATTGATTATGAAAATAAGATTGTTGGAAAATTCAGCGATTCACAATTTTGTCTTTTTCTTCTTAAATATTCTGTCTTGTTCAGGGATGATTTACTTCCTTCCACTTGCATTTTGAGGGTTCTGAAGTGGTTACCAAATCCAGTGTGGACCACAGACACTTCCACAGAGGTAAAAGGTATTGGCTGACAGATCCCGTGGGTGGGTGATTTGTGAGGTGCTCTGATTCTTCTGCTGATCATCCAGAGCTCCCGTTAGGATCAACACTCATCAGGAATGCTGGCTCTGTCCTGAGGGTGGAATTGGATTCATGGAAGGAGGTCTTGGAGGGGAGGATGCTCCTCACATCTACGAGACCAAGTGCAGGCTGGGCGATCATTTTAGATCTGTTTTGCTGAACACCTCCGCTCAGTCCGCCTTAACGTACCTGATCTCCCGGTTGCTCAGCACTTTAACTCCCCCTCTCATGAGAATGCAGGATGACTTGGACAGGTTGGGTGAGTGGGCGAATGCATGGCGGATTAAGTTTAAATGTGAGGTTATCCACTTTGGCACCAAAAACAGGAAGGCAGATTACTATCTAAATGGCGTCAAGTTGGGAATAGGGGAAGTACAACAGGATCTGGGGGACCTTGTTCATCAGTCGATGAAAGAAAGCATGCAGGTACACCAGGCAGTGAAGAAAGCGAATGGCATGTTGGCCTTTATAACAAGAGGAGTCGAGTGTAAGAGCAAAGAGGTCCTTCTGCAGTTGTACAGAGCCCTAGTGAGACCACACCTGGAGTATTGTGTGCAATTTTGGTACATTCTTGCTATTGAGGGAGTGCAACGTAGGTTTACAAAGTTAATTCCCGGGATGGCGGGACTGTCATATGCTGAGAAAATGGAGCGGCTGGGCTTGTACACTCTGGAGTTTCGAACGATGAGATGGGATCTTATTGAAACATATAAGATTGGTAAGGGTTTGGACATGCAAGAGGCAGGAAACATGTTCCCGATGTTGGGGGATTCCAGAACCAGGGTCCACAGTTTAAGAATAAGGGGTAAGCCATTTAGAACGGAGATGAGGAAACACTTTTTGTGAAACTCTCTGTGAGAAAAGGTGTTTCCTCATCTCCGTCCCACACTCCAAAGGCATACTGGTTAATTCCACAGACTCGTGTGGAATTCTCCGCCTCAGAAGGCAGTGGAGGCCGGTTCTCTTGATACTTTCAAGAGAGAGCTAGATAGGGGCCTTAAAGATAGCGGAGTCAGGGGATATGGGGAGAAGGCAGGAACGGGGTACTGATTGGGGATGATCAGCCATGATCACATTGACTGGCAGTGCTGGCTCGAAGGGCCGAATGGCCTACTCCTGCACCTATTGTCTATTGTCTCATTCCCAATCTGATCTTTCTGTACTGGGCCTCCTCCATTGTCAGAGGCCCAGAGCGAATTGGAGGAACAGCACCTCATATTTTGCTTGGGTAGCTTACACCCTAGCGGTATGAACATTGACTTCTCTGACTTCAAATAGCCCTTGCTTTCCTTCTCTCTCCATCCCCTCCCCCTTCCCAGTTCTCCCACCAGTCTTACTGTCTCTGACTACATTCTACCTCTGTCCCGCCCACTTCCCTGACATCAGTCTGAAGAAGGGTCTTGATCCAAAACATCACCCATTCCTTATCTCCAGAGATGCTGCCTGTACCGCTGAGTTACTCCATCATTTTGGGTCTATTTGCAATTCCTCCCTACACAATCTTTCTCCATGGCTCCACAAAGAACATTGCCCATTTTAAGATTCTGCTGTTGAATATACAAAAAATAATGCTACCCAACATATCAAACTGAGTATATCTAAGACCTTAATTCTGGGACAATTGGACTGGACATTGATGTTGGTTAGCTTGTCTTTCTAGTTAAAGGGAGATTTTTTTCTGGAAATCTTCCGTGGTGTGTTTTGCCTTGAGATACTTGATTTAGGTCTTGTATGAGAATACAGATCACTGCTCCATGCACTGTATCAAGTGGGATGTCTTGAAATTCAAATGACTCTTTCTTCAATTGACAAAAGATGCAACAGTGCACTGCAAAGGCAGATGGAACAGGTTTTAAAATAGACTTTAGGGTAGTCAGCAAAATTTTGGGAAATGCCTTACGCACAACTGTTCAGTTGATTGTTTAAGTCATGAGTTTAGCATTCAACATGGGTCTCTGTTGTTAAACCTAAATCAATGCCTAGAAGGTAGGGAACAAGGATGCCTTTAAGTGAGAGTGACTGTAGTTCTTTGACTGTAGTTCATCCCCACATAACTTGGCTATAGAGAGAGGTCAAGCCACAACTGAGCTTTAATTTGCTTAGTTAGGATATTTTAAATATCATCAGATAAAAAAGAAAGCTTTGGACCACAGCCAAGCTTTCAGCACACTATGGACTTTGTTTGGGCATCTTTAATGAGTTGAATGTAATGGGGTGAGGGGTGTTCAGGTCAAACAGACCTAAAAAGCCAGGCTAAAACCACACCTATTTCCTAAAGGTTGTAGCTGTTATTTTGCTGTTATTTTTCAATGTGTCTGGAAGAACAATGATTAACTGATTACTGCAACGATAATAGGCTGGCAGTTCCTTCATGTGGTGCAACCCTCTTGCACTCTACACAATTGAATTTTATCTAAAAGCCCAATCATGTGTTTTGTGTACATTACAGGAAAATCAATGAGGTTCTCGTGCACACAGCCATTGTAACACAGTGCGGTTGCCAGGAATGTGTAGGGTACGTGCACGCCGCCAGCAGAGTGCAGGCTATGGCTTTCCTCTCACAAAATTCATTTGCATCTTCGAAGCCTGTGAACGGTGCAGGGAACTCACACCAAAGCCAGTCTTATCTGGACAGTCTGAAGAAGGATCGCAACACGAAACATCACCTCTCCATATTCTCCAGTGATGTTGCCTGACCTGCTGAATTACTCCAGGACATTTGTCTGCATTTTACTTCTGCATTTGCTCATTTATATACCTACTCCTTGGACAATTGATAATAACTATCAACGGCTTTGTCCAGGTGCTTTAGTTTCTTCCCAAACTCCAAAGACATACAGGTTAATTGTCATCAGTAAAATTGTCAATTGTCCCTCGTGTGCAGGAGAGTACTAGTGCGCAGGGATCGCTTGTCGGTGCACACGAGGGACAATTGACAATTTTACTGATGCCAATTAACCTGTATGTCTTTGGAGTGTGGGAAGAAACTAAAGCACCCAGACAATGCCGTTGATAGTTATTATCAATTGTCCAAGGAGTAGGTATATAAATGAGCAAATGCAGAAGTAAAATTAAAAATGTTGCAAAAGAAGGTCTTTCCTCAATGAAGGCCAATCCCTCAAAACCTCCCAGGTAAAGTCACTCTCTTTAATGATTGACAAGGTAAGCCTCGACTGCCCAAGTTAGGACACAAATGTCCTTGAGTAATTCAGCAGGTCAGGCAGCATCACTGGAGAACATGGAGAGGGCCAAAGGGCCAGTTTCCATGCTGTATCTCTAAAGTCTTTAGTGGCACAATGCTACAGCAGACAGTGCTGCTGCCTCACAGTGACACAGGTTCATCCATGACACCTGATGCTGTTGCACATTGTCCTTGCGACTCCTTGGGTTTCCACAGTGCTCCAGTGTTCACACACATCCCAAAGACATGCAGGTTGTTAGGCTAGTTGGAGACGTGAAATTACCGCAAGTGTAAGTGGGTAGTCTGAGTGTTAGCGAGGAGCTCTGGCATATGAGAGAGAATAGGTTGCAGGAAAATAAATAGAGGAACAGAATTGCTCTGAGAACCAATTTTTACTTGATGGGTTGAATGACCTATCTTGCGAGAAATATGAGAATACATTTATTGCTCATTATTTCCATTTGAATTTCAAATTATTTATAATTTTAAGTTTACAGCTTAGAAATGGACCCCATTGGACCACTAAGTCCATGCTGACAATTTGACCATCTATTCAAATTGCATTAGTTCCATACATGCCTATAAATGACAGCTCACTCTTAAACATAGCAATGGTATTTGATTCCACCCTCTCCGGGTGCTTCGATTTCTTCCCCCACTCCAAACACGTAGAGGTTTGTGGGTTAATTGGCTTTGGTAACAATTGTCCTTGTAAATTGTCCCCCATATGTAGGGTGGTGCTAGTGTACAGGGATCATTGGTCTGCACGGACTTGGTGGGTCAAATGGCCTTTTTTCACGTTGCATCTGCAGTCTTTTGTGTCTCTGTGGCTTTAAGAATTATTTTCCTGGAAGACACTTTTACACAGATTTTTTTTACAATAATCCATTAGATTTTATTACTATTTCCAATGTATTTGTTCCAGACTTGTTCCTTGAGTTTAATTTCCTCATAATTCAAACTCATATTGCTAGATCAGTGGTCCAGGCCTAGAGGTATGAAACAAGTAAATTAGTCAGAATACTGTCTATACTGTAAGTTGCACAAAAATCCTCATATTTCTCTTTAATTTTTGTTATACAATCCTCTAATTGCTCTGAGGTGATACAGGACAATCGTCATACAAAAATAGGTTGACAGAATGGGAGAAAGTATTTGAAAGTCTGAAGAAGGCTTCCAACTCGAAACATTACCTGCCAACTGCTGTCCACCAATGCTGCCTGACCTGCTCCCCAGCATTTTGTTTTTTTTTTGCAAAAGGATTTGAATATGTGTTAAGTAGTCATGTATTAATATGTTGTGGCAAATTATACCTTGGTGAATAAACCTCAACTCCTTTCATCTGTGTGCTTTCTTGTTGTACAGAGTTTTAATTGATTCGATCGTTGCTACACTTTGTTCTTCGTGAGTCTGTATGCCAATTAAATTGGATAATGTGAGTAATCTTCGTTCCCATCTCAGTATAAAGTTTGACGATTTGTATCACTTCACAGCACTAAATGAGAAAGTAGCTCATAAGTAACTAGGCACTCACTGTGTTTCTATGTTTGATGTTTGACAGGATTTTCTATTTTTATTCAACAAAGTTTCACTGTTAAAATCTTTCTGTAGTCAGTAGGAACCTTGAAATAAATCCACAAAATTACCTAAATCATGCACACACATATTTAATAGTAAGATTAAACAAGAACTTACCAGTTTGAAGTTTGATCTTTATTTTATGAGGAGTTGCGATGAGGGATTTCGTGAAGACCCCGCCAGGCACGCATGCGCGACATTCTTCAAAGCAGCGGTGTGGAATCACAGATCACAAACCGAAGATAGTAAGATTAAAACTTGACCATACCAGTTGAATATATAATAGAGGGTTGGGAGCGGAGGGCACGAAATCCCTCATCGCAACTCCTCATAAAATAAAGATCAAACTTCAAACTGGTAAGTTCTTGTTTAATCTTACTATTTTACTTCGGAGTCACGTGAGTGACTTCGTGAAGATTTCAAAGCTCTGTGATTACATGCCCTGGACCACGCCCATGCTCACACACTGCCGTAATTCTGATGGAGGAAGTATGTTAACGTATTTCAGACTTGAACAAGCTGAAAAAATAATAACATTTGTTAATACAACAATAACCCCCTGAACTCGGGGACAAACGTTTAGGGAACAGCACTTAAAACTGAATCCGCCAACGTTGCGGGAGCGGTTATAAATCAGTTATAAAACCGCTGAAGTGTAGATTCACTGGCCCAGCTCGCTATTGCGAGGCCAAAATCCATGAACACCGCCATAGTCCTTGCCACTGATGTGGATGCAGCCCTGATAGAATGACATTTAAAATATTAGTGTCTTACCTGCTGCACCGAATACCACCTCGTGTCATCTGGAGATAGTCTGCACAATCACCCTGTGACGTGGGTTACCATGGCTGAAACAGACCCGTCTCCATACATCTGATGCCCATTTGCAGACGTGTAGTCCCAGGTCTGTGTAGTGTAAGTAATTCTTCTGTAAAGAAGTTACCTTAGTATGGTCCGATCATTCTATCCAGGTTTAATTCCTGTAAAGTCATGACCTGTTGAGCTGTGTTCAGTGCCATTATCATAAGCACTTTGAAGGTGAGTAAGTCCATCATAGGCGACCAGCTCCTGAGGAGGGTCAACACTACCTCATCCCAGTCCAATCTAGCAATAGGACAACAATGCACTCCTGGCACTGTATACAGCACTGTAACTGAGGGACTCGTCATAATGACGACCCATGAGTATTCCAGCACCTTGGAGAGTATAGCAGATATGTAGATGGTCTAGGTCCGACTACAGAAACCTCCCATATCCTTATGTAGGCGAGGTACTGCTTCCTACTGGACTCTCTCTGCACGATGCTGTTTGACATCCATGGTCCTTTATGTTGCAGAGCCTGGTTGCGTATCCTGCAGCACCTGTCTGATGAAGCAGAATGGGGAAAACATAGAAACCCCGCATTTCCCCCCAACGTAGCGAAAACGCGTCCATCGCCACTGCCCCAGGATCTAGTTCTCAAGACATATGTTAGTATCCAATGGCTCAACCTGGACGCAAAGAGGTCGAAATCTGGTATTCCATATTAGGCTATAATTTTAGCAGATATTTGGAGGTTCAATCTACTTGATGTCGTTATTAATACTTGTGACCTGGTGTCCGCCACTATATTGAGCTTATCCAGAAGGTACATAGCTGAACTCAAATTTCTTTCAATCCACCAGAGCCAAATTAATGTTTCCAATTCATCCCAAGATATTAACTTGACGCCACCCATAAGGTTTAATATGCCTCCTCAGTGGTATTATTTTGAAGACGAACATACGTATGCTGCAGATTAGTACATTAATGCGCAGCCCTGGACATGCTCCCAGCATTTCTAAACAGTTTATACCTTGTGATTGAAGAAAGTAGACTCATGCAATCCCATTTACCGCCCCACCTGGAATGGTGTCAGTAGTTCCCCAGCCCTCGGCGCTTGCGTCGGTTTGTAACGCGACTACTAGGTTTGATGTAATGATGGGATTTAACAATCACAACCATTGCTAATCCACCGTTGTACCTCAATTATGCTTGGATTGGCAGCTGCTTAAGCTCGTAATTGTAAGCATTCGCTATACATGCCGAGATTTTGCTTATTCACCCAAGCTTTGATAGCGTAACGACCCAATTATGTGGCTGGAATGTAGCTCCAATTTACCCATAGCTTAGCAGCATGTCGAAAGTCAGTTCCCTGGCGCAAGCAAGGCTGTTACATGAATCTATTATGGCTATAGCTCTGTTCCCTGGATAGTGACAAACAGAGCCGCAGAATGTATGTACCTCCCTCCTACTTGTGAGGTTATGCATGCAGCACTTCCAAGAGAACCAGGCCCCCTTACCTCCATGGTTACCGGCGAGCCTGACGTTCTGGTTTCTAGTATTCCTTCTTTGCTGGGTGCTGCTCGATCGCCTCGGTAAATCCTTGTTCCTGCAGCTGGTGTGTGGTGAGGTAGTCTATGCTGGCTCTGCCCTAACAAGGCTTCTGCTGTTGGGGAGCTGGTGCGGATGTGTTCTTGATGGCCTCGTCTTTGACCGGCTTGGGCAGGTCCTCCCCAAACAGCTGTCTTGGAGGTGTGGTGGAGGTACGACCCAACCCAGCGAATTCAGGGTTAATGTCGGGCCGGATGGAGCTCTGACTAAAACAGTTTCCCGAAGTGTGCTACACAGGAGGGCTAGAGCATCCTGCTGCTCTGCGGATGCACCTGCCCCATCGAGGGTCCTGATGAGCGCCGTGATGCCCGACGCCAATAGCTTCAGAATTTTCTGCCTCTTCATCTCTTGTTCCCTCGCATTGGAAATTATGTTCCCTCAGATGGCTGAGTCGACCCTCGGGACGTTCAGGGTAACACAGTTTCCAGGATCCTTGTACTTCTCCGTGTTTCTGAAAGCACCTGGTCTAGGAACTGGTGTGTCGTCAAGAATTAATACTTACTGCCAATGTAGAGTGCAGCGGTACCCCTGAAAACAGGTTTCGGATTTTCGACACCTCCAACTTCTTCTTCTGGATCGAGAGCAGTGGGCTCTTCTGCTGCCGCTGCTTTGTCAAATCGGCCATCTGTTGAATGCTAGCACTCCCGATGGACGAAGGTGAGATTGAAGGTGGTGGTCATGATCCGAACTCCCAGACCGCTGAGACTCCTGCTCTTGCCGACCCAGGTCCTGCTGATATAGTTGCTCCACCATTAGCTCCATCCTAGCCATGCGACCGCTGCCGCTACACACGGACAACAGGTCGACTTCCCCAGGCCCTGATGAGTCGCTGGGGCTTCTGCCAGTAGGTCACACCTCAACGAAGTGGCTGACAGGTACTCGTCAGCACCCGCTCCTGCGGGGCTGAACGACTTCCGCACGGACAACCCGCTAGCCCGGCATCCCTCGGACCTTAGCGGCCTCTCTACCTGACGAGCAGGCAGAGGAAAGGAGTCGGAACCGGTCCCCAATACCGGTCCGTGGTCCGTGCAGGCACACCGTCACCCTCACCCCCAGGGGTCTGTGACGGCGCTTGGCTGGCTTTACCCGCAGCAACGGGATTGCCTAACCGTATTCTGCTGCCACCGGTCTGCGCTCCGGCAGCCTGTTCCGGTGCAGTGCCGGTACCTCCTGCTCCCGCAGGCTGTACGACTCCTGCACGGACATACCGCTAGTCCGCCGTCGTTTGGACCTAAGCGGCACCTCTGCCTGGTGGGAAGGCAGAGGGAAGGATCGGTACCGGTCCCCAATACCGGCTCCGCTGTCCGTGCAGGCTTGCCGTCACCCTTAACCACACGGGTCCATGAGGGCGCATAGCCGGCGTTACCCGTAGCAATGGGGTTGCCTAGCCGTAAACTGCTGCCACCGGTCTGCGCTCCGGCAGCCTGTTCCGGTGGACACCGGTACCTCCTGCTCCTGCAGGGCTCCCCGATTTCCAGCAGGTCCATCACCGGCCTGCAGTCTAGCAGGTTACCCCCGGCGGTATGTCGATGCCTCCCACTGCAGCGGGGCATGACCTGTGCGCAGCTCTCCCCATCTCTGATACCTGCATAGTAGGAGAGACAAAACGAGCCGCCGAGCGGGTCACATGTTTACGCACCTTTGCCCCACAGTCACTATGCATAGGTGAGAGTGGTAGGGAGTCCAGGTCTTGCCCATCCTGCTCCCACGCGGTGCTCCACCATTTTGCGGCCCCATGGTCAGCCGTGGTGGAGAGACGGGTCCTGGCTGCGCAGGGCTCCCCGACCTCCGCGTTCTTCTGGAATGGTGGCCGCTGACTCCCATCTGAAGTCGCACGGCCCTTGGAGACCTGCTTCGCTGCCTTCATTCTGGTCTCCATCCCTCTGTAAGCAAACTCGAATACAGACGCTTAGCTATTCAAAGTTAGTATCTTACCTGAGGGTCTTTAAGAAGTATGGTGACCAGCCTCTCATGCTTTAATAACTTTTATATGTTGGCAGTCGGAACTTCTTGAAGACAATGCATACCCTAGAGTAGCAGGGCACTTTAATGTAGCCAGGCCACAGAATCCCTGCAGTTGCAGTGTGGAGTCAGGCTGCCTTTGCTTGCAAGCCTGCTTCTCCCTGAATGCCAGCAACCCGCAGAACCCCTGCAGGCTGCGGTGTAGAGTCGGGCTGCTGCCCATGGCAAGCACAGCAAGCCCTACACCACATGCACACCGCCAGCCCGCAGTATCACCCCCGCGGGCTGTGGTGTAGAGTCGGGGCTGCCGCTCCGCCGTTGAAACTTCTGACGGCGAGCCTGCAAGCCCGACTCCTGCATGCACACCGCCAGCCCGCAGTATCCCCCGCGGCTGCAGTGTAGAGTCGGGGCTGCCGCTCTACCGTTCCTACTTTGAACGGCGAGCGTGCAAGCCCCACGCCTACATGTACACCGCCAACCCGCGGTGTTCCCCGCGGGCTGAGGTGTAGAGTCGGGGCTGCCGCGCTGCCGTCGCGAACTTTTGACAGCGAGCCGGCAAGCCCCATTCCTTTTCGCCCGCGGCGTCCCCTGCGGGCTGCGGTGTGGAGTCGGGCTGCCTCTGCCGTCCTCCGCCGGCGAGTGTATGAGCCCGGACCCTCCTGGGTCAACGGGCTTCCCGACTCCAACTATTGGAGCCGCCGCTGACTGCCGCAGCAGTCAGATCCGAGGCGGCTGCGAGACCCTGCGACAGGGCCACCTAGAAGAAAAAGACCGCAGGTTAGTGTTTTACTTACCTGCAGGTCCCAGCAGTAGAGGAGCAACGCTCCTCCCTGCCTGTCGCTCGCATGCGGTCGACGATATGTCGCGCATGCGTGCCTGGCGGGGTCTTCACGAAGTCACTCACGTGACTCCGAAGTAAAATAGATCTCAAATCAGTCATACAATACAATTACAATCAGCAAACATGCATGAACTCTGCAGGTGATTACCAGAATAATACTTTAAATCTGTGACGACTAGAGTTAATACAAGAGTTAGATATTACAAGTTTGGCCAACTGGATAATACAAGAACTTAACCAATACATTATGATGGAGCTATAAATTCACAGAATTATTCGGGCACATTTGGCGGCCTTTTGGACATCAAACTTACATTAGCTTTCAGTGAAAATGATCAATGACTCTTTCCACATAACCCAGCAAGTTATTCCCTCTTGAGTCTCTTCAATGTTTTGAAGGCACCAATTACTTCTGTTTCCATCAGCTTTACAAGCAGTAAATTCCAGTTCACAACTGTTCTCTGCATAAACAAGCAGGCCCTCCAAATTGACTTGTTTCTTCTGCCCTTGAATCCAATTTACTGAGAATCAATAAAATAGAGTTAATGATGTTAAACTGTGCACTTTGAAATTTTAAAACAAATTGCACAACGTTCTTAGCAGGAAATTGTAGACACAAGGACCTGCAGATACCAGTTTACAAAAAAAAATGAAGCGCCAGAGTAACTCAGCGGGTCAGACACCATCTATGGGGAACATGGATGGGTGATATTTTGGGTCGGGATCCTTCTTGAAGAAGATGTTGCCTGACCCGTTGAGTTACTCCAGCACTTTCTTATAAAAAAGGCAGTTTGAAATATCCTGAGAAACTAAGAAACTGGGGTGCAGTTTTAGACACTCGTGCATTCGCTGTCACTCCTGAGAACTTGCTGTATTTACACAGTGTGGATTTCACATGCACTAAAATGAAATTGCCTATGATAATTTCTTATCATAGATAATATAGGACTCAAGTGCCTGAATCCGAAGCCTGAACAGCTGGTGGTAAATTGTAATTAAAACATAGATTTTGCCGCTTTGGATTCTTGGATACCCTTATTATTTGTTTCAGAGAAAACCAATGAAATACGCAAGAGAAATGGATTTTAAATATTTCTGACTTCTTGTTTTCTCAAAATCAGGCCAAGTTTATATTCTGGAATAGAATAATGAACTTTTTCCATGAAAATAATTAAAATATTTTGGTTGAGTGAAATAGTATGCATAACATTTGCACCATTGCTGATTAAAAAAAAACCTCACATATTGTAGGTATGTTATAAAACTTACCTTTAGAGGTGCTGCAGTTCTGTCACTGGCCGCGTGCGCGACTTTGGCGCCTTTAAGGGGGGGGCAGGGTTAAAATGCAGTTTTTCCCCTTGCACTCCGGAGCTTTCTGTTGTCGGAGTGCGAGCTATTTTTGGAGATGCGTTCCGACTGCCGGTAAGTCCATTTTTTAAAATAAATAGCCCGACTACTTAATCACTGCAGTAAAATAAAAATTAGCTCCAAATGCCGTGAACGCCGACAACGGGGACCAATTTTACGTAGGGGACAGGTAAGTGAAAGCTGTTTATTTTTACATATAAACTTGCTTTTTTAGGGCACTTTAATCAATATTTCATGTTGCGAAACGGTGATTTAGCCCCCATACGAACCGGCAGAAAATTTCCTGCCGATATTGGGTTTAAATTCACCGCAACGTGCCAATACAACACTTTCCAGAAAATCCCACTCGCAAGCTGTTTAAAATGCTTATTAATTTACAGCCATTGAACACTGAATTCCTTCAATTTGGCCTATAAATTAATGAACTATAAATAATAAATTAATTAGATTTAAAAATCATGTTCTATTGTGAATTATTGTGTGACTGTTAATTGGACACTTAAGCTTTAAATTTATTTTTATTTTTTTCTTAAGAAATGGATAGATGTTTAGATCTAATAATTGAATTTTGTAATTGGCTACAATTAGGTAACTAACTAATTATATGCTTTAATTTCAGGTCATCCATGTAAGATTGAAGTATTCTGAAACAAATATGAAACAATCTATAATAACTGAAAATTTCTTTAAGTTCTCTTAATTTTTAAGGAAGTTATGCGCTTTTGATTGTCCTCGATCACAGCTTTTGTGTTAAGTCAATAGAAAAGCAATAGGAAGCAAGTTGCTAATTTCTGAGTATGAAAATGGCCCTAACCTTTTTAATACTTAAGATATGAAAGTGAATTAGGTGTCCAGTTAAACTTAATTTTATGCTTTATCTGATGGGATAAATTGCAGACTTGATATTTTAAATCTCAAAATTTTGTAACGTTGCTACATATTGTTTGGAATACCCCAGAGCAGACAATACCTGATAATATTTCCAACAGACTTTCAAAAACTTGTGAGAAATACTCAGAACCAGTGCCAAATGTTGTGTTTTTTTTAAATTTATCAACGTGATCAAACTTCCAGAACATTGACATCTAAGAAAAGAGTGACAGAAAGTTTTTAACATCATTCATGTCCCTATATGCTGTACATGTGCTGTTCAATCTTCGAAGTACTTTTTAAGTGTAAAAATACAGGAAATGTGACTGCCAATTGGCACTTCACCAACCTCCATGAATGAACCCAAGGCCCAACCTTGACCCACAGTCCAAACTATTTCACAGCCTAGGCATTACTTGGGCTTTCTAATCCTCAGCAATTAATCATAACCCTCTCACTTTCCACTCCATGCTTCATCAATTTAAATTCTGATGGCATTGGCTTTCGACATCAGTACAGTAAATTTTACTCATATTTCTTCACCTTTTCCCATTAATTTATTTAGTTAAAGAAATGTGAAGGTTAGAAAAAGCACTGAAGTCCAAGATGCTGGTCTTCCAGCCCTTTCTTTTATCTTGCCATGGGATCTTCTTTGAATATGGGGCAGGACACCACTATTGTTAGGCACAACCTTAAAGTTATAACAATAATGAAAGAGAAGAGATGTATCTTGACTTCTACCTAAGCTCCTTAAATATTTAGTAATGGGGCCTTCAGACAAACAAAAAATCTGTGAGCAGCTGGAGGTGAGGCCACCTCAGATAAAAGCCATGTGAATCTAGCTGTAGTCGGGAGGAAAACTGTGAAGTAATCGGGATGAGTATTGTTTTGCCCATATGATCATCAGGCCTTGGAATTTTCTTTTTGCTGTTCAAGGTGGCACAATAAAGAAGCTGGATGCTTGTAATAAAATGGGGGGTTACACAAAAAGCTGGAGAAACTCAGCGGGTGCTGCAGCATCTAAGGAGCGAAGGAGATAGGTGACGTTTCGGGTCGAGACCCTTCTTCAGCTTGTAATAAAATGTTGGGTACAGAGTTTAACCCCAGGGGTAAAAAAAGACTGGGATTTGAATACCAGATCCAGCAAATGAAGACTTGCACGAATCTTAAAGTGGACCAGAAACAAACATTATTTGCCACAGAGGTCAAATAGTCATAGGATGATCTAACTAGTTGGAAATGCTACCTTGATTGTACAGAACAATAACTCTACTTGCAGAACAGTTGAAAACTGTACTTATCTATCTGTGCTGACAGGACTGCTTTGTATGCAATTATTCTACTGATACCTACTGAATGTTTTTGTGGTTTTTACTTTTTATGATTAGCACCAACTACAATAAACTGCAAAATTGAAAGTCGTCCATTGCATTAAATATCCTTCTGAATATTCTGTAATCAAGGGAGTTGAAATTCTAGTGCAACTATGTGACATATAAACACAAATTAGTGCTTAAAATAACGTTAGCAGATGGGTTGCGATAACAATGATGTTGAAACGAGTCATTTTGTTTGTGAAGCTGTAAATAATACATTAATTCACTAATAAAGTCATTTTCTGTAGGATATATAACAAAATGAGTTAAAATAAACTTCAGACACAATTATGATTTGTTAGTCTTTACCTAACTTTTTTGGTTGGCAGATTCATAAATCATTGACATTATAGATTAATTAACATCTGGTTTTCCATTTGATCTCAATTTTATCGCTTCATTATTTTCATCCTCTTAATTGCTTTTTGTTTTTTCTCTCGCCGACAAGCTTAATTAAGCATCTGCTAAGGCAATCCAATTGTTTCTGTAATAAACAGACTTTAACAAATGTAAATGAGTACTATGAAACATATGCAGTTAGAGGTTCACAATCTTCATTAACCAAGTTTTTTTTAATAGTCTCGGCACAAATAAATAGTTTTGCAATCTTGATTAATCCATTGAGTTTCAGATCATATAAGCTTCTAAAATCTCAATTTAGTGTTGAGATTTAATGCCTTATTCAATTTTCAAAAGAGAGTAGGATTGTATTATGTCTGACAGACTGATTAGTGAATAACATAAAAAAAACTTAAATAATCCATCCTAATTTCAGTTTAGAGAATTGAAAATGACATTATTCAAAAAAGATAATTTATTTTGCACGCCTTGCTGATTTTGGCTTGTACTTCTGACTCAGAGTTTGAGCATGCCAGCAGGGCATTAGTTTCAGTCTTCACACTGCGGATTCTGTACTCTCAGCAAGTAATTGATGGAGCAGTGTGAAAGAATTGCTTCCCTATTTCCCAAATGATCTGATGATCTTTTCAGCAGGGTATTTGTGTGAGCTCAGGTTGATGGTTCCTGCTTTTCTTGGTCTGAAAGCAGAAGGACTAAGACTTTGGACTTTACTTTTAGGCTTTACTTTAGACATCATAATGAACAACAAAAATGTTTTCTAAATATAAATATATAAAATCATACAATAAAAGTGCAAATATAAAAACAATGCCCTCAAAAGTCTATGTATTTCACAGCTTATTTTAGATTGTAGTGTTTAATAGCCTGTTGGTTGCAGGGAAGAAGCTGCTCCTGAACCTAGACGTTACAGTGCTCCGGCTCTTATACTTTCTTCCCGAGAAAATTGTGGATTCAGCTCAGTACATCACACAAACCAACCTCCCTTCTATTGACTCCATCTACACTTCACGCTGCCTCGGCAAGGCCACCAGCATTATCAAAGTCACAGCCTGGCCACTCCCTCTTCTTCCTTCTCCCTGAAAATGCACACCTCCAGATACAGGGACAGTTTCTCCCCAGCTGTTATCAGGCAACTGAACCATCCTATCAGCCATTAGAGAGTGCTCCTGAGAAACCCTGGGACTATCCTTAATTGGATTGTGCTAGACATTATCTAAATGTTATTCCCTTTATCATACATCTGTACACTCAATTGTAAGCATGTATTGCAACAAAAGCTTTTCACTAAGCTCGGTACATGTGATAATAAACTAAACTAAACATCGGGCAATCTGGAGATGTGTTAATCGTTTATGTATTATGAATTATGTATTTACGTGACAGATCCATGCAGCCATTCATAATCCCATGTTTATTCTCTTGTTGGAAAAAAATCAACACATTCTTTGTGTCATCCCAGTCTTTTATTCCTGGAGTAACTCAGCAGGACAGACAGCATTTCTGGAGAGAAGGAATGGGTGATGTTTCGGGTTGAGACTCTTCATCAGACTGGTTAGGGATAAGGGAAACGAGAGATATACGTGGTGAGGTGGGGAGATGAAGAACAATGAATGAAAGATATACAAAAAAGTAACAATGATAAAGGAAACAGGCCATTGTTAGCTATTTGTAGGGTGAAAATGAGAAGCTGGTGCGACTTGGTTGGAGGAGGGATAGAGAGAGAGAGGGAATGCCGGGGCTACCTGAAGTAAGGAAAATCAATATTCATACCACTGGGCTGCAAGCTGCACAGAGGCCAATTCTATCTACAGTCCACAACTGTTGGATCAAAGAAGTAGGAAAATTATTTGTCTGGACAATGCTATTAATTGAATTATGGTGTTCATAAAATCAAATTATAGATGAAAATGAAAAACGTTATTTGGGATATCTAACTTAGCCACCCAGCCAAGTCTAATGGTGCCCTTTAACAATACATGGTGTTTTTTTAAGCAGTTTCAAAGTTGTTCTTTACTTGCAGGAATCTATTGTAAGTTTCATTCCAAACAATGTTCACTTCATGGGCAAAGATGAACTTTCCGATATGAGAGTTCCATTTTCCTTTCTTGTGTGTCTCACTGACCTAACTCACAATTTAGTTCAATATTTTGTTTTTCTGGATTTACTAACAAGATTGTATTGTTATAATGATGATTATAATCTTTGCCTTTAAATGGATTCCCAGTGGAAAAATCTAAATCACTGTTTCTATGGTATGAGAATGCTTATGGCATGAGGTGCTGCCTCAAAGTAAGCTCTTTTGAGATAAGACAACCCAGATCTCCATGACTTGGAAAGGACAAAAAGTGCTGGAGCAACTCAACAGGTCTGGATAATATGGATAGGTGACATTTCGGGTTGAGATCCTTCTTCAGACTTCAGTTCTTTTGTGTATTAACGAGTATCACAGTTCTTTGCTTCTATGCATCCCCATAACTTTGCTTATATTTAGTTTTATTGTTGTCATGTGTTCCAAGTTACAGTGAAAAGCTTTATCTTTAGTTAGAGAATAAATCCAATAGATAGAGCAAACGAGAAGATACAGAATGCAGAATGTAGTTCTCAGCATTGTAGCGCATCAGTTCCATAGACAAAATCCAATGTCCACAATGGGGTAGAGGTGAAATGAACAGTTTAGTTTAGTTTAATTTAGAGATACAACGCGGGAACAGGTCATTCGGCCCACCGAGTCCACAGCAACCAGCGAATCCCCGCACATTAACACTATCCTACACACACTAGTGACAGTTTTTACACTTATATCAAGCCAATTTGCCCACATACTTGTACATCTTTGGAGTGTGGGAGGAAACCGAAGATCTCCGAGAAAACTCACGCGGTCATGGGGAGAATGTACAAACTCTGTACAGTGGGGATCGCATCCGATGCTGTAAGGCAGAGGCTCTACTGCTGCGCCAATGCCGCCTTCTTCACTACCATAAGAAAAATGATTTTTTCTTTCAAGGATAATTCCCATCATGTTGTTTTTCTTAGATTAGATCCTTTTACCGTGCTGTGGCTTTTCAGAAACCTTATGTCTTGAGCCACCTAGTGGTGTTACTGTCAGTACTGGAGTATTTCCTTAATATCTTTGTTTATATACAACATTTTAATCCATTGCAAACAGAAAGGTTGCAATTCCACTGACTGTGAATATTGAACAGATTCATGAAATAAAATCTGGACTCAAATATAAAGATTTGAACAATTTATTATTTTCCAATGTCGTTTCACATATGGGGATTGGGGGATGAATGCAAAACAAAGCTAATCTTCAATGTGCCGAGGACTCAAAATGCTGGAGTAACTCAATGGGACAGGCAGCATCTTTGGATAGAAAGAATGGTTGACGTTTCGGGTCGAGACGCTTCTTCAGTCGTTTTTCATCTACAATTGAAACTAGCAGAACATTAAACTACAACTATATTTTAAAAAATGTCACATATCTGTTCAAATACGAAACGATGTTGTCGGCTAGATGCTATTATTGACAATGCAGCATTGCTTATTTGTAAGAGGTTATAGAGGTCCATGCGTTGGGTAAACACTTTGTTTTTATTTGACCGATATAGCCCCGTCGCACACACAAGCATTAAGTTAATATTTAAATACTAAACTAAGTGGGACCTGTTGGGTCCCATGTTCACACGGGAGGGTTGGTCCTCCGATGCAATATTCCACCTCTCCACCAACTCCAATATTGGTGGCTAGTGGGGAGGGGGCTTTCTGGAACTCTAGTATGGGTTTTGTGGGCCGAAGGGACTGGTTTCCAGAGGGCTAGTATGGACATTGTGGGCCAAATAGATTCTTGGGGTGGCAGCTCAGTCACTCAAGCCTGATGTGCTGGCAGCTCACTCACGGCTGGTGGGCTAGCAGTTGACTCAAGGCTATTCTTTGAAATTCCATTTCAAGCAGGGTGCAAGGCCACCAAATTTGAATGCAGTTTCCTACCATTTCAAGTAGCGTGCAAGGCCACCAAATTCAAGTGCTGTTTCTTACCACTTCAAGCAGGGTGCAAGGCCACCAAATTCAAGTGCAGTTTCATATCATTTCATGCAGGGTGCAAGGCCATCACATTTAAATGCAGTTTTGTACCATTTCAAGCAGGGTGAAACCACCATAAACCCATCATAAAACCACACAAACACCACATAAACACCACACTCACAGTTCAGTAGACATTCAGTGTGTTCAGTTGATTCACAGCTCAGACAGTCGTGACCTCTTGCAGAGACTGAGCCACACACACACTTACGTGTTTTAAAATCCCTGCCCCCTCCCACTGGAAGTGGTGTGGCCTTCATGGTGTGATTGACAGGAGGGAGATTCTCAACATTTTTTTAAACACTAATAACACTTTTATTTTTTATTGATGGGTAGAATCCTCTGCACCTGATGAGCGGAGTGGGACTGGGTAAGATGGTCAAAAATCACAGTGGTAGCATTTTATCTAAAATCAATGTACAGTGCAAACAGGAAGTTACATAGATTATATTACTCAAAAACTAGACTGAATAATTTCTATCCAAATACTTCCCCCATTTGTGATAAATGTCTATCCCAAAATGCAACTAACACTCTTTTGTCTCCTGCATAAAACTTTATAAATTCTGGAGTGATATTTTTGAAATATTTACAAAATTATTTAAGATTAAAATGGAACCTAATACTGAAATGATTATATTTGGAATAATGGAAGATGGGAATAAACTGAACTCATCTCAAAATTTATTTTTAAATTATGGGTCAATAATGGGTCACAAACATTACATTCTGGACACAATAAACCAATTGTTTATGTTAATTTTAATTTGCATTGATAAAATAAGTTTTAATTTGTTTGCTTTAAATTTCATTTTGATCCAATGAAAGTTGTGTTGTAAGAACCCCCATGTTCAGGAACAAAATAGTGCGAAGTGCTGTAGGAGCAGTCGGTTGAGCAGCATCTGTGGTGGGAAAGGAGTGTAGACATTTTGGGTTGGGTCTCTGCATAAACTTTTATGGTACAGTTTTGATATCAATCAGGCTCCTGGTAAATTGTTAAAAGGAGCACGAGTTTAAGTATCATATTTTGTTAAATCAAGTGAAGAGATGAATAGGAACCAAGATAGTGAGATTAGATGAGAACTTACCAGTTTGAAGTTTGATCTTTATTTTATGAGGAGTCGAGTTGAGGGACTACGTGAAGAACCCCGTACAGCCGTTGGTGCGTCAATCTCTAAAGCAGCGGAGTGAATTCACAGATGACAATGACCGAAGTATAATGGTAAGATAACAAAGACTAGAACTACCAGATGAGATCTATGAGGGCTGGGAGCTGAGGGCACGTAGTCCCTCAACTCGACTCCTCATAAAATAAAGATCAAACTTCAAACTGGTAAGTTCTCATATAATCTTACTATTTTACTTCGGAGTCACGTGAGTGACTATGTGAAGACTTAAAAGGACTGTGATTTCACGCTGCAGACCCAAATCTGGCGTTCACACTGCATCGATTGACTCAAAAGTCGGTAACAATCAATAATGCATCAATAATAACATTTGTTAAATGAATACGTTTATTTACAAACAAAACCATAACAAACCCCTCTAACTCAGGGGGAAACTATAACAGAACTTAAAACAGAATCAGCAAACACCCCCAGCCTTGAAATCGGCTGGTGATAAAACCTTTGAAAGGTCAGCTCACTGGTCCATCCTGCGGCCGCGAATATATGATCTATTGGCATGTCCATCGCCCTTGCCGCAGAAGTTGATGCTGCCCTGGTGGAATGAGATTTGAATTTATCAGTATCAATCCCAGCACTTCCCAGAACCTGCTTTAGCCACCTTGAGATTGTTTGCACCGACACCTTACTGTGTGTTTTTTTGTGGCTAATAAATAATGCAGACTCTGTTCCTTGTAGGGCTCTGGTGACCTCAATGTAACAAGATAAATGTGAAACTACATGCAAGCGATCATCTGTGGGGTATGCTGAAAACACAATCTTACATCCTGTCATGCCTATTCTACTATGTTTAAGCAAATCATAGACATAAAATATAATGGCATCTGCCGACACATGCATTCTGTCTAGCCAAAGCTTTTGCAAAGTTTGCACACGTTGGGCTGAAACCAACGCCATAAGCATGACCACCTTCATGGTTAATTTGGCTAAAGATAGGCTTGCAACAGGAGCCCACTGGTGAAGAAGCATAAGAACTTCACTCACATTCCAAATACCGGCATACCTGGGTTTAGGAGGATTAGAATTGAAAACTCCCTTCATAAATCGAGAAACTAACGTATGTGTCCCTACTGAATGGAATTCTGAATTCATGCGTAAATAAGAAGTCAAAGCACTTCTGGCTGTATTGATCGCATTATAACTTAATTTTTGATCAAAATAAAGAGTGGACAAAAACTCCAATACGCCTGTGATCCCTGCAGTTTGATATAAAATATTCTGCTGTAGACAGAATTGCTCCCACTTCCTTATCGAGGTGATATACTGCTTCTGGGTACTATCCCTGCAGGCCGACATGAAAACATCAACAGTACGATCAGACAGACCTCTCCCCAGGTATGGCCTCCTTAAAATCTGCAAATTAACAGATCAATACGATCATGTAAAGGATGTTGGTCCCTAGTTACTGGATTTACCAGTAGATTTTTATGCTTGGGAATAATCATGTGAGGCTGACTAGCCATTTGTAATGCAAGAGGAAACCATGCTCTTGTAGGCCAATCTGGCACTACCAATACCCCTGAAGCAGAGTCCTGTTTGATCTTTTGCAAGCATTACTGATGAGACAGAATGGAGGAAATGCATATACAAACATTCCACCCCAATGCAGCGAGAAAGCATCCACCGCTGCTGCACCAGGATCTGGTTCTCATGAAACATATCTGGGCAACTGATGGTTTAATCTAGATGCAAACAAGTCAATATCTGGCATTCCATACTGAGCAATCACTTGATTAAATACGTCCTGATTTAACATCCATTCTATGTTATCATTGAACTGGCGTGACCTAGTGTCAGTTACAGTGTTGAATCTACCAGGCAAATAAATTGCTAGAAGCCAGATATTTTGGTCAATGCACCAGCTCCAAATCTGATTAGCCAGTCTATCACAAGACTGTGACTTGACTCCACCCATGTGGTTTACATATGCCACTGCTGAGGTGTTGCCAATCTGAACCTGCACATGCAAGTCCCTCCTGGTAGAGCAATAAGCTTTAAGCCCATAACAGGTTGCCAACAACTCTAAATAATTGATCCCTCTTAATTGAAGAAGGGATGTTAACTGGAAGACATACCTGTTGCACGCCAACCCAGTGCACTTACATCAGTCTGTAATATAATTGAAGGTGGTTCCACCAAAACCTTCCTAAAACATTTTGAAGCAATTACAATCCACCATTGTATGTCGGAAATTGCCCCAGCTGACATTTGCATAGGCCTGTCAAAATGGCCCATTTGTATTTTCAGTGCCTGTTCCTTTGATTGTTGTAATTGTTGATAATGCAGAGGACCATACTGCACAGCTGGAAAAGCAGCCACCAATTTACCAATTAACCTGGCTACTTGTCTAATTGAAGGCCGTTGTTCTCCAAAGAGATTAACACAGTCCTCAATTAACTGTTGCAATTTGTCCCTAGGCAAAGTTACCAACATGTGATTTGAATTGATGGTAAATCCCAAATAATCAATGATTTGAACTGGTGATAATTAGGATTTATCTGGATGAATGACGAACCCTAATTGTTCAAAAGTGAATTTAACAATTGAAACTGATGACTGAGCTTCAGCGTGAGTCTTTCCAACAATTAGAATATCGTCTAAATAGGCCATTACCACATGCCCCTGAGCTCTGAGTAATGCTAACACAGGTTTTACCAATTTAGTAAATAATCTCGGAGCTGAAGTTAATCCATTAGGCAGTGCTTTGAATTGCCACAACTGAGTCATCCAGATAAATTTCAAATACCTCCTATCATCACGATGAATAGACACTGAGGAATATGCATCCTTTAAATCAATGCTTGCCATATAACACCCTTTGGAACCAAGATGTTTGGCCGTGGACAAAGTTTCCATTTTGAAATGCCTATAACAAACAAATTTGTTCAAACTCATCAAATCCAGGATAATTCTACATCCCCCAGTCTTTTTAGACCTTGGAAAAATACTTGACACAAACTGACAACTTTGATAGACTGACGTCTCAATTACCCCTTTCTTGTGTAATGAATTAATTTCTGCTTGTATGAGCATATTTTCTTCATCTGAAAATATAGGTTTACGACTTGGAACATGTTGCTTAGGTGGACTCTCATTAGAGTAAAATTCAATTTTTACCCCTTCAATACTGTATTGAATTAATCTGATGTTAACTCCTGCCATTATTTGAGAAATAAATGTAACCTACCCCCAATTTCAACATCAATGTTACTTAATTCTAAGAGGCATTTTCCTCACCTGCATACGTCCTTGCAGACCTTGTTGGCCGCGGCCCCTTGTAGGCAAAGGCATCTTCCCCTTCACACCGGTGACAGCCTGCCAGTTCCGGTATTGCAGACCTTTATGGCTGGTTCCTTCCCCTGCATCCGAACTGGTGCCTCTTCGGTAAGGATAAAACCTCTTCCCCTGTTTTCCAGCTGGCTTAATGAGGCCCATTGTTTTTACATCCTCATGGCATTCTTTAACTCGCTTAGCGAGATCACCTCCAAATAACAGATTGTGTGGCGGTACGCTGGGTAGCTTGCACAAAGCCGCCAGATTGGGATTTATCACCGGCCTTATAGCTGCTCTTCTAATGTTATTAATTTCCAAAAACGCACTACAAAACAGTTCCAGTGCATCCTGATGGGCTTCAGACAAATTCCCTGTATCCACTATCTTCACAAAAGCCGTAAGTCCTGCCGAGAATAATCTGAGCACCTTCTGAAACTTCATTTCCTGGCTGACACCCCCAACTGTGTCCAAATCTGATGATTAACCACCGGCACTTTCAGTAAATCACAATTTAAGGGAGCTTTATATTTCTTGACCGCCTCATCCATGGCCAACTCCTGTAGTTGGTGGGATGGCATGTACTGTATTGCTGTAGCCAACTCTTCTCCAATCGGCTCTCCTGCCTCTCTAGGCACAGCAAATGTTTCTGCAATATTAGGGATGACTTCTAATTGTACACCCTTATTCCTCTCTCCCACCATTGATTCGGTGTCAGCAAACTGCACCGTTGGAATGTCCTCTTCATAGGCAGGATATTCCTGCAGCCCCGTTAAAGGTGCTGCAGGCACAGGCTCTCCCATAGCCTGGCTTGGGCACCACTCCTCCTCACGGAGCTGGTCCCTGTGGAACATTCTCTGTAATAGAATCTCGACTTGGGAGAGCCGTGAACAAACGGTCTCTCCGGTAGAGGGTACAACCTCCAGGCCCGACTCTGGGTCAATGGGCCTAACTGTCTTCCCAGTGGCCTTCCACCCTACTGGTAAGCCTACACTGCTCACAGGCAGTGGGTCCGCAATCGCTAGCTCTATAGCCGGCATCGGACTAGGTGCACAAGACGGGCCTCCACTCACAACACTTTCTTGGTCATCGACCTTTCTCCCTCCGGAGCGCCTCGCCGCCACCTTTTCCACCTTCTGCAACATCACTAATGGGACCACACCAACCGCTGTTACAGAAAATGAAAACTGAAAAAAGTTTAAAACTTACCTTGAGTTTTAAACTTACCGCTTGGAGGAGCGCTGCTGCTCCAACCGGCCGACTGCATCAAAGCGTCTGACTAAATGACGCACCAACGGCTGTGCGGGGTTCTTCACGTGGTCACTAAGTGTTGTTTAGTTTTGTGATACAGCGCGGAAACACACCCTTCAGCCCACCGAGTTTGCACCGACCAGTAATCCCCGCACTATCCTACACAGACTGAGGACAATTTATATTTATACCAAGCCAATTCACCTACAAACCTGCAGGTCTTTGGAGCGTGGGAGAAAACCGAAGAGCTCGGAGAAAACCCATGCAGGTCACGGGGAGCATGTGCAAACTCTGTACAGATAGCACCCGTAGTCAGGATCGAACCCGAGACCCGGGACTTTAGCGCTGTAAGGCAGCAACTCTACCAATGCGCCACCATGTGGGTGGCTGAGTGGGTTTATAAACGTTCCGGACTGTCCATTAAACAACATTTAATCAGGAAAGGCCGGAGAAGGCTGATGCCAAGTGGAAGAGGAACTGTACAAACACAGTGGAAGTGAGGGAAGTGAGAAGAAAGAGATGTCATTGAGAAGTAAATTGCAAACGAGAACTACCTGAAGTGGAAGCAAACCACAAGACTGATTCAGTAATGGGGATGGGGTGGAGAAGAGAGAATGAGCTGCCAGATGTAAGAGAGAAAGGAAGGGAAACAATGTGACAAGAAATCCATACTAGTGGAGTTTTGTGCAGACTTGAATAGCAGCCATGGGAAATATGCGCAAACCTGCAAAAATTTACCACCTACACCGATGTCCTTCTATAATGACAGGAAGAATTTTAATGCTCTGAAGAGCATGACAAGACATGATAATCAGGGCTGATGTAAAGTTTACCAACACTCATTAACTAAGTTCCTATGTCCCTTTGTTGACTCATTCACTGTATCATGTAATATCATGGCGCTGAAGAACACTGTAGTCCTCTTTTTGAAATAACATTTTTGAACTACAAGGAAATGTTAAAAGTAAATACTGGGCAGTCAAAGGCAGGGCAGGTACCAAATGACCGCAGGGACTTGGAGGGACTCAGTGATTGGTAGATAGGGCTATTAAAAAGAAGACACCTTCCATCCCCAGCACCATCAGCAATTGTTATTCACTGCACAACTTGTTGTGAAGAAGTTTTCAGAACCAAATGTATATTCAGCCTCTGCCTGCCAACCCAGAAAGCTGCTAGGAGTGAGATTTATGAACAAAACTAATGAAGTTGATCACAAACATCTCAAATTTGTTCAGCTCTGTTTAGTTCCAAAAATTAGACAGAATACAAGTTTTTAAATCAGGATTGAATGAGACTCGCTGTTTTCCAAAGCCTTCTTAAAAGGCTATTAAACAGAGTTACAGGTTAACCTTTTAGTTTATCTGTTCTTAATGCACTGTGTGATGAAGGTTATTCCAGCAAGGTGCTTCCACCAGTAATACAGGAGTCATTGGACTAAAATATTTAATCGTAGTCTAGTAACATGTGCAAGAACTACCATTCACTATCAATGTTGACAAAAGCATCAGAGGTGAAGGCCACAATCAGCTTGACTAACATGGGCAAAGCAGGCTCTTGGATAGAGGGATCATCGCATGAGGCCACATAAACTCATGGCATCCGCAAAGACAATATTTACACTCTCTGCCCTTTAAATAGTTGCAAATGGTATCCAGAGCAATGAACTTTGTCCAATGAGTAATGGGTTGAAAACATGGCATATCATATATTTATCAATCTTTGTCAAAGTGAGGAATATTGGTGCTGCTTTGCACTGATTAGTTTAGTGTATTGTCCCTTGTACCGAGGTGCAGTAAAAAGCTTTTGTTGACTGCTAACCGGTCTGCGGAAATACCATACATGTTTACAATCGAGCCATTCACAGTGCACAGATACAGGATAAAGGAAATCATAATTAGTGCAAGATCAAATCCAGTAAAGTCCAATTAAAGATAGTGCGAGGGCCTCCAATGAAGGAGATAGTGCTGTAGCTCAGGACTGCTTGCTAGTTGTTAGGATGATTCATTTGTCTGATAACAGCTGGGAAGAAACTGTCCCTGTTTCATATCCTAAGGACTCCTGAGTCACCTGTAAAATTAAGTAGAAGCTCAAATTTCAAAAAGCTGTTCCAGCCTGATTATCAAGATCCAAATACCAGCCATTTTAATTTAGGAACAGTTGCTGTTAATTATAGCTGATTTTGTGCTTAGATTCTCTTACAAGTTCAAGAAACTGGGTTGGATTTCTTTCCTATAAGACTGTTACTAACAACAAAGATATTTCTGTCTGGACTGTTGAAACATGATGCTCTGTGGTGAGCCACTGTCGACCCATTTTGATTAAAAAAAACATCTATTGATGCTCCTGAACACATCATCAGTGATGTAACCTGGGGTCATTGGGTGTTTTGGATCTTTCAACATCAGACACCCTCACCCAGGCGACCCAGCCATGGTTGATCAGACCACGACTTGTGTTCAGGTGGCATTCGCTCCTCCCCATGGATCCCCTCTCCTGATCCAGAGCCATCTAAAGGCTCTCTCCACTGCCTCTGTGGTGTTCTTGATGGCTCTTCTCCTCTCCATTCCGTTGATGCCCAGTGCACTCAAGGCTTTGTAATGTGATTGCCCTGCAAAACCTCTGCCGCCAACCTCGATGGGCATTCACCTTGCCTTCCAGCCCTGCTAATGGCAGCCTAGGACCAGCTCTTCGTACTTGGTCTTCTTCCTCTCGTGGACCTCCTCCAGATGGTCCTCCCACGGCACTGTCAGTTCCAACAAGACTACGTTTTTAGTCGCCTCTGAGACCAGGAGGATGTCTGGCCTCAGGGCGGTCGTGGCCAAATACAGCTGTCCAAATTCATATCTATAAAACAAATTTCAAACCAGTCTGCTCAGTCACGTAAGAACATCATACGTGGCTGAAGGTAAAATCAAAGAGATCTGATCACAGCTTTGTACCTCCTCTTATAGACAGCAACCTTGTGCAAATTTCACAGTGATGTGACTCAAACTGTGTTACATGAACAAATCTCCAAAAGAAGCTAGTTGCAGAAAATTAACAAACACAGTCATCCACAAGAAATTCTGAAAATATATTAGTGATGGGAGCAGTATAATAGGAGCAGTATACATGTTTGTTGGGATTAATTATGCAGATCATGAAATTGAGATCAGTAGAACCGAGAATGTGAGAAAATCGGAGCAGAAGTAGGTCTCTCATTCTTTAAGCCTGCCCTGCAACTCAAGATGATGATGGCTGATCTGTATCAGGCCTCAACTCTTCCATGTCAGTTCCCATTGCTCTCACTTCCATAATCTTTCAAGTTAGTATCTACTTTCTGTTTAAACCCCTCCAATGGTTTAACCTCCACAACCTAGTGTGGTTGAGAATTCCAGAGGTTCATCATCCTCTGCGTCATAATTCTATAATAATATTACAGTATTGTGATTTCCTGCACAATTCAGTTTTAAATAAAAGCTCCCAAATGTCATATTAATGTTCCCTTACTTGAGATTCGCCCACAAATCTTAACATTGACCTCAGGAACAGCAACCTATGCAGAACAATACGGTCTAGAGGCAACCTCATTCTTATTGTGATCCAGTCAGAGAGTTAGAGTCATTAGTTATACAGCATGGGAACAGGTCTTCGGCCCAACTTGCTCATGGCAACAAAAATGTTTACACTAGTCAGCAACAAGGCAACAGCAACAGCAACAAAGAGAAGCAGGAGAAAGCACTGATTGGCTCTAGCCCAAGTGGGAGGAGAGTTCTCAGTGAGTCAGAGGGGAAAAACAGTTGAAAACTGAGGAATTTGGTTTGTAAATTAGGCAATTGAACAGTCAATATAAGCAAGGCAGCTCTTGGGGAGCGGCCTTGTGAGGGAAGTGCCCTGTGAGTAAAGTATGAGTCTTTGGCTCGAGAGTCTTCGGAGAGGAGGCTGCAGAAAAAACTGGATAGGGAGAGACTGAGGCAAAAGAAGGAGATGTCAAGCAAGCTGATGCAGTGTGATGCTTGCAGTATGTGGGAGGTCAAGGACACTGCTGGTGCCTCTGGATGCTACAAATGTGAGAAGTGCATCCAGGTACAGCTCCTGAAGGACCGTGTTGGAGAACTGGAGAAACAAGTGGATGACCTCAGGTTCATCCGAGAAACTGAGTCGTTCCTCGACAAGTCCTTCAGTAAGATTGTTACACCCAAGGCACTAGAAGAGAGAAGGTGGGTGACGGTGAGAAAGGGAGGAGAACATGGAATGCAAAGGTCCCCGGGTGTTGTACCTCTTGTGAACAGGTTCACCCATGTGGAAGCTGCCGGGACAGAAGACGGTATCTCACTGAGCGGCGGACTGGCTTGCAAAACAAAAAGGGCTGATGAGCCAAAACCAAAGAGGCCAAAGTCGGGCAACGCCATTGTAGTTGGAGACTCCATTGTGAGAGGTACGGACAGGGGTTTTTGCGGCAACAGACGGGATTCCAGGATGGTGTGCTGCCTTCCTGGTGCCAGGATCCAGGATGTTACGGACAGAGTGCAGACAATCCTCAAGGGCGAAGGTGAACAGCCGGAAGTGGTCGTGCATGTTGGCACAAATGATGTTGGAAAGAAGGGGATGAATATTTTGCAGCGGGACTTCAGAGAGCTTGGAAAAATGCTGAAAAGCAGGACTTCCAGGGTTGTTATCTCCGGTTTGCTTCCAGTTCCTTGTGCTGGCGAGAGCAGGAACAGGGAGAAACGGAACCTGAATGTGTGGCTGAGGAACTGGTGCAGGGGGCAGGGATTTAGATTCTTGGATCACTGGGATCTGTTTTGGAGTAAGGGGGAACTGTACAAAAGGGACGGATTGCATCTTAACAGGTGGGGGACCAGCATTCTGGCCGGCAGGTTTGCCACTGCTACACGGATGGTTTTAAACTGAATAAGGGGGGTGGGGTGTCAAATGGGATAATCGAGAACGGAGTTAAAGGGAAAGAGAGTAAAGGGATGGTTAATGACCCCAGAATTAACGGGAAAGAAAGCTCACAAAGGGATAGGAGAGTATGGCCAAGTGTAATAGGGATCGATGTGAAAGGGGCCACTTGTCAACATAATTGTATAAGGAGTAAGAGTGTTGTAAAAACAAGTCTGAAGGCTTTGTGTCTCAATGCGAGAAGCATTCGTAATAAGGTGGATGAGTTGAAGGTGCAGATAGCGATTAATGACTATGCTATAGTTGGGATCACGGAGACATGGCTCCAGGATGACCAAGGCTGGGAGCTGAACATCGAGGGATATTCAATATTCAGGAGGGATAGACGAAAAGGAAAAGGAGGTGGGGTAGCGTTGCTGGTGAGAGAGGAGATTAATGCAATAGAAAGGAAGGACATTAGCGTGGAGGATATGGAATCGATATGGGTAGAGCTGCGAAAGTCTAAGGGGCAGAATACGCTAGTGGGAGCTGTGTACAGGCCACCTAACAGTAGTATTGGAGTTGGGGATGGCATCAAACAGGAAATTAGAAATGCGTGCAACAAGGGTAACACGGTTATAATGGGTGACTTCAATCTGCATGTAGATTGGGTGAATCAAATTGGCAGGGGTGCTGAGGAAGAGGATTTCCTGGAATGTATGCGGGATAGTTTTCTCAACCAACATGTGGAGGAACCAACGAGAGAGCAGGCTATTCTAGACTGGGTATTGAGTAATGAGGAAGGGTTAGTTAGCAGTCTTGTTGTGCGTGGCCCCTTGGGCAAGAGTGACCATAATATGGTTGAGTTCTTC
Source organism: Raja brachyura (assembly GCA_963514005.1). The sequence goes on along the minus strand of OY740800.1, from coordinate 13,792,811 downwards.
ATTAGGATGGAGAGTGACAAAATTAAGTCAGAAACAAGGGTTCTGAACTTGAACAAAGGTAACTTTGAAGGTATGAGATGTGATTTGGCCAAGATAGACTGGCAGGTGATTCTTAAAGGGTTGACAGTGGATGTGCAATGGAAGGTATTTAAAGACTGCATGGATGAAGTACAAAAGTTGTTCATACCAGTTTGGCAAAAGAATAAATCGGGGAAGGTGGTGCATCCATGGATAACAAGAGAAATCAGGGATAGTATAAAAACAAAAGATGAGGCATACAAATTTGCCAGAAAAAGCAGCCTACCGGAGGACTGGGAGAAATTCAGAATCCAGCAGAGGAGGACAAAGGGCTTAATTAGGAAAGGGAAAATAGATTATGAAAGGAAACTGGCAGGGAACATAAAAACTGACTGCAAAAGTTTTTATAGATATGTGAAGAGAAAGAGACTAGTTAAAACAAATGTTGGTCCCTTGCAGTCAGAAACAGGTGAATTGATCATGGGGAACAAGGACATGGCAGACCAATTGAATAACTACTTTGGTTCTGTCTTCACTAAGGAAGACATAAATAATCTGCCGGAAATAGCAGTGGAACGGGGGTCAAATAAGATGGAGGAACTGAGTGAAATCCAGGTTAGCCGGGAGGTGGTGTTGGGTAAATTGAACGGATTGAAGGCCGATAAATCCCCAGGGCCAGATAGTCTGCATCCCAGAGTACTCGAGGAGATAGCCACAGAAATAGTGGATGCATTAGTGATAATTTTTCAAAATTCCTTAGATTCTGGAGTAGTTCCTGAGGATTGGAGGGTAGCTAATGTAACCCCACTTTTTAAAAAAGGAGGGAGAGAGAAAGTGGGGAATTACAGACCAGTTAGTCTAACATCGGTAGTGGGGAAACTGCTAGAGTCAGTTATTAAAGATGGGGTAGCAGCGCATTTGGAAAGTGGTGAAATCATTGGACAAAGTCAGCATGGATTTACGAAAGGCAAATCATGTCTGACAAATCTGATAGAATTTTTCGAGGATGTAACTAGTAGAGTGGATAAGGGAGAACCAGTGGATGTGTTATATCTAGACTTTCAGAAGGCTTTTGACAAGGTCCCGCATAAGAGATTAGCATACAAACTTAAAGCACACGGTATTGGGGGTTCAGTATTGATGTGGATAGAGAACTGGCTAGCAGACAGGAGGCAAAGGGTAGGAGTAAACGGGTCCTTTTCAGAAAGGCAGGCAGTGACTAGTGGGGTGCCGCAAGGCTCAGTGCTGGGACCCCAGCTATTTACAATATATATTAATGATTTGGACGAGGGAATTCAATGCAACATCTCCAAATTTGCAGATGATACCAAGCTGGGGGGTATAGTTAGGTGTGAGGAGGATGCTTGGAGGCTGCAGGGTGATTTGGATAGTCTGAGTGAATGGGCAGATGCATGACAGATGCAGTATAATGTGGATAAATGTGAGGTTATCCACTTTGGTGGCAAAAATATGAGGGTAGACTATTATCTGAATGGTGGCAGATTAGGAAAGGGGGAGATGCAACGAGACCTGGGTGTCATGGTATACCAGTCATTGAAAGTAGGCATGCAGGTGCAGCAGGCAGTGAAGAAAGCAAATGGTATTTTAGCATTCATAGCGAAAGGATTTGAGTATAGGAGCAGGGAGGTTCTACTGCAGTTGTACAGGGTTTTGGTGAGGCCACACCTGGAGTACTGCGTACAGTTTTGGTCTCCAAATCTGAGGAAAGACATCCTTGCCATAGAGGGGGTACAGAGAAGATTCACCAGACTGATTCCTGGGATGTCAGGACTTTCATATGAGGAAAGATTGGATAGACTCGGTTTGTACTCGATGGAATTTAGAAGATTGAGGGGGGATCTTATAGAAACCTACAAAATTCTTAAGGGGTTGGACAAGTTAGATGCTGGAAGATTGTTCCCGATGTTGGGGGAGTCCAGAACAAGGGGTCACAGTCTAAGGATAAGGGGGAATTCCTTTAGGACCGAAATGCGGAAAACATTCTTTACACAGAGAGTGGTGAGTCTCTGGAATTCTCTGCCACAGAAGGTAGTTGAGGCCAGTTCATTGGCTATATTTAAGAGGGCGTTAGATGTGGCACTTGTGGCTAAAGGGATCAGGGGGTATGGAGAGAAGGCAGGTACGGGATACTGAGTTGGATGATCAGCCATGATCACATTGAATGGCGGTGCAGGCTCGAAGGGCCGAATGGCCTACTCCTGCACCTATTTTCTATGTTTCTATGTTTCTATGTTTCCCCAGGCAACAGTAGTCCATTATGGTCTCCACCCTTTCTGCCAGCCCTGATTTGTTCTAGCCTTTCCCTGCCTCCAGTTCCTTTCCCTCTACTTCCAGTCTGAAGATGGGATCTGACCTGAAATGTCACTCATTCTTTTTCTCGAAAGATGCTGCCTGACCTGCCTCAGTTGGCTCCTCTTGTAGCTCGTTCCATGTACCTACGACCCTCTATGTGAAAACAAGAGAACAAATGTGTGTATACCAGGCAGTAACAGGGTAGATTTTGTTGTGAATTCCTTTGTGATTGACTGACCCCATCAACACTCACTGGAAAAGCTCAAACATGCAGAGTTGGTGCCAAAGATAGACACAACATGCTGGAGTAACTCAGCAGGTCAGGCAGCATCTCTAGAGAGAAGGAATGGGTGACGTTTCTGCAGACTGGTTAGGGATAAGAGAAGATGGCGAGCATTCCTTGCATTTTACCTAAAATCAGCCACATTACCCGAAAAATCTAAAATAAAACAAGCTGTTACATTGTGCAGCCTAGATATTAATTTCAATATTTATTATTCATCTATTACTGACCTCAGCTAAAATATTACATTGAAATTTGACTTTGAATCGAATCGTGGCAGAAATTATTGCCTCTCCAAACATTCAGGATGATTCATGATTCCTATCGAATAAGTGAGGAACCTTTCTCCCCAATTCAGATTGGAGATCTGATGTAACATGATATAAAAACATGAATTAGAAGCAAGCTGTTATCCTTCACGTTTGCTCTGCCATTTATTAAGATCATGACTGATCTGATTGTAATTCACCCACCTCCTCATCCATCACCTAATTTATTGTTGTGTAAGAAGGAACTGCAGATGCTGGTTTAATTTGAAGATAGACACAAAAAGTTGGAATAACTCAGCGGGACAGGCAGCATCTCTGGAGAGAAGGAATGGGTGACGTTTCTGCAGACTGGTTAGGGATAAGGGAAACTAGAGATATAGACGATGATGTGGAGAGATAAAGTACAATGAATGAAAGATATGCAAAAAAGTAACAATGAGGAAGGAAACAGGCCAATGTAAGCTGTTTGTCGGGAGAAAATGAGGCACTAGTGCGACTTGAGTCTTGATTCACTTATCCCTAATCAGCCTGAAGAAGGGTCTCGACCCAAAACAACACCCATTCCTTCTCTCCAGAGATGCTGCTTGTCCCACTGAGTTACTCCAGCTTATTTATAGTTGCTGCTTCCCCTGACCTTTGAAGAATTCTAAAGACTCGCAATCCTTTGAAAGTAACATTTTTCGCTCAGTTCTTGTTTTAAATGGGAAATCATTCAGTTAAAACAGTGATCCAATCTCCATCAAGAGGAAACATCCTCTCCACTTTCAGTTATGCTTTTATCAATCAGGTTTTCTCTTATTCTTCCACACTCCAGCAAATATAAACCTACCTTGTCCAATCATTTGTCACAAGGGAATCTGCCTAATCCATGCCTTGGGTGAGTAATCTTTCTCTGAACTGTGTGCAATACTTCTTTAAACAAAGAGATCAATACTGCACACAGAACTCCAGAAATGGTCTCGGACCAATTCCTGTTCCACACAGTTGCTGTTCAACTCACTGAGTTCCCTCCCGCTCCACCCCTTCCCCGGGCATTTTCCCTTGCAACCGCAAGAGATGCTACACTTGTCCCTTCACCTCCCCCTCCATTCCTTTCAGGGACCAAAGCAGTCCTTCCAGGTCCGACAGAGGTTCACCTGCACCTCCTCCAACCTCATCTACTGCATCCGCTGGCCTAGATGTCAGCTGATCTATATCGGTGAGACCAAGCGGAGACTTAGCGATCGTTTCGCCGAACACCTCCGCTCGGTCCGCAATAACCAACCCGACCTCCCGGTGGCTCAGCACCTCAACTCCCCCTCCCATTCCGTATCCGACCTCTCCGTCCTGGGCCTCCTCCACGGCCAGAGTGAGCAACACCGCAAGTTGGAGGAACAGCACCTCATATTCTGCTTGGGGAGTCTGCATCCTCTGGGCTTGAACATTAAATTTTCTCAATTCTGTTAACCCTTGCTGTCTCCTCCCCTTCCCACCTCTCCCTCAGCCCTTGGGGCCTGGCATTCCCTCTCTCTCTCTATCTCTCCCCCATCCAAGTCGCACTAGCTTCTCATTTTCACACTACAAACAGCTTACAATGGCCTGTTTCCTTCATCGATACTTTTTTGCATATCTTTCATTCATTGTTCTTTATCTCTCCACATCACCGTCTATATCTCTCGTTTCCATGATCCCTAACCAGTCTGAAGAAGGGTCTCGACCTGAAACGTCGCCTATCTCCTTCGCTCCTTAGATGCTGCTGCACCCGCTGAGTTTCTCCAGCCTTTTGTGTATCGTCGAATAGATTGTATGTTGCTCTCTACTTTTCAAAGAACCCCTTCAACTATTTCATTCTGTTAGCATTCCTGGACATGTACATGTATAAAGGTATATTAGATCTCTCCACGTTTCGGAGCTCTGTATTCTCTCATCGTTTGTACAATATGCTTGTTTTATTACTTTTCTTTCTGGAAAAATTGACAAATTTACATCCCCCACTTTATGCTCCATTTTCCAGATCATTGCCCTCATACTTTAGTCTTCATCGTCACCATTTGTCTTCATCGCAATTTACTTTTCTATCAATCCAAGTGCCAACAACAAATTTATCAACCATACTTTCATACGTCATTTATATAAATTGTAAAAAGTTGAGGGACCGTCACATATCTTAAAGGGCATGCCCCACTTTGGCAATATTTCAGTGGACTGCCGGCGACTGTCAATTTTGTGGCACTCGCCTCAAAAACCGGGAACTGGGTGATCAAACCTGCCGACAAGGGAGGTGCCCTGGTAGTCTGGTGCATTGATCTCTACAAGGCTGAGGCCACGCGCCAACTCTCAGACACCTCCTCCTACTTATCCTTGGACCATGACCCCACAGACAAGCACTAGGCCACTATCTCTAGCACCATGGTTACACAAAAAACTGGAGAAACTCGGCGGGTGCAGCAGCATCTAAGGAGCAAAGGAGATAGGCGACGTTTCGGGTCGAGACCCTTCTTCAGACTGACTTCATCAACTCCGGCTCCCTGCCCTCTCAAGCCTCCAACCTCATCGTTCCCAAGCCCCTCATGGCCCGATTTTACCTTCTCTCCAAAATCCACAAACCTGACTGTCCTGGCAGACCCATTGTTTCTGCCAGTTCATGTCCTACCAAACTTATTTCCTCATACCTCAACTCTATCCTATCCCCCCTGGTTAAATCCCTCCCTACCTATGTTCAAGCCACCTCACATGCACTTCATCTACTCCAGGACTTCCCTTTTCTAGGCCCTTCATTCCCTCATCTTCACCATGGATGTCCAGTCACTCTACACCTCCACCCCCCACCAGGAGGGTCTCTAAGACCTCTGTTTCTTCCTTGACCGCAGAACCAACCAATCCCCATCTACTGATTCTCTCCTCCGCCTAGCGGAGCTGGTCCTTACCCTTGATAACTTTTCGTTTGACTCCTCCCATTTCCTCCAAATACAAGGCGTAGCTATGGGCACGTGCATGGGCCCCAGCTATGCCTGCTTCTTTGTAGGGTATGTAGAACAATCCTTGTTCGAGGTGTAACGTGGCCCTGTGCTACAACAACGACTGCATTGGTGCTACCTCCTGCACCCACACACAACTCATAGACTTCATCCATTTCACTACTAACTTCCATCCGGCACTCAAATACATCTGGACCATTTCCAACATTTCCCAACCATTTCTTGACCTCACTATCTCCATCGCAGGTGATAGACTACTGACTGACATCCACGATAAATCCACTGACACCCATGGCTATCTGGCCTACACTTCTTCCCACCCTGCTTAATGTAAGGACTCCATCCCCTACTCCCAATTCCTCCGTCTACATCCCATCTGCAACCAGGATAAGGTGTTCCACACCAGGGCATTGGAGATGTCCTCATTCTTCAGGAAACGGGGGTTCCCCTCCTACTATAGATGAGGCTCTCACCAGGGTCTCTTCTATACCCCATGACTCTGCTCTCACTCCCCATGCCCCACTCGTTACAAGGGCAGAGTCCCCCTTGGCCTCACCTTCCACTCTACCAGCCGTCACAGACAACAAATAATCCCCTGACATTTTTGCCACCTCCAACGTGATCCCACCACTTGCCACATCATCCTATCTCGTCCCCTGTCTGCTTTCCGCAGAGACCGCTCCCTCCTTAACTCCCTGGTCAATTTGTTCCTTCCCACCCGAACCACCCACTCTCCTGGCACTTTCCCTTGCAACTGCAGGAAATGCTACACATGTCGCTCTACCTCCCCCCTTGACTCCATTCAAGGACCCAAGCAGTCTTCACAGGTGCGGCAGAGGCTCACCTGCACCTCCTCCAACCTCAACTATTGCATCCGCTGCTCTAGGTGTCAGCTGCTCTACATCGGTGAGACCAAGCGTAGGCTTGGCCATTGCTTCGCCAAACACCTCCACTCGGTTCGCAATAACCAATCTGATCTCCCGGTGGCTCAGCACTTCAACTCCCCTCTCATTGCGAATCCGGCCAAGCTGCAATGTGTCCTAATAGGATGTTTTATGTGGTTCATCTGTAGAAGTTGGTAAGAGTCATTGGAGATATGCCAAACCTCCTCAGCCTACTGAAGAAGTCGAGGTGTGATGTTCTTTTTGGCTGCAGCTTCAATATGGTTGGTCCAGGACTGGTGATATTTACGCCTACAAGCCTAGAAATCTCATCCATTTCTCCTTTCACATCAATGGTGCTGATTGGTACATTGTTAATATGGGCTAAAATATCTGAAGTTGATAACTCGCTTCCTGAAGTTGATAACTAACTCTTTCATTTTGTTGACATTGAGGGAGAGATTGTTGTCTTCTCACCATGGTACTAAGTTGTCTATCGTCTTGTTCTGCTCCATCTCATCATTGTTCAAGGTCTGGCCCACCACAGTAGTCTCATCTGAATCCTTGTAAATGGAGTTGGAGCTGACTTTGGTCACTCAGTCATGAATGTACAGGGAGTGTGGTCTTCTTCTAGGGATTGTGGTCTTCTTCTTGCGAATGAAACATAAACCAAAGGAATAGTTAGATCTCAAGCCGGGTGTTGAGCAGCCAGGTTGGTGTCTCTGCGTCAATCTCTGCCAGGCCATGAGCTCCGTTTGGTGGATGGTAGAGCGGGCACCCAGAAATGACATAGTTGGTTGTCTGTTGTTCTGCTCCGCATTCACAGGCTGGGCTCTGGCGGAGTCCCCATCTCCACATGCTGGCAATGAAATGCCCAACTCCAGTACAAAGTCTGTTGAGCTTCACCCATGCTCCTCTGGGGAGGTTGGCATTGTGCTCCTAAAGCTAACCCCCTTAGTCTAGTTCAGTAAAGCACTGAGTCAAGCACTGGTCCACTAAACCTTTTATTTTATGAAACAATGACAAATTTCCTATACGCTACCTAGCCACACCGCAGGATCGATCCTGATCACTGCTTGTCCAAGACCTGCAGCCTCGTGCAAGCAGACACTTCCAAAAGGTTATGCAGTCCCAAGCGCTCCTCCAGAAGATCGATAACGAACCTCATGGGGGTTACCTTTCATCGAACCCTGTGGGGTAGATCTACATACAGGTGGTTGCCCTTACAAACCAATCACAGATATTGATTACATTACGGTGTTATTGACAGTTCACCAACCCAATTACCAAGCATATCATTACAATGTTCCCACAGAAGCTTCTGGAAAGAAGTCAGTTGACCCAAGTAATGCAAGATTCTCCTGGGGTGTTTAAACAATTCAAACAAGGCTTCACACTTCAGCCAATCCTCAAACAGTAAGATAGATACCTTGCAACATTATTAACAGTATTTACAATCCTCCTGCAGCCAGCCTATCATGCCAATGCACTTGCAACACCTTTGGTTTTCTCTGCAAAGTGCTCATACATTTTAACAATACTGAGGACATCTGGACCTCACCTTATCTGACAGTTCAATCTAGGACCTAGACTTCTGGTACCAATTTGCAGCTCTCAGCTTTGCACAGAAATTGACCAAATAGGTTCTGCAGATGCACTGATTCTCCATTTTATACATCTGTATTTTAGTCCATATTAATAAGGTTAGACCCTGGACAGCTTTGATCTGGTAGAGGTTATGTGGTGAGAGGTTGAGAATGCACTTCTTGTAGTTACACCAATGTTATGAATTATCAAGGAGGGTGTTTTATCACCTATCCTCATTGATTGGTGTCTATGGGTCAGGAAGTCAAGGACCGAGTTGCAGACTCTTATGTCCCGCAGTTTGGAGATGGGTTTGGTTGGGATTATGGTGTTGAACGTGGAGACACCGTCATTAAAGAGGAGTTTATTTTTGTTATCTAGATTTCCTTGTTACCTACATTTCCCAGCAATGAGTGTTGAGCCAGGAAGATGTTCTTTGCCATGGACTTGTTGTGTGGTAGGCAAACTGCAGTGTATCAAGGCTGTCTGGGAAGTTGGAGATAATGTGTGCCATAACATGCCTCCTGAAGCACTTCATGATGGTGGATGACCGAGCCATTGGGAAGTGGTCATTAAGGCTTTTTGTTTTTCTTTCGTTGCTGGTCAGCACAGACTCACTGGGTGGAAGGATCTGTTTCCATGCTGTTGACTCCATGATCATAACTAGCTTTCATCCACTATTGTGCATACTTATTTATTTGATTTCGGGTTTTTGTTTCAGTTAAAGAATAATCAGTTATTTGAAGTGTGCTGCGACAAGAGGCTTGCTGCAGTAAGTATATTAATTAAAACACTGGCTGGTATTTACAAATTTAACGAGCTAAAAACATTCTGAAAATAGCCTGGTACAGTTAATTAATCTTTGTAAATTACTGATAATGTGCATATAATCTTAAAACTAATCAGGTCAAAGCTTCTCACATCAGTGGCTCTGAGCATGACCAATGCTCAGAGCCACTTATAATAGATGGAGCATGGAACAGCTCACGACATGATGCATCTGATGTTAGAAGAACAGAGAAAAATCAAAGTTGGGCAAAAATTTCACACTGCCTCGTGATTAGTTAGGAGAGCTGATGTAAACATTGGCAATGAAATTTCTGCTATCTGAGTAAGTCATTGCTTTCAGGAGACGAGAAGGCTTGGGAAAAGATCAAATAGAAAACTGGAGAGGTGGAGAAGTAAATACAAATGTGCCAGATGACCTCCATCTGTGCAGTATCACTCTATTCCTTTATAAAATTCAACACTGCTGGGGTACTGTCCAAAGAAACATCTTCTCGGTTTTAATTTATATGCCAGGGAATTGACTTCATTCAACGGATTACATAAGGTCTTTTGATGTTTGGGTCCAACAGTAACAAAGCACTGTTGCGCAAGTTGCACAATAATTGTTATTATGGGTTTATTATTATCATGTGTACCAAGATACAATGTTTTGTATGTCATCCAGATAAATCATACCATATGTTACGTTTCAGGTTGAAACCCCTAATTCCCTGACTCTCAGATTGAAGAAGGGTCTCGACCCGAAACGCCACCTATTTCTTTTCTCCAGAGATGCTGTCTGACCTGCTGAGTTATTCTAGCTTTTTTTGTCTATCTTTGGTTTAAACCAGCATCTGCAGTTCCACTTTTCTTGGGCGGCACGGTGGCGCAGCGGTAGAGTTGCTGCCTTACAGCGAATGCAGCGCCGGAGACCCGGGTTCGATCCCAACTATCGGTGCTGTCTGTACAGAGTTTGTACGTTCTCCCCGTTTCCTTGCGTGTGTTTTCTCCGAGACCTTCGGTTTCCTCCCACACTCCAAAGACGTACAGGAATGTAGGTTAATTGGCTTGGTAAATGGAAAAATTGTCCCTAGTGGGTGTAGGATAGTGTTAATGTGCGGGGATCGCTGGTCGGCGCGGACCCACTGCTGTTTCCATGCTGTATCTCCAAATTAATCTACATAAATCATACCATGGACGGGTACATCAAGTCGTGCAAACAAGCAAATAAACAGAGAGCAGAATTTAACGTGAGAGCTAGAGAAAGAGTGCAGATTAAAAAAAGTGTAAGTACCACAATGAGCTACACTGCAAGACCAGGAATTCATCGTACATAAAATGGGACACCACATTGTATTGTGTTATCAATAACAGAAGATCCTATTTTGATTGGAACTAGGCATTGGCTGCCTGCGTATCTTATGTGTTGTGCTGCATGTTGATGGAAGCACCATCTGCTAAATTAGTTCTTAGCTTGGAAGCAATAATTTTCCATTGGAGGGGGAATGGTGCATACGTCCATGTGTTCCTTAGGCATCCCTCGTTGCCATATTTTATGCGTTGGCTCTGCTCGATTTCAACAGATTGGGAACAGAGGGAATGATTTCCTTTGTGATGTAGCGATCAATCCAAATTGATTTATAGAAGAATGCATTCATAATGTGATGGCTGAGATTCACTATCCGACTGGGGGTGAGGGGGTGGAGGGGGGGGGGGGGGGGGCGGGGGCGGGAGAGGGGAATGGGAGGGTGAGAGGTGAGGAAAAAAGGATAGATAATTAATCGAGCTTTTCGTTAATTTTCTCCTTTCTCCAGTTTTCAATGCCTCAAGAGCCTGTCCCACTCGGGCGTCATTTGCGCGTCATCTACGCGACATCATTTACGCGTCACGATGTAAGACTCGCGTGTCGTGACGAGCACGTGATGCACGTATGGTGCGTATATGTGCGCATGGTGCGTGGTGACATAGGCAGTGACGTGCGGTAGCACGCGGCGCCCCAGGATATTGGGATGTACAAAATCTTCGTGCGCCATCCGCGTGACGCGCAAATGATGCCCAAGTGGGACAGCCCCTTCAGTCTTGCATGCTACTCCACCCGGTTTTTCTTCTCACAGGACAGGCTGCCCATTCCAAAAGTTCATCTAATAAACAACATGCCTGAATTAATCTGGACTCTTGGAGTACTTTTTGTATAGTGTTCATAGTTTAGAGATACAGTGAGGAAACAGGCCCTTCGGCCCACCGAGTCTGCACCGACAAGCGATCCCCGCACATCAACACTACCCTACACACACTGGGGCTAATTTTACATTTTATACATTTATACCAAGCCAATTAACATACAAACTTGTATATCTTTGGAGTGTGGGAGGAAACCGAAGATCTGGGAGAAAGCCCATGCAGGTCATGGTAAGAAGATCCAACCTCCGTCAGACAGCACATGTCGTCAGAATCAAACCCTGTAAAGGGCCTGTCCCACTTGGGCGTCATTTGGATGGCGCGCAAAGATTTTGTACATCCCAAAATCCTGGGGCACCGAACGCGACCACGCATCACTGCCTACATCAGCACGCACCATGCGCGCGTAATGCACACCATGCGCGCATCTCATGCGTGGCATGGCGCGCGCGTCGTGACGCGCAAATGATGTTGCGTAAATTACGCGCAAATGACGCCCATGTGCGACAGGCTTTAAGGTAGCAGCTCTACAGTTACGCCACAGTGCCGTCTAATATTGATAGTGATACCACCCAATTCTTTCTTCAATACTGGAAATCTTTTCTGTATTAACATCGTGATCTCCACCCCGTAATAAGAAATCCAAATATTACAAGCCATATCTTGTTTCCTATACCTCTGTCGGTTTTTTCATAAGACCACCAATGTTGTTGCTACTTCCATTTGTGGAACCCTTCAACCCAATTGTGGACACACCTTGACAGCTGTGGAGAGATGCCACGTAATATTATTTATCAGCAAAAAACACATTTAAGTGCAGAGGAAGTGAAACACAGGCAGGATATAAAATAAATAAACATTATAAGGAACAGTGCCAAAAGCTGGAGTTAATATATTTAGTATAAACAATTACTTCTCCACCCAGATAGGATTGTTAGATTTAGCCTTTTCTAATTAAGAACTTACAAAAAAATTGAACACCAAAGTTGTATGATGTGGCTTTGAAGTTGTTAGAAGATCCTCACCATCGATTTTCAGTTCAGCAGCAATACTGGCTGCCCCAGGGATCTTATTATTTTCCAGTGGGCACAAGGCCTTTCAACCCCTTATTACTCTGGGTGGTAGTGAGAATAGTAAGATTGAACGAGAACTTACCAGTTCGAAGGTTGATCTTTATTTTATGAGGAGTCGAAGTGAGGGATTTCGTGAAGAGCCCGCCGGCGCGCATGCTCGACATACTTCAAAGTAGCGGCGTGGAATCACAGAACCAACAATAGAAATGACTTTGCATAGTATGATTGAATTGACTAAGATTACCAGATGAAGGTGATTGAGGGTTGGGCGAGGAGGGCACGAAATCCCTCACTTCGACTCCTCATAAAATAAAGATCAACCTTCGAACTGGTAAGTTCTCGTTCAATCTTACTATTTCATTTCGGAGTCACGTGAGTGACTTCGTGAAGACTTCAAAGCTTCTGTGATTACACGCCCTGGACCACGTCCATGCTGGCACACCACTACCAGGGATGGATGGGAGGAACAAACTTGCTCAACAGTCCATACTGCAAAACAAGAGCATATTTATTAATAACAAATCAAACCCCTCATACGGGGACATCTCCACGTTCTTGACCTGCATTCAGCACGGCTTCTGCGAACTGTAGAGGAGCAGCAACAGGCTTGTTATAAAAACGCTGGAATACATCTTCATTAGCCCATCCTGCGGTGGGGAGAATTTGGTCCATGGGCACCTCCATGACCCTCGCCGCTGACGTCGATGCAGCCCTGGTGGAATGAGACTTGAACACATTAGTGTCGATACCTGACTTACCCAAGACGACTCGAAGCCACCTGGATATCGTCTGGACTGTCACTCGATGATGAGGTCTCTTATGAGTGACAAGCAGGTATCTCTCCATTCCTCTGATGCGTGCCGTCACCTTGACATAGTGGCGGATATGTGAGGCTAAACATAGCCTAGCATCTGCGGGGTATGCCGGGAACTTCAGCTGCAGCCCTGTGCACCCAGGTCTATGCTGCTTTAGTAGCTCGTCAATGAAAAAGACTACTTCTTTGGGGGTAGACGTCATTCTGTCGACACGAAGTTTGTGTAGTGTCTGTACCCTCTGAGCTGAAGTCAGCGCTAGTAACATCACCAGCTTCATGGTGAGTTGGTCCAGTTGGAGCCCTTCCATGGGTGACCACGTCCTGAGCAGGGTTAATACGTCCCTGACATCCCAGGTGATATTATAGCGTGGTGTAGGCGGATTCATATTGAATATACCCCGCATGAGTCTGGACACTAGCCTGTTGGATCCTACCTCCAAACTGAGGTAGAATGATAGCGCACTTCTGGCGCTGTTGATGGCACTGTAACTTAAGTGTTCATCATGGTGCAACCCCGCGAGGAATTCCAGGACGTCGGTTATTGTCACGTCATCGTACGTGATGCGAGAGCGGCTGTAGTAGGCTTCCCACTTCTTAATATGCGAGCGGTATCTTCGCCTTGTAGACTCTCGACACGACGCCCCGATGGTATCCATGGTCCGAGCCGAGAGGCCGTATTGGACTAACGGCCTGTTCAGAACCTGCAAGCCAACAAATTTAAATAGCCATGGCAGGGATGCGGCTCCCCTGAGACAGGGTGAGTAACCAATTGTTGGCAACCCTTCAAAAGGACCCAAGGTTCGTTGAGCATGTCAAAGACCACCGGATACCAAGGCTGGGTGGGCCAGTCGGGTATAATAAGGATGCCCTTGGCAGCATCTGCCTGAATCTTTCCCAATACCTGACTGATGAGGCAAAACGGGGGGAAGGCATAGAAAAACCACTTCCCCCAGTCCAGCGAGAATGCATCTAGCGCTATAGCCCCAGGATCTGGTTCTCATGAAACGTAGGTTGGTACCTGATGGTTCAACCGTGACGCAAAGAGGTCAATGTCCGGTTTACCAAATTCGGCTGTGACTTTAGAAAAGATCTCAGGATGCAACATCCATTCATATTGTCATTAAATTTGCGTGACCTGGTGTCCGCCACAGTATTAAGCTCACCTGGCAAATAGGTAGCTGAAATCCAAATGTCTCTTTGAACACACCAGAGCCAAATTGAGTTTGCCAATTTGTCACACGAAACTGACCTGGTACCACCCATATGGTTTAAATATGCTACTGCTGTGGTGTTGTCTATTTGGAGACGGACATGTGCTCCAACAAGCTTGGAACAATACGCACGAAGTCCGTGGAATGCTGCCAGCAACTCCAAATAGTTAATCCCTTGAGTTAACAACATCGTTGATTCAAGGGTGTTCCATCTGCCATCACAACTAGAGCAATTATTCGTGGCTCCCCAACCATTGGAGCTTGCATCAGTTTGCAAATATACCACCGGATTAGCTTCCCTAATAGGCTTGAATGAGCTGCTAATGTGACACACCCACCATTGCAACTCATTTATCGCTTCGGGCGGCAGCTGCATGGACCGATCATAATGACCAGCGTTCTGTTTTAACGCTGCAATTTTAGCTCTTTGCAAATTCTGATAATGCAAAGGTCCATATCGCGCTGCCGGAAACAAAGCTACCAGCTTCCCAATTATTGTAGCTAAGTGCCGAATCGATGGTATATTGGTGCGGATTAAATCTTGACACACCTGGGTAACCTCCTCAATCTTGTTAATTGGAATGGTAACCCTCATGCTTATAGAGTTCACCGTGAACCCTAGGTAATTAATCACCTGGGCAGGGTAGAACTTTGATTTCTCTGGATGGACAATAAACCCCAATTGTTGAAATATATTGACAGCAGCTGCAACACCCTGTTCAGCCAATTCCAGGGTGTGGCCCACAATTAAGATATCATCTAAATAGGCCATAACTATATGGTGTCGTTGTCTCAAATAAGCCATAATTGGCTTCACTAATTTAGTGAACAATCTAGGGGCTGTGGTGAGCCCATTAGGCAAAGCCTTGTACTGCCAGAGTTGCCCCATCCAGATGAATTTCAAAAACCTTCTGTCACATTTCTGGACGGATACGGAATAATATGCGTCTTTTAAATCGATGCATGCCATAAAGCAACCATGAGAAATCAATGATTTGGCTGTTTCAAACGTATCCATTTTAAAATGAGTATATGTTACAAAAGTATTCAAACGGGTTAGATCAATAATGACACGACAACCTCCATCCTTCTTAGGTCTGGTGAATATGTTCGAAACAAATTCAACTGGCTCATGCACCACTCTCTCAATCACTCCTTTGTGCTCAAGACTTAACAGTCCTTATAGCCGGCTGCCTGTTCTGCAGCAGATAATTTAAACGTTCGAGCGGGCATGTGCTGGGATGGAGGAATGTCGCCATTAATAAACTCAATTTTATGCCCCTGAATATTCTGCAACACATACTCGTCACCAGTAAAATTACCCCATGCACCCAAAAACCACCGAAGGCGACCACCAACATGTGAAGTTAAACAGAGAGAAAAGAGAGAACCAGATCCCCTCACCTCCGTGGTTACCGGCAGTCCTTGACACGTGTGTGCGGACGTGGAGGTGCTGGGTTGGCTTGAGGGCGCGGCGTCTTCGTTTTCCACCAGGGTCTCTGCCGACCCTGTCCTAAAAAAGACCCCTGGTGCTGGGTCTGATGTTGCTGTCGTTGTGGAGCTTGAGGGTGGGTCCTCGTCGAGGTACTAGCAGACCCTCGTGATCGAATGTATGGAGACTTTGAGCCTGACGGTGTGGGGGCACTCTGAGGGCGCATGATCCCCACCGTTTTGGCTTGCTCGTCAAGCTCCTTGACTCTCTTCGAGAGGTCCTCCCCAAAGAGCTGACAGGGCGGGGGCGGCGGCGGTGGTTTGCACAATCCTGCAAACTTCGGATTGAGCGCTGGGCGGATGCTGGTTTTGCGAAACCCGTTAATTTCGTGCTGGGTCGCGCACAGGAGGGCCAGGGCATCTTCCTGGTCCAAATTCAATTCGTCCCCGTCCACCGACCGCACAAAGGCGGTAATACCGGCCGTGAGGAGCTTCAGGATCCGCTGCAGTTTTACCTCCTGTTGACGGATAGCCGCACTGATGTTGCCCCATATCGGCGTATTGACCACAGGCACGTTGAGGGAGTTGCAATTGGATGGAGCCTTGTGACGGCTCATTGCCTGAATGAGGACTTCTTCCTGTAGTTGCTGGTTGTTAAGAAAGTCCACAGTGGCTGCCAGCTTCGTGTTTAAAGGAAGTCCAGATGAATGTGGGGCCGCAAATTTGGTCGCCACATCCAGAAGATCCTCCGCTGGTACCTCCACCGGAGGTGGTATGGAATCCACCAAAACCTCCTCCTCCTGCTGCTCCAGGCTGATGGTAGAGGCTGGTGACGACGCCCTGTGCCTGTGGCTGCCCTGCTGTTGTTGGCTTTGAAGCAGGAGCTCCAGCAGCCGCTCCATACGGTCAATACGCCCTTCACCCTGAACACTCAGGTGGTCGGAGTCCTCCGGCTCTGAAAAGAAAACCGGGCTCCTATCATCGGCCCGCACCTCATCGAGGCCCTGCCGGTGCCGGTAGTTGTCGCTAACAGCCGCCGAGGCGAAACTGCGCGATTCCCGCGCTTGCGTGTTCAACCGCCTCCGTTTAGCGGGAGCTGACGCCGCTGCCACTAAGGGCACTTGCAGCGTGGTGTCGGCACCAGCCGAAGCATGGCTACCTGAAGCCCGCGCATGCTTTCCGGCCGCCCACATCGTGGACCTTGCCGACGCATGGTCTCGCCCACCCATCCATGGGGGGCTCGGCGACCGTGACGAGACCCGACTCAACCGACCCGTCCCGGCGTCGAGAGTCGGGGTGTGCCGGCTGGACCTCACAGTCGCCCCGGGTCTCACCCTGGAACCTGACCTCTCCTCCGTGTCAGGCAATGCCTTAGCCCTGGCAGGGTTAGGCTTCTGGGCTCCTGCTCTGCCCCTTCTCGGGGGGCTGAGTGGAACGGGCCGTGCAGCCGCACGCCCCCTGCTCGAGGTCGCCAGCGAGCCCGCTGACGACCTGACTGCCATGGCAGGGTCCCCCTGCTCTGGCGGCACACCACACTCCTCCTCGTCGAACTCCTCCGAGCTGTGGTGTGCTGGTGGATCTGGACCTGTAAACACAGGGCTTACCCACATCTCCGCCTGAGTCCCGGCCTGCACTGCAGGTACTGCCGATGGTAAAGGCCCCGGAACTGTTGACCGGCGAACTCGTCCTGACGTCCTCCGGCCCTTCGAACTCCCATCCATGTCCTTGCTGCAAGACATAACGAACAACAAGGACCACCAACTAAAGGTGGAATACTCACCTCCGTGGCCCCTTATGAAGGGCTGGCGAGGAGCGCGCTCCACCGCCAGCCGTCGCAGCAACGCGTTACGACGATATGTCGAGCATGCGCGCCGGCGGGCTCTTCACGAAGTCACTCACGTGACTCCGAAATGAAATAGGAAGGAGCAGTGGGGAGTTCAAGAATAATCATCCAAAATTACATGAGTTGTGTTCCCAGTTCTGAGCCGTGAATTGCACTTGCAGACTCCTTTTAAATTGAGATATTAAAGTCTGATAGCACTTAAATTTAACGCACTCTGATAAACCATGCCCTGCTTTCTCAGTTTCAGTTTCATTTTAGTTTATTGGCACGTGTACCGAGGTACAGAAAAATGCTTTTGTTGCATGCCATCCAGTCAGCAGATAGACAATATGTGATTACAATCGAGCCATTTACAGTGTATAGATACTGGGAATAACGTTTAGTGCAAGGTAAAGCCAGCAAAGTCCAATCAAGGATAGTCCGAGGATCACCAAAGAGGTAGATAGTAGTTCAGCACTGTTCACACATCTATACCTTTTGCATGATGGGAGAGGGGTGCAGAGGCAGTGGCCAGGGTGCGACTCGTCTTTGATTATGCTGCTGGCCTTACTGAGGCAGCATGAGGTATAAATGAAGTCAATAGAAGGGAGATTGGTTTGTGTAATGGTCTGGGCTGCGTCCACAATTCACTCTTGGGGTGGTTGGAATAACCACTGCAGTAGGAGATATCATTATCATACACTCATCCCTGCAAGTCTGATTCATCATAACAAGTGCATAATCACATTTCTTTCTTGCTGTACTTCAACATGGAAAGCAGTATAATCAGGTTCCTGTCTAGGAAAATCAATTTTCACCGATGTAGCACTGAACAAAAGCAAGTGAACTATATTATTATATTTCCTATATTAATTATATTGAAGGAATGGGTGATGTTTCGGGTTGAGACCTTTTCTCAGACTTCTTTCCAGAGGTCTGAAGAAGGGTCTCAGCCCGAAACATCACCCATTCCTTCTCTCCAGAGATGCTGCCTGTCCCGCTGAGTTACTCCAGCTTTTTGTGTCTCTCTTCGGTTTAAACCAGCGTCTGCAGTTGCTTCCTACACAAGAATTTAACATTTTAACGTAATATATTCTCCAATGTCCAGTCAGCAGAGTCATGAATTTTACTTTGGAGTCGCGTGAGTGAGTACGTGAAGAACCCCGTCCAGCCGCACGTGCATCATTACGTCAGACTCTTTCATGCAGGCGACTGGTGGAGCAGCGGAGCTCCTCCAGCGGTAAGTGCTATTCCCTTCCTGTTGCAGGTCTCCTGCAGGAACCTCAGAGGTTTTTGCGGGATGTTTGCGACGGCCGACGAGGGAACCAGCTAAGGGCTGTGGGGAAACCCTGGTCCGACCGCGGAAGCGGGGAGCTGGCGAATGTCGGGTATCGCGATAGGAGTCACTGATAACACGGTCAGTGACTCTAGATGTTGGGTTCCCGGGGAGGGGAAACCCGAGAATATGCGGTTTCCAGACCGCAGTAGTCCCCAGGAGATGGGGTTAAACTGACCTGAACGGTCAGCCCGGGTGCCGGGAGGGTTACCGCGGGTATGTATATATATATATGGATTCCCGGGGAGGGGACATTCAGCAGCAATGTGGTTCCCAAACCGCAGTCATCCCCAGGATATGGGGACAACTGACAGAAAATGGTCACTACAATAAAGAAAGATGTTGGGAGGTTTTCCCCTCCGGGAATGAACCTAAAGACACTCCTACAGCAGGAGTTGGGTCAGCGCGGGTTAATGTGAGAGTCCGCGCCAGCAGTAAAGTTTATGACAGTGTCAGCCTATTGGAGAGGCTGTGCCAGCAGCACCTTTGTTCAGGACTGCTCGAGGGGGATGCCAAGGTATGGCAGGCTAGCCTATTGGAGAGGCTGTGCCAGCAGCGCCTTTTGCTCAGGGCTGCTCATGGGGATGCCAAGGTATGGCAGGCTAGCCTATTGGAGAGGCTGTGCCAGCAGCACCTTTGCTCAGGGCTGCTTTATGAGAACGCCAAATCTATGGCAAATACTAGCCTATGGGAAAGGCCGCGCCAGCAGCACCTTTGTTCAGGGCTGCTTCATGGGCGCCAGCACTATCTTGTTCAGGGCTGCTTCATGGGAATAGGCTGCTTAGTAGGGTATTCCATTTACAGTGATCATGGGGGATGAGGAGGCATTGCTAGGATAAGGCAATATAACAGATTGATGCAAAAAAGCATTCAAAGAGGACTATTCACAGTTCAAAAACCGTATGTATGTGCTAAAATCCACCGTTAAGTCTCAAACTATATTTGAGAAATTGGGCTCCTCCATCCAATTAGATTAAGTTGCTTTCAAATAGACTTGTAGGACATTGGGATTTACCTTTAGCTATTCAATTGGTCGTTGACGCCGGCCTGGACAACAGATTACAGTCAATAGACTCCTGTAACAGCTTTGTTGTTATAAAACAGCCTTCTAGTCGTTAGACTAATTGGCAATAGTATAGATGGGATTCAGCTGTGCAAGTAGGAGAAATGTTATCTTGATAAATGGTAAACTATAAAGTGCCATGTAGGTCATTGTTAACACCAGCTGAAGTTAATAAAGTCACAATGATGGACAAACGGTATTCATTACTGCTCCAGTAGTTGTTAGGTAAATATATCATTATATTGCAAAATGGTGCTGATGGCACTAAATGGGGAAATTGCGCCAGCAGCGCCTTGTGGCGGGCCTGCTTAATGTCCCTCATGTAGGAGCATGCCGCGTCAGTATTAGTCTGATGCCGGGTCCATGGCAAAGTTGGCGTATTGCTGAAGCTGCGCCAGCAGCACCTTGTAACAGGGCTGCTTAATGTCTTCCTCATGTAAGAGGAGAGCATGCGGGACCAATATAGTCTAACGTCGAGTCTGAGGGTATAGACATAGAGCATGCCCAAGGGATGCAGGGCACGTGCCAGAGGTCAATGCCTGGCAGCAAGGTTGCCATACCAACACATATGCAGTGAACGCCGCTATCAGGGGGAAATTAGAGCTGGCCGCCGAATCTTCTATTCAGGTGAGACCTTTCCATAGGCAAAACCTGGAGGACGAAGCACAAGCTATTGGAATGAGTAAGGTTTCATAGTTTCGGTGACAACGCACCCCATGTCTTCATCGGCAGTAAGCGGTTCACTGAAGCTGGTGGCAGCGTGAAAGCTGGCCAGAGGTTCCACGCACTCTACCTGTACTACTCTACAACTAAGGGACCACTTACAACTTGGTAAGGTGTACACTTAAGTTATACAATACAAATGATTGAGACATTATCATCTATTTTGAGGGGTCTAACCATGTAAAAATGGACAATACTAGCATTCCAAGCAGGTTAGAATTAGGCAGGCTCAGTATGGGGGCCAGGATTGTCTTGCAAGACTGGCTCGGAAATCGGGGTACAGTTTCCGTTTACGGCAGGCGCAAAATTACGAATATCATCTCGAGTTTGGAGGTGGAGCAGATTTGCATGACTTACCAATTCTTCTCTTATTGGTATCAACTATCTATAGACCCTACGGGCATTGTATGGGTTAAAGAGTGATTGAGCAAATATGCATATCTGCATGCTCAACTTCATGTTGATACATTATGATGGTGGCATATGTTAGTTACATGGGTGCAATCAATGAAAGACCCCTGGAATGGTTACATAATCTCGTTTGCCACAGGAGAATCATCAAGTATAGGTCAATGGCAACACAGAATTGGTGTTGAATCACACTGCATTATGAAACTCTGGTTAAATGGAACAACAAATATAGATATGTTGTTTTCATGCTTATTCACTGGTTGCAAAATGTGTGGCATAACAGTGGCGAAAGATACATTCTCACTACAAGGAGAAGGAAGGTCTTTTATGGCTCCCTCCATTTGGCTTCATCAATAAAGCCTTCAAATAAAGTCATTAAGAGGCCGCTTTTGGTTCCTATTGTGTGATTGTCTTATGCAAATTGATTCCCGATTTGTCGGGAATAATAATATAACCTTATATGGTTATTTTAAATGTAACTTTGCTGGTTCAGCCTGAGGCTTGGGAAATAAGCCATTGCATGAAACACTCACATTATGTTCTGCAGGTTAATAAACTGCCCTAAGGCTTGGGTTGTTATATCTATCCTTCTATGTGTTCAAAATGCTTGGATAGCACCAAAAAGCAGGATTTTTCTTTTCCAGGAGATGAAAGAGTTGTTTCATGTTCATGTTACATTGAAAATGGTATAATTTGCTAACGTTTGGAGTTCATGTTAAATGATCTTTTGTTAATTATTGAGTTGTACTGCCATTCTCATTGAGAACGTGCTTTCTCATTGAATTGGCTGTAGCAAACAAGACCCATTCTGTCGGGTTCACACCGGATATCAAGTTTTCAGGATATCTTCAACACAAGGTCTCCCAGGACCAGTACAATGCCGTATGGAATGCTGACATTTGTGAACATTATTTCACCAGGAGGCTCCAGCTACATCCTTAAATTGGCTGGAGTTCATTAGGTAGTTATCCTTCTGGTGCTGGTTTAGTGCAGCATCTTCAGTCGCTGCATAATTGCGACGGTACAGGATGATTACATCTGTAAATAGTAATATATAATATTTTATGTTATAAATACTTGAGCAGACCAGAAGGGGTGTTGGGTCTTAAAATAGTCACAGACACGCCAGGGAACCTTTGGTAACTTAGCACACATATATACAGCAATACGACAAGGTCACCAAGAGCCTTAGAGGTTCTCAACTAGCAATGTTGTTAGTCACAAAAAACTTAGAAGAACATATTTGTTCGGGCCACTCCAGATGATAAAATGGAGTTTACGTTATGTAGGAATGGATTCTGATTCCAGATCTCATTCCACCAGGGCTGCTACAACGTCAGCAGCAGGGATATTTATGTTCCGCTGGACCACATCCTTATGGCTGCAGCATGGTCCAACGAACAAATCTCCAAACATTTATAATAACCCATTGCTGAACCAGGGGTATTTGTCAGCTCTATTTACGTTATGGTTATACTTTCCATCTGGGTGAGAGATGGAAATATCATTACTTCATTTAAACAGCATCAGCGTGTTTTAAATGTATGTCATGACTGTATGCATTATGAATGTTTTCTTTCGTCAATGAAGCAGTTGTGGTTGTGTATACTCGTTTCACACGGCATGAAATCACAGAGCTTTGAAATCTTCATGTAGTCATTCACATGACTCCGAAGTAAAATGGTAAGATTAAATGAGAAATTACCAGTTTGAAGTTTGATCTTTATTTTATTAGGCATTACGATGAGGGATTACGTGCCCTCCGCTCCCAACCATCATAAATATCATCTGATAGTTCTAGTCTTTTGTTTTCTTACCAGTATACTTCAGTCACTATTACCTGTGATTTCACACCGCTGCTTTGAAGATTGATGCACGTGCGGCTGGATGAGGTTCTTCACGTAATCCCTCATCGTGACTCCTCATAAAATAAATATCAAACTTCAAACTGGTAAGTTCTCATTTAATCTTACTATTATATATTATAAATAATTTCGACAATTCACACTTGCGGCATTGAATATCGAGTACTGCTATTAAAATTAATGAATAGGGGATAAATTTAAAACAGCCCAAAGCCAATGTTTTAGCATTGGTTTTTGCTCAAAGTGTATATTCTGTGTAGTCATTATTGATTTTTTTACAATTCAAAAGTTATTTTCGAAACTGATGAAATGTTGACCCTGACATTTCTCAGGCTGTATGTAACCAATGCACAATGAAAGTAAATGCACTGATGGCAAACTTGGTTCTGTTAATCTTTTACGCTGCAGGGTCAAACAAATTGCCACATCAGAGAGTATGCAGCAGCAGTTTTATACCATCCCAAC
This sequence comes from Raja brachyura, assembly GCA_963514005.1. The sequence goes on along the minus strand of OY740800.1, from coordinate 13,769,346 downwards.
GTGGTTTCAAAGCACCAATCATAGGTTTGTGGAACTATGTTGACCTTTAAGATCGCCCGGTCACCCAGGAGATGCAAGCACCATCCAATCTGGCAGAGAGGCGGAGGATGTCATGTTTCATTAACCATCTGTACACACTTTAGCTGAAATTATGGCATTAGTCACAGTATCCAGTTCTCGGGGAGAGGAAAAAATGATTCACTGCCTGCAAATTGTACGTATTAACTCTCAATGGGGAGTTTTTATGTATAGGAATTGGGTGAGAATGGGATGGTTATTATAATCTCCATACCTGACCAGGTCATCAAGCAGTTGATTCATGCCCCATTGTATCAGGCACCGGAAGGTTACTAGAGGTCATCTTAACGGACATCTTGTCCTTATATCATTTGATCTATCTCCTACAGTCAGAGGCTGGGGAAAGACAAGATAAAAATATATAAAATTATGAGAGGCATTGATCAAGTAGACAGTCAGAACCTTTTGCTCAGGGTAGAAGTGTCAAAGACTAGAGGGCATTGCTGCAAGATGAGGGGTGGGGGGGTGAAGTTTAAAGGAGATGAGCGGGGCAGATTTTGTTTTATTCAAAGAGAATTGAGCGCCTTGAGCGGGGTGACGGTGAAGGAAGAAACAATAGTGCCATTTAAGAGGTACTTTAGGCAGGCACATGGATATGCCTAATAGAGGGATATGGAAGATAGACACAAAATGCTGGAGTAAATCTACAGGACAGGCGACATTTCTGGAGAGAAAGAATGGGTGACGTTTCGGGTCGAGACCCTTCTACAGATAGATCAGACCCCAGGGATGCTGCCTGTCCCGATGAGTTACTCCAGCATTTTGTGTCTAACTTTGGATTAAACCAGCATCTGCAGTTCTTTCCTACCCACAGTGGGATATGGATCGTGGAGGAATATGGATCAGGTGAAAGCAACAGTGATTAGTTTAACATGGCATCATATTTGGCACAAACATTGAGGGTTGAAGTGCCTGTGCCTGGTCTGTGCTGTTCCAGGTTTAGTGTTCTATACTACAAAGAATAAACTTTAAAGTATTAATAAGTGGTATATACTAATATGTAAATAGCTGTCCGTATAAGATGGTAAAAAATATGAGCAGGAGTAAAACAATCCGCTACTCAATCCCTTCAATAAGCTCACCGTTGATTTGATTCTTGCCTTATTCTATTTTCCTGTCTTTTCCCTCCCATCAGTGACTTCCCAGCTGTCCAAAGATCTCACCCTTGTCATTTATTGATTCAACTGTCTCGGGTAAAAAAGATCTTGACAATTTTGCAGCACTTGCAATGAATTATGATCGTAACATATAATTTTGGTTCGTCAGTGTCTTATCATTTGCCATATGTTGAAAGGACTGGATTCTTAATGTTTAGGTTTATTTCAGGTTCTCTTAAAGATCATTATGATTTCCTATATTTTTAATTTGTTGTTATACTCTCTCACTTGACACCAAGAAATGACCGAGAACGCTGGATACACAAAGTCTGGGAGAATGCACCATTCCAGCAGTGATACTGAAGACACAGCACTCCAGAAGTAGTTCTGCCAAGTTGCTCTAATACAGTAAAAGCACAGGTATCTCCCAACCATGTGAAAAGGTATGGCTTTTTCAGGCATGGTGGTGCAGTGGTAGAGTTGTTGCATTATGGCACCAGAGACGCAAGTTTGATCCAGACTATGGGTGCTGGCTGTCTGGAGTTTGTATGTTCTCCCTGTGACCATGTGGGTTTTCCCCGGGTGTTTCGGTTTACACCCACACGCCAGAGATGTACATATTTGTATGAATGAATACTTTATTGTCACATGTGACGAGTCGCAGTGCCATTTATTGCTTATAGTATGCAAATAGTCACCAATAGTCACAAGTTACAAAGTATCCCACACCAGGTCCCCCTTGTTCTTCCTTCCCTTCCCACCCCTATACCAGGTCCCCATTGCCCATTGTTCTACAACCCCCCCCCCCCCCCCCCTCATGAATGCCCCTCCCCCACGCCAAGCCCTCCATTGTTCCTTTCCCCGGCAGCGGCGTCCTCACCTCCACATGGTCCATCCTCGTCTGTCGGTCGGCGCCATCATCGACCGCCGCACCGACCTCTCCACTATCACCACCGAGTCCTCTCTGGATGCCTCCGTGGTGCCAACCCAGGCCCCAGCCGCGGGTTCTGTCGACCCAGGCTCCGGGTGGACTCCGTCAGCTGCGTACTAATTGGGCAATTGTAGGTTAGTTGGCTTTGGCAAAGATTGTAAATTGTTTCTTGTAGTGTAGGACAGTCCTAGTGTATGGGGATGGCTGGTCTGTGCTGTCCTGGTGGGTCGAAGGGCCTGCTTCCGCGCTTTATCTCTAAAACTAAAGCTAAAAGCCTGTTCACATGAAGCAGGATGAATCCCATCCAGCAAATTACCAACTAGTCAATCTACTTTCAGTTGCCATTAATCTGCTTACCAAACCCCCCTTGATGTTCATCAAGACTACTCGGCTCCAGAGATCAACACAGCTTTGTTTCAAAGGTGGACAATAAAGCTGAAATCCAGAGGTGAGATGAGAGTGACAATCCCTTGACAAAGGTAGCATTTGATGGAGTGCAGCATCTAGGGCCCATGGTAAAGCTGACATCAAAGATGGAACATCCAAGGAGTCATGCCTTGCATAGAGGAGGAAAGCTGTGGTTGTCAGAAGGTAATCTGTCCCAAGGCAACTTGCAGAACTTCCTCACGGCATATCTTAGGGCCCAACCATCTCTTGGAAAAAGCACGAGACCATAGATGCTGGTTTACAAAGGAAAGATACAAAATGCTGGAGTAACTCAGTGGGTCAATTTACACCTAATCAATCCACTAGCTACCTAATTCACAACTCTCTAATCCTTTGCCTCACACCTTGTGTGTGTTCATCTCTGCCCTTTGTCCAACCATTCGCCTCTCAAATCGTTGCTTCATGTTCACCCTCACGCAGTGGCGGACTGGCCAGGGTGTCAGCTTGCCTGATGGCAAGTGGGCCCCTGATGAAGTGGGCCCCCTATATCAAGTGGGCCCATGATGAAGTGGGCTTCCTTTGTCTCCTGGCAACCAATATTATTAGACCCAGTCCGCCACTGCCCTCACGTATGTTCACCTATGACCAGCCATGCTTTGCACTGCCCATCCACGCTTCTCAGTGTCTTTCCTCCCACCCCTGTAATCGGTCTGAAGAGAGGCACCGATACAAAACATCACCTACCCATGTTCTTCAGGGATGCTGCCTGACGCGCTGAGTTACTCCTGTACTTTGCATCTTAATGAAGCACTGGTTTAGTAACAGGTGGAATATTGCCTTCAACTCTGGTCAATGGACTTTAGGAACGATGGAGGAAGGTACCAAATAGATTTTCCAAAATTATTCCAAGATGAAGGAATGATGTTATGCAGAAGGGCTGGAGACTGGGATAATGCTCCTCAGACTGGAGCAAAATGAGAGCAACCGTGATAGAGATATCTAAAAGAATGATGAGTCTAAGCAGGGTAGGTGGGCAGAAACTGCCACCATTAGTGATAGAAAATTGTCTGGCACTGAAATTCATTCCGTTACCTTTGGTGAAGTATATTTCTGAGGCAGAGCTCAATACTCTGACGCTGCAACATGGCCCATTTAGTGTGACTAGATGCCTTCATAAGTCTTCATAAAGATTGATAACCAAACGCCACAACCAGTACGGTCCAAGTTCATTGAAAGATCAAAAATATATATATATTTTTTTTTAAGTCCGGCTTCTGATTGTCCTTGGTCTTTGCCTGCAGCTTTACCGTTCCTGATGGGCAGGAAGAGAACAAGACGATCTGACACTTTATTTTTACATGGCTTGCTCCAGGTGTAGTCACTCAAGTGGATTAAAAAATTGGCTATAGGGGCCGACACATTCAATTTGTGATTTCTGAAAAACCTGAGAGCTGTAAATTGGATACCATAACCTCTGTGGTGCATCTTTGAATTTATGCTTCCTCATAGTCAAGCTCTGCCTTGCAAGAAAAAGCAGAGAAAAGCCACCGCATGGTTTGAATGGGCAAATTCTGCAGTGCCAATGTGATAGCTGTAGCTAAATATTGATTGTGGCAGTGCCTCTTTAAGTGTTCATGTTATACTGTGTAGGAACTGGTTTAAACTGAAGATGGAGAACTCAGCAGGACAGGCAGCATCTCTGGAGAGAGGAATTAGTGACGTTTTGGGTCGAGACCCTTCTTCAGACTGAAGACTTGACCCGAAATGTCACCCATTCCTTCTCTCCAGAGATGCTGCCTGTCCCGCTGATTTACTCAAGCTTTTTGTGTCTATCATCGATGATATACTGACAGGGTTTCAAAGGCTGTGATCTCCAGCCCCAGAATTCTGCTCAATCACCTCAACGTGTGGATTATCTGACAGCATAACACATGAATCTTAAGCCCCCAGGATGTAACTTCACCTATACTGCCCTTTCTGCACCGTGGAATCTGTTAAAACAAGGCTGCATATTGTTGAGACTGTCTGCTGTGAAGCGCACTGGGTTGATATACACCGTGGCTTGGGAAGTCTATTGTGTTGGGAGAGTGTACAGTGGACTCACATGTGCTTTATGTCAGGACCAGCCAATGGAGTCTATTGTTTGAGATCCAAAGTGTCACAGTTCAGGCCTTGTACATTTAAAGTGCTCAAGCATTCTGCTTGCTCCAAGAACTCAGAAATCAGTAAAGGAAAACAGGTTGCAGGAGGAGTGATTGGACTATGAGTCGGTGTCTCTGTGGGTGGGGAGAGAGTGGTTTTAACAGACTGGTATTAACAGATTCCACAGTGCAGATCAGGTGAAGGCAGTTATATTCTGAGGGCTCAAGATTTATGTGTTATGCTGGGAGCAGCTCCATCCAAGACTGCAAGAAATCACAGAGAATTGTGGACGCAGTCCAGACCAAATACCTTCAGATTCAAGGAAAGTTTCTTCCCAGAGGCTATCAGGCAACTGAACCATCCTATCACCAACTCGAGAACAGTCCTGACCTGCCATCTGCCTTATTGGAGACACTCGGACTATCGTCAATCGGACTTTGCTGGACGTTATCTTGCATTAAATGCTATTCCCATTATCCTTTGTCTGTACACGGTGGACGGCTTGATTGTAATCATGTATAATCCTACCATGACTGGATAACATGCAACAAAAAGCTTTTCACTGTACCTCAACACACGTGTGTTGAAATGATCAGACTCACACATAGAGGATAGAACTCATAGTCTTTAATGCAATACTAATGGAGGGTACACCCCGTGCTTTCATTTCTGTGGTCCACATCTAAACAGAGAGAGAGAGAGAGAGAGAGGGAAAGAGACGGGCTTAAAGGGCCAGCCCAGGGTAGGGATAAAGATCTGGACTGGACTACATAAGGAATGTGTAACATGCATAATCTGTGTGGTGGAATATGTATATAGTAAAGACATACTAATCTACAATTAGTATGACAATAAACTAAACTAGTTTGCTGAAGATAGCAAAGGCAACAGATGGGTAAGTGGGAATTTGTGGATCAGATTGGGGAATTAAGGTGGGGAGAAGGAATGGTGAAGTTACACTGAGGTGAGGGGGTAGTTGAGTTTAAGAAATGTTATTTTGGGATGGGGTGACAATGAAAGGTTGGGGTTGACGAGTGCCTGAGAGGGAGCCACAGCAAGGTTAGGGCATGATTATACTGGAGAGTGGATTCATCTGGATGGATGAATGAATGAATGAACCTTGGAGTTATGTAAAAAGACTGGGTTTGCTTTCCTTGTAGCACAGTGGGCCAAGGGGGGCCTGATTAAAGTTCGTGAAATTTCATTTCGGAGTCACGTGAGTGACTTCGTGAAGAACCCGCCAGCACGCATGCGCGACATATCGTCGCTCGCATTGCAGCCGACGGCTGGAGAGGAGCGCGGCTCACCACCAGCCCTTCATAAGGGCCACTCAGGTAAGTATAGACAACCTTGAGTTGGTTGTCCTGTGTGAGTAATTGTGTTTTCTCCCACAGGGACATGGACGTAAAAAGGAGTAAGGGCCGCAGAACTTCTGGAAGGAGTTGCCGGCCACCCATCCCGGAGTCCCCGTCTACAGCGGTAGGACGGGCCGGGAAAAAGGCGCGCAAATCGGGGAGCCCTGTTATCACAGGACCCGGTTCACCGACGCAGCTGTGCTCTAGCGGGGGTCCCGCAGAGCAAGAACTCGGTACAGCGCCGGAGCAGGGGCACCCTGACTCCATTTCTCTGTCACCCACTGGGTCATTGGCGGAGACGAGCAAAAGGGACCCGCGTGCTGCCGCACGGCCCTTCTCCCTGAGCCCTCTCGAAGGAACCAGGGATAGAGCTCGACTACCTAGCCCTTCTCGGGCTGAGGTCTCACCAGGAGCCACCAGAATGTGGTCTGGTGAATCGGCGAGACCCGAATCCACTGGCAGACCAAGGAGGGCCATCATGGACTCACCACCCAGGGGGACCAGGAGGAGTCACGCGGGTGGAGTCTCGTCACGGTCACCGCTTCCCCCGCTGGGGGCAGGTCGGGACCGTACGCCGTCTGGGTCCAGATCAAGGACAGTCGGCAAGCCCGCGCGGATGTCGGGTCACCACGCTGCGGTGTTGGGTGCCGACCTCTCCCCACTTATGCCCTCAGAGGCAGTCGGATGCAGCTCAGCGAAAAGGAGGCGCTTGAGCAGATCTGCGCGGGAATCGCTCAGCTTCGCCGAGGCGGCTGGTAGCGACACATCGTCACGGCGCCGATATTACCTCGACGAGGTACGGGCCGATGACAGGAGCCTCAGTAGTTCCTTCAGGCATGAGGACTCTAACCGCCCATACATGCACGATGAAGGGCGCTTGGACCGTATGGAGAGGATATTGGAACAAGTCCTACTAAATCAAAGACAGGACACTCACAGTTCCAGGGGACTTATGGACATATCCCCATCACCATCTATGGACAGCATGAGGCCAGAAGAGGAGGAGATCCTGGTACATGCCCCAGCAGCACCTGAGGTCCCCCAGGAAGAGCTCCTGGATGTGGCAGCCAAGTTCGGGTTACCCGTATCTTCAGGACAACCCCTCAACACTAAACTGGCCGCGACCATAGATTACCTCACGAACCACCAGCTACAGGAGGAGGTCCTTGCGAAGGCCATGGAAAGACACAAGGCTCCAGGAAATTGCAATTCACTCAACGTGCCGATTGTAAACATGCCAATCTGGGGCAAATCAGGCCGGGCATCAGAGCGCAGGAAGTGAAACTGCAGAGAATCCTGAAACTACTTGCGTCTGGGATTACCGCTTTTGCAAGGTCAGTGGACGGAGTTGATTTAAACACCGAACAGGAGGATGCTCTAGCACTGCTTTGTAATACGCAGTACGAAATCAACGCTTTCAGGAAAAGCATAATTAAACCTTCGTTGAACCCCAAATTTGCGGGACTATGCAGAGCACCTCCTACACCACCACCCAGACAGCTGTTCGGAGAAGACCTCCCGAAGCAGGTCAAAGACCTAGATGACCATGCTAAAACAGTGGGTCTGATGAGATCACATACTGTGACCAGACTTTCGGCCAAGAAAACACCTTACTTTAGGCCGCGAGGTCAAACCGACAGGCCAGCAAGGACCTACATTCCGGCGCCTCCTCAATATCAACAGCCTCCTCAGCCCAGGCCTTTTTTAGGACTAGGCCCTCAGCGGCCACCATGGAAAATGCGGACTCCACATCAACAACGCAACCCAGCACCTCCACGTCCCACCAAACATATCAGGGACCACCGATAACCATGAAGGTAAGGCGGTCTGGATTCCATGCACTTGCATGTCTAACCTCACAGGTTGGGGGCAGACTACGGGGATTTAAGGAGGCATGGGAAACCATCACCTCAGATGAGTTTATCTTACAAAGTATTCAGGGTTATGAAATTGAGTTTATTAATGGCCAATTGCCTCCACCTCAGCATATGCCAAATCGCAAATTTGCACTTTCCAAAAAGGAATCAGCAGAAGGCTATGCTGAAATCTTGAGATTACAAGAGAAAGGGGTGATAGAAAGAACCACACATGAACCAATTGAATTCGTATCTAATATATTTACTAAAACCAAAAAAGATGGTGGATGTCGGGTCATTATAGATTTAACTCACTTGAATACCTTTGTAAAATATACCCATTTCAAAATGGACACGTTCGAAACAGCCAAATCTTTGATTTCGAAGGGCTGCTTCATGGCATGCATTGATTTAAAAGATGCATACTCTTCAGTATCCATTCGGAAACATCACAGAAAGTTCTTGAAGTTTATCTGGATGGATCAGCTTTGGCAATACAAAGCATTGCCCAATGGGCTTACCACAGCCCCCAGACTGTTCACTAAACTACTCAAGCCAGTACTAGCTACACTAAGGAGGCAAAATCATACGGTCATGGCTTATTTGGATGACATTCTGATAATTGGACATACACTGGAGTCAGCAGAATTGGCAGTCTCAGCCACAGTGGAAATTTTTCAAAAAATGGGATTTATTATCCATCCAGACAAATCAAAGTTCTTCCCCGCACAGATCATGGACTACCTGGGATTCACGGTAGACGCCAATCGCATGATCACCACCATACCAACTAATAAAGTTGGGGATGTGTTTCAAGCATGTAAGAATCTGGTCTGCGCCAGTATACCGTCAATTAGACAAACTGCCAAGGTAATTGGGAAAATTGTAGCAGTCTTTCCAGCTGCTCAATTCGAACCTTTACATTATCAAAAATTGCAAAGATCAAAAATAGCAGCATTAAAATCAAATGCTGGACATTTTGATAGACCTATGCAGCTGCCGCTCAAGGCAAAAATTGAGTTGCAATGGTGGATTGGCAATATCCATAACTCATTCAAACCCATCATTGTGCCTCGTCCGGTGGTATACTTACAAACAGACGCAAGCTCCCATGGCTGGGGAGCTACGGACAACAACACCAGTTGTGGAGGTAGATGGGACTCACTTGAAGCTACTCTGTTGTCAGCACAGGGGATAAACTATTTGGAGATGCTGGGAGCATTCCACGGACTAAGAGCTTATTGTTCAAACATTACTGACACTCATGTCCGTCTCCAAATAGACAACACCACTGCGGTGGCATATCTGAATCATATGGGCGGTACCAGGTCAATTTCATGTGATGAATTGGCAAATACAATTTGGCTCTGGTGTATTCAACGAAATATTTGGATCTCAGCTACCTACTTACCAGGTAAGCTCAACACAGTGGCGGACACCAGGTCACGGAAATTTAATGACAACATCGAGTGGATGTTGAACTCCCAAATATTCACCAAAATTACAGCCAAATTTGGTAAACCGGATATTGACCTTTTTGCGTCACGGTTGAACCATCAGGTACCAACATACGTATCATGGGAACCAGATCCTGGGGCAATGGCGATGGACGTGTTCTCGCTAGATTGGGGGAAATGGTTTTTCTATGCATTTCCTCCATTTTGCCTCATCAGTCGGGTATTGCGGAAAATCCAGCTCGATGCTGCTAAGGGCATCCTTATCATACCTGACTGGCCTACGCAGTCATGGTATCCGGTGGTCCTTGGAATGATAAGTCAACCATGGGTCCTCTTAGAGGGTTGCCCACAATTGGTGACGAACCCTGTCACAGGGAAACCACACCCCTGCTATAGTCACTTGAATCTATTGGCTTGCAGGATTTGAACAGACCATTACTACAGTATGGTCTATCATCAAGGACAATGGATACCATGGGAGCATCATGCAGGGAGTCCTCAAGATGGCAATACTTATCGCACATCAGGAAATGGGAAACCTATTGCGGCCGCCTGGACATTGCATATGACTCCGTTTCCATCACAGACGTGCTGGAATTTCTTGCGGGGCTACACCATGATGAACATCTCAGTTACAGTGCCATCAATAGCGCCAGGAGTGCCCTATCATCCTACCTCAATATTGAGGTAGGATCTAACAAACTGGTCTCCAAGCTGATGCGGGGAATATTTAATTCCAACCCGCCAAGGCCCCGTTACAACATCACCTGGGATATTGGAAAAGTACTGACCCTACTCAGGACGTGGTCACCCATGGCTGGGCTTGAACTGGACAAACTCACCCTGAAGTTGGTGATGTTGATGGCGCTCACTTCGGCACAAAGGGTGCAGACGCTTCACAAGGCCAATATCGACAAGATGATCTCTACCCCTGAGCGGGTCACTTTCTTCATTGATGAATTGCTGAAGCAGCATAGACCTGGATTCACAGGGCAGCAGCTGGTGTTTCCAGCATACCCCGCTGATGCTAGGCTGTGCATAGCCACCCATATCCGCCACTATATTAAAGTGATGAGGAAATTAAGGGGAATGGAGCAATACCTACTCATCAGCCACAAAAAACCTCACCATAGAGTGACGGCACAGACGATCTCCAGATGGCTCAGGATCGTCTTAAACAAGGCAGGTATTGACACTGATGTTTTTAAATCCCATTCCACCAGGGCAGCATCTACGTCGGCGGCAAAGGTCATGGAGGTGCCCATGGACCAGATACTTGCCACAGCGGGATGGGCCAGTGAAGCCACCTTTCAGCGGTTTTATAATAAACCCATCACCATACCTGGAATGTTCGCAGGAGCCGTGCTAGATGCAGGCCGAGAACATACAGTCACCCCTCAGTGAGGGTTTTTTTCTTTGTTGTTGTTATTAATAAATATTATTATTTTTCAGAATAGTAGCTTCGGAAATTGGTTACTCCTGTCGATCCTTTCAGTAGCGTGTGTGATAGCATGGACGTTGTCCAGGGCGTGAAATCACAGAAGCTTTGAAGTCTTCACGAAGTCACTCACGTGACTCCGAAATGAAATAGTAAGATTAAACGAGAACTTACCAGTTTGAAGTTTGATCTTTATTTTATGAGGAGTTGCGATGAGGGATTTTGTGCCCTCCGCTCCCAACCCTCGATCATAAAGTCAACTGGTAACTAGAGTCTCTTCAAATCTTACTATAACAAGTCATTTCTTGGTCTTGGTTCTGTGATTCCACACCGCTGCTTTGAAGTATGTCGCGCATGCGTGCTGGCGGGTTCTTCACGAAATCCCTCATCGCAACTCCTCATAAAATAAAGATCAAACTTCAAACTGGTAAGTTCTCGTTTAATCTTACTATTATAAGGAGCAGGACAGATTAACAAAATCAACAGAACAAAAGTAAGACTTTATTCTCCATAGCAGAAGTATCTAAAAATAGAAGACATTAGATTAATGTAAATGGTAGGAGGTCTAGAGAGTATCTGTAAAATAACTTTATTGCCTAGAGGGTGGCTGAAATCTGCCATGTACTGAATAAAAGGATGGTGGATGTAGGCCTGTCATAGTATTCAAGATGCATGCAGATGAGTGTGTGAAATGTTGTGGCTCCAGGCTAACTTCTGACAAATAGGGTATTTTTAAAATCTGGTAACACTAAATTGTGTGGGTTTGGGCTGAATGATATGGACCTCTACCTGCTATTCCTCTGCACCATTTTTGACTTGCCTTCTGTTTAATTTAGTTTTCAGTTTAGAGATATAGCATGGAAACAGGCCCTTCAGCCCACCGAGGCCGTGCCGACTTACAATCCCTGTACACTAGCACTATCCTGCACACACTAAGGATAATTTACCGTTATACCAAGCCAATTAACCTACAAACTTGTACGTCTTTGGAGTGTGGGGGACAAAACCCATGGAGAACTTACAAAGTCCATCCAGACAGCACCCATAGTCGGGATTGAACCAGGGTCTCTGATGCTGTGAGACAGCAACTCTAATGCTGCACCACCGTGCATTGTCTATTTGCTTTATCACTCTCCTTAGTGTTTTATTTCATAATGGCTGCTCTTATTTTCATATTAACTGGGTCATTATCTTGTTCCTGCAGAGACAAAGTAATTTGCACAACATGGATTTGTCCTTTGTTCACTGGTTGGCAACTTCTGATGATCAGTTTGATCTCTGTGATGAAAATTACTCCATCAGGCCTCATGTTTGTTGTGATTGCAGGTTTTGGGAAACCATACCTGCCATCATCTTGCAATTTAAACAAGTGATAACTAGTCCATTTTTTTTTTCAGTCTATTAATCTTAAATTGCACTGTTTTTCAATCATATTCACCCATAGGCTGAAATATGTCATTCTCTTAAGTTCTTAATAACTAATTGAACTGAAGATTCTGTTGGAACAAGATAGATTTATTCCAGACTGACTAACCTACCACATAATATAATCTCTTCCGCTATTGAAAACCGCAAAATTCTATTGCTACTTAGTAATCAGAAAATCGAAACAAATGGTCCAAAACATGTTGGTGGATTTATTGGGATCAATTTAGATACTCAACATGTATCCTAAATTTTAATTTGCACATCTTAATCATCTGAAAAATATAAAAGAGAACATTATATCTTGGCAATCACTTAACAAAATCAATATTCACGATCATACCTTCAAAGATATTAAGAGATCTCTTCTTCTAAATAGAGTGCTGCCTCGGAGAGGTTAACATGTTTGAACTGAATACTAAAATGTTGTGCTTACAGAATCTCAAGTATTTGATCTAACAGCAAAGTGCCGTAAAGGTGCTGAGAATCAGAAATTAAACAGAAAATGCTGGAAATGCCCAGCAGGTTAGACGGCATACATGGAGAGAAAATACATTTAACATTTAAAGTTGAGATACAAGAAACTGCAGATGTTGGAATCTTGGGTAAAAACACAAAACGCAGGAGGAACTCAGTGGGTTTGGTTTAGTTTAGAGATACAGCACGGCCCTACACCTGGAAATAATCAGATTTGTCTTGATGGAGAAACAAAACTTTTTTATTAGAATATGGTCTTCATTCATCGATTATTTGAAGGGGTAGATTGGTTCAGCACGGGAACCTAACTGAAACTTGAACTCGGGATTAGATGTAAAGTTATATTTTATAATCTTTGAACCTATCTCCAATGATGTATTATTAGTAAATCATTCCATTCTTTTTTTTTAATCTTGACATCCAGGGTTTTTTTCCCTTTCTTTCTTTCTTACTTTATATCTATATAAAAAAATTTTAAAAGGAGATACAGCACAAAAAGAGGGCCTTCAATCCACCGAGTCCACGCCAACCAGCAATCCACATACACTAGCATCATCGTGTACATTAGGGACAGTTTACAATTTTTACTGTAGCCAATTAACCTACAAACCTGTACATCATTGGTGTGTGAGAGGAAATGGGAGCACCTGGGGAAAACCCACACAGTCTTGGGGGGAACGTACAAACTCTGTACAGACAGCATCCGTAGTCAGAATCAAACCCAGGTCTCTGACGCTGAAAGGCAGCAACTCTACTGCTACGCCACTGTGCCGCCCCAGGCAATTGCCCTCTGGTCCGGCAATAACTGTGGAGGGAATGAACGGACATCATGTCAGACTAATTGGAGTAGGAAGAAATATCTGGAAAAGAGAGGGTGGGGGAGTGACATAGGCTGGCAAATAATAGGTGGATAGAGGTGAGAGGGGTTTAAAGTTGATGAGCATTCTTCCGAACTGGTAAAAGATAGAAATAAAAGAAGGCATAAGGAGCAGAGAAAATGGGGAACTGCGGGGAGTGCAGAATTGTTTGGATGGCCAGAGAGCAAAAGTCACCAGAGTAACGCCAAGAGTGTTTTATTGTCATACTAGACTAAGTGGGACCCGTTGGGTCCCAGCTTCACATGGGAGGGCTGGTCCCCCACTGCAATATTCCACCTTTCCACCAATTCCTATATTGCTGGCCACTAGGGGAGGGAGGGGGGTGGGAGGTGGATTTCTGGAGCGCTAGCATGGGTGTTGTGGGCTGAAGGGACTGGTTTCCAGAGGGCTATAATGGACATTGTGGGCCGAATGGAATCTTGGGCTGGCAGCTCAATCACTGAGGCCTGGCAGCTCATTCACTCGGGCCTGACGGGTTGGCAGCTCAGAAACTCCCAGAAATGCTGCCGAAAACAGGTGACAGTCTCTGTAAGAGAGAGAAGGGGGAGAAGGTGGACAATCAATTTTAGATATTTTCATCTTTTTTTAGATCACAGCAATGAAGGAGGAAAGTTTATCCTTGCATGGATCTCTGAAGCGCTAGTATGGGTGTTCAGCTAGTATGGGCTGAAAGGACTTGTTTCCATAGGGCCTGTATGGACATTGTGAACTGAATGGATTCTTGGACTTGCAGTTCAGTGAGTCATGTCTGGTGGCATGGCAGTTCACTAAGTCATGGCTGGTGGGCTGGCACTTCAGTCACTTACAGCTGGTGGGCTGGCAGTTTACTTACTCATGGCTGGTGGGCTGGCAGTCCAGTCACTCACGGCAGGTGTCGTGGTTGTTCACTCAGTCACCCCTCCTCCATTCACCCCCCCCCCCACTCTGCTCCTTGCTATTACCCTCCCCTCCACACATTCAGTCCATCTCTCCTCAACCTTCCCCCCCCCCCCCCCCCATGCACTCTTAGTGGCTCTCCAACAGTGCAGTCATTCCTGCCTATTCGGTACCCATTGTGATGAAGAACATGCAGGCATGGCAAGTGGAAAAAGGATTTATTAATTAAAATGTGAATGACTCTTAAAATATAACAATTTAAATGTTAAAGATCATTTATTAAGTTCAGTTCTTTTTTGTTGTGTGTTGTGTTTTGCAGCTCACTGCCTCTTGAATTTAATATAGAGAGATCGAGCAGTCAAATGTTAACAAAGAAAATCTGAGAATTTACCTCGTCATCATTCAATGCAAGCAGGAACTCTAATGTCACAGCACTTCAAGCAGTGTGCAGGCATCAAATCCAATCTCACAGTACTTCAAGCAGTGTGCAGGCAGCAAATCCAATGTCACAGCACTTCAAGCAGAGTGCAAGCAGCAAATTCAATGCCACAGTACTTCAAGCAGAGTGCAGGCAGCGAATCCTAAGTCACAGCACTGTAATCAGAGTGCAGGCAGTGAATCCAATGTCACAGCACTTCAAGCAGAGTGCATGCAGCGAATCCAATGTCACAGCACTTCAGGCAGAAAATCCAATCTCACAGCACTTCAAGCAGAGTGCAGGCAGCAAATCCAATCACACAACACTTCATGCAAAGTGCAGGCCAGCAAATCCAATTTCACAGCATTTCAAGCGGAGTTCAAGTTCTCTCTCTCTCTCTCTCTCTCTCTCTCTCTCTCTCTCTTTTTTTTTTTTTTTTTTTCCATTTCAAAAACTTTATTCAACACAAATCATAAAATACAACACATCAAAACACAATCAAAAATCACACTATAATGAACAGATCATTGTAGTACAACAGTACATTCATTTATAATCGCCTCAACCCCACGCGGCGACCAGCGCTGACGAAAGGCCCCCAGAGTCCCCGTGAACACCGCGTGTTCCCTCTCCAGGGACACACGTGCACAGACGTAGGCCCGAAAGAGGGGCAGGCAGCCGACTCTCGCCTGACCGTCGACCGCCCGCTGCCTGGACCCACGAATGGCCATCTTGGCCAGGCCGAGGAGCAAACCGACAGGTAAGTCCCCCCCCCACACTCGGCTCTCCCCACTCCCTGCCTTGTGTCCAAACACCAGGATTGTGGGGCTAAAATGCAGCCAGAACTTGAGGAACAGCCCCTTCAGATATTGGTACAGGGGCAGTAACCTCACACACTCCATATACACATGGAATACGGTCTCCTCCTCTCCGCAGAAAATACATGTGGCAGACGAGCCCGTGAACCGACTCAAAAGTTTATTACAAACCACCGCTCCATGCAGCACTCTCCACCCCAGGTCCCCAATATAAAGGGGTACAACTCCCTTATAGAAGGACCCCCACTGGGGCCCCCCGCCGCCTTCGGATGGTAACACCGTCCTCCATGGTGAGTCAGGACGGGAGACGAAGGCACGGTGGTTCAGAATGTGCAGGAGCATCCTGTACAGTGCGCGTCTCCTTGCGTCACAAAATGGCATGCTGGTCATCTCAGAAAGGCAGCTCAGATTATGCGGAGCCGGAGGCCGAGAAATATCCCGAAGCCTAGGCCCGATGAGCAGATCTGACGGAGCGGGGGTAAGCTCTATCTGAACCACTCTAGGCTCGCGCCTCTCCGCGACAACCACCATGACAGGATGAGGACCAGCCACACCCGCAGCCACAACATCCCCCTCTCCTCGTGGAACAACACTCTGGCTGAACACCACCAAATTCCTCACTCTTAACACATCCCTGTAGAAAACAGGCAAGCCCCTTAGAGCGGGTCGACTGACGCCCGCCACCGGGAGCCGCGAGACCCCCCTTAGGCAACGACCCAGACGAAAAAAATACGTGGCCAGAGCGTGCCATCTGGGAGGGTTCTCTACATACATGTATCTCCGCAGAGTCCTGAGATGGAGAGCCGCCACCTGGGTGCGCACGCACACCAAGGACTGGCCGCCCTCCTCTAACGGAAGACTCAGGACCGCCGCGGAAATCCAATGCTTCCTATTTCCCCAAAAGAAATCCACCAGCTTCTTCTGTATAGCAGTTACAAATATAGAGGGCGGGACAAGAGTAGCCAGCCGGTACCATAACATAGAGGCCACCAGCTGGTTTATGACCAGCACCCTCCCCCGAAAGGAGAGAACTCCAAGCAGGCCTGACCAGCGCTCCAGCCGAGCAACCACCTTCGTCTCCAACTCTTGCCAGTTTGCCGGCCAAACATCCTCAGTGGGACTCAGGTACACCCCCAGATAGAGGAGGTGCGTGGTACTCCACGCATACAATGCCATCTCCTCCGGCAGGGAGTCTACCCGCCACTGACCCACCAAAAGTCCAGAGCACTTACTCCAGTTAATCCTAGCAGAAGATGCAGCCGAGAAAATCTCCTGGCAGTCACGCATCCTCCGCAGGTCACCAGGATCAGTGAACATAAGAAGTACGTCATCGGCATACGCCGATAGAATCACCTCAACCCGCGGGCCAGGTAGGGCCAGGCCTGTCAACCTCCTCCGAAGAAGACACAGGAACGGCTCCACACAGACCGAATACAACTGGCCCGACATAGGGCACCCCTGGCAGACCCCCCTCCCAAAATGAAAAGGAGCTAGCACCGCGCCATTAACCTTTACAAGGCACTCCGCAGCAGCGTACAAAAGCCGGACCCGGGCCACGAAGTGTGGTCCAAATCCAAACGCTTGCAACGTCCCAAATAGGTATTCATGCTCCACCCTATCAAAAGCCTTCTCCTGATCAAGAGACAGAAAAGCAGCTGACTCACCAGTACCCTGGACTAAATGAATCAGGTCCCTAACCAGGTGGATGTTATCCTGGATGGACCGGCCAGGGACTGTATAAGATTGATCAGGATGAATCACTTGATGCAGCACGGAGCCCAGGCGATTTACCATTGCCCGTGCAAAAATTTTATATTCTGTGCAAAGGAGAGAGACTGGACGCCAGTTCTTCAACAAACGGAGTTCGCCCTTCTTAGGCAGCAAGACAACAACCGTCCTACGCCACGAGAGAGGCATCACTCCAGTCGCCAGGCTCTCCCCCAGAACCAACATATAGTCACCCCCTAGGACGTCCCAGAATGCTCTAACAAACTCCACCGTCAACCCATCCAGCCCGGGGGACTTACCCCTCCTGAGCTGATGCAAGGCGCGAGTCAACTCCTCCAAAGATAAGGGGCCATCAAGAAGATCAGCCTCCCCCCTATCTACGGTCGGTAGACCCTCCCACAGATCTTGTTGAGCCTCCACACTGAATCCTTCCGCAGAGAACAGGGACCCATAAAAGGACCTAACCAAGGCATTAATCCTCTCTGGATCAGTGACAGAGGAGCCGTCATCTGCAAGCAACTCCACGAGCTGTTTTCGAGCTCCCCGCCCCTTCTCCAAAGAGAAAAAGAAAGGCGACGCTCGGTCCAGCTCGTGCAGCATCTGGACCCGAGACCTCACATAAGCGCCTCGAGATCGCTCAAGCAGCAGACTCCTCAAAACCTCCTTCTTCCTCTGAAACTCTCCCCATTCGCTGGAGTCTTCACCAAACTGACCAAGGCGAGACTCAGCGTCCTGTAACTCCCTCTCCAGCTTCTCGACCGCTGAGTCCCGCCTCCCAGTCGACCCCCATGTATATTCCTTACAAAAGAGACGGATGTGAGCTTTACCCACATCCCACCACTGCCTAAGGGAAGAGAAGCACCTCTGCCTCTCTCTCCACTTCACCCAAAACCGAGTGAATGACTCCCGGAAACACCGATCCTCCAGCAGCCTGTTGTTAAAGTGCCAGTACGCGGACCCAGCCCGAGCGCACGCTGGATTGAAATCCACACGCACCAGACAATGGTCCGAGCACGGCACCAGCCGCATTGAGGCCGCTGAGACACGGGAAACAAACGCTCGGGAAATATAAAACCGATCAATGCGGGAACCACCGCCCTCAGACCTCCGCGAAAAAGCAGTGGAATCAGGGTGAAGGTCCCTCCAAACATCAACCAACTCAAAAGAGTCAATCAAGCCTCTCAGCTTCTTCGCTACAGCAGGCGCACACTGAGTACCAGAACGGTCCCGCACCTCAAGTGTGCAATTAAAGTCCCCACCAAGGAAGACACACTCTCCCCTATCAATAGTGCCCAACAGAGCATTCACCTCCCGAAGTAGGCCGGCCTGCATCGTGCCGGAGCTAGGGGCATACACGTTAATGAAATGCAACGGCATGCCATCCAGGCTCACGGCCAGATGGAGCAAACGTCCTGGCACCACTTCCTGCACTTTTAAAATGCTTGGCAGAAAATTTGGGGCCAACAGAAAAGCCACCCCACTCGAATTTGAGCTGAGATGGCTCATATAAACCCTCCCTTCCCACTCCAGATGCCAGGTAGGTTCATCACTAGCAACGGTATGTGTCTCTTGCAGATAACAAACTGCAAATCTCCCCTCCCTTAGGGCTGATAAGAGCTGAAATCTTCGAAAACTCGCTCTACTCCCATTTAAATTTAATGTAGCTACTGTGAATGTGTAGGCACATTAGATTGTGACCCTCACACTCCCTGTAGTCTCAGGAGCTCCTTTTCTGAGGACCTTCAAAAAACCCCGAAACTGCCCCAAATCCGAGTCAGAAAGACCACTATCCTTGTTACTAAGGATAGCCTCGAGACTCGCCTGCACATCTAGACAGTCCCCCCACCGCCTTTCAGCAGCAAACCATAATGTTTTGGAAGTGCGGCTCGTTTTTAGGAACTCTCGCACCTCAACAATAAACTTCGCCTCAGACACGGCCTTGGAGTCTGGGCTCACAGCCAACCCGCTCGCACCTGAATCAACAACCTCAGAAAGACCAGAACTCTCTGACAAATCACTCTCTGTGCCACCCCCACTGGCCGCATCGCTGTCCTCCTCCTCAGCCATGACACGACCCCCCGGATCAATGCTGGGGGTGGGTCCCAACACCCCTGCCTGAGACTCGCAGCCCTCTGAATGGCTGGGCTCCTGCACGCTACCATCACCCTCCTCTTCTGGGCCTGGGGAAGCAACAACAAGAGGCATCCCCAGGGCCTGTGGAACACTGGTACCCTCGGAGTCTGAAAGAGGATCACGACCCATAACAGCCCTGACCTCCACATCATCCAGAGTGCCCTCTCCACAGGCATCACCCAGAGAATCACCACCTGCTATTAACCTCACCCCAGACAGCTCATCCGGTGAGGCATCCCGCCCCCCAGCACCTCCACTGGCACTGATATGGAGCACAGACTTGAACGACAACACCCCCGAAACTCCCCCCTCAGCCTGACTCTGCACATCCCCCGTCACAGAGGGCACACTACCAGAGGAGCCAACCACGTCACCTAACGTGCTAGCACCCTCAGTAGGCCTCTGAAACGAGGGGACCTCATCCGACCCAGAGGGTACACACCCAAGGGAGCTAACCACAGCACCCGCCGAGATAACTCCCTCAGAGGGCCCCTGAGATGAAGGGACAGACTCCCGCCCAGTGGACACAACTCCACCGGAATCAACTTCAGCTCCCAGTCCTGTGACACCCGCTGTAGATCCATGAAGAGAAGGCCCAACCACCGACCCAGAAGACACCGGGTCAAGACCACTTTCAGCCACCTCAGTGGTGGAAAGCCCGGAGAAAGACATCCCCTTCGCTCTGGACCCACGCCCTTCCTCGTCTTCACCAGGCAGATGCCTCCTTTTAGTCCCACTCGCATGCGGAGGTGCGGTAACCTCCATAAGGGAAGGGTCATCCGCCTCCACATTACCCCCATCCACTTTGCCACCCACACGTTTAGGCTTCTTTACCCCCTTCCGAGCCACCCCAACTCCCCCCTGGGCCCCAGCAGGTGCAGTCTGCACCACACTGGAGCTAAACTCACCCGATTGCACTTTCTTCGCTCGGGCGGCCCTATCCCTCTCCTTCTTCTTGTTGTGCTTCCCCTGCTTCTCCCAAAACCCCCCCTCAACACTCCCCTCCTCCTGCGCCCCACCTCCATCCGCCGCCACAGGCGCAAGACGTGGGGGACGTGGGGGGCTTGGGCTCTCACCGCCCAGGGTCCCCAAAGCGGAACCTACGGACCCAGAAGGCTTCGCACTGCCGCTCCGGGTCACCAAGGCAGAACTGGCAACCTTAGCCGGGTCAGCAGTACCACCCCGCACCGCTGAGGTTTGACAAGCCACCCCAGATGGGCCAGCAGCGCTTTCCTGGGCCACTGCACTAGAACCTCTAGCAGTGCCCCCGCGAAAAAGACACTCCCTACGGAGATGTCCAAATTCGCCGCACGCATGACACCGTGCCTTGCCCCAACTCCAACGCACGGTTCTGGGTACACCCTTATGCACCACCTCAAAACTCCCCTCGGCACCATCCCCCTCACCCACCTTCATGAACACCCTCCTCTTGAAACTGAAGACCCCTTTTTCCTCCGGGTCCCCCCCCGGGATGCAAGAGACGAAAAGATTTAGACCGCACCTCCCCGAACTTGGACAGGTGTGGAAAAAGCACTGCATCCGAAAAATAAGTGGGGCAGCTCCGCAGGAGAACCGGTCTCACCCTTGATACCCACGGATCCACCTGTATGTGGACCCCCCCCACTGAGATCCCCTCCTCCAACGCTCGGGCCACACACTCCCGGGTCTTAAGTATCATCTCCACCTTTCCCCTTTCGAGCTCAGAAGAGACAATAGCCCCCCTCCCAAGAAGTTCATTCATGGCCTTCGTAATTACCCCCCTCGACATCATAGGCCCAGTTTGAACAGAAATACCAAAACTGTCCCCATCCAAGTCAACATGAGGCTCAAGCTCAGATGGCCTCGTACCCGCCACTGATGCCAACGCTGCGTAGGTCCGGACCTTCGGCCGCGCCCCTTCCATCGCCATCCTCACAGAGGCACAAACCAGCTCCAGGCACCTCAGCAGCACAGCTCCAAGTTAACTCCCAGAGACAGTCACAGTCAAAGACAGGCAGCAGAAAACAGAAACCTCCAGCTGAAGCAGGAAAGTCCCCAGGATCGTCCACAGCCAAGAGCAGCTTACGGGAAACTCGATCCCAGTCGTGCTGGAAGCAAAAGTACCTTCTTCACATTAAGCCAGGCAGCCGCACTGAGCAAAATGACTTTAGGGCAGAGAAGCGGTGCCAAAAACGACAAAGACACCGCACAACTTCAACCCACTGAGATCACAGGCACTCTTGGCAATCCGCCAGCGACAACCGCACCCTCGACAATGTGGAGAAACTCAGGAATCTTCACACAGATGGAGGCTTCCCAGACCAGAGAAAAGCTTCAACAGCCCAACAATAAGTTGAACTATGAAGCCCCCCTGGGTCTGTGCCCTCTCCAACGGCAAAATCCTTGAAAGGCTGCTTCAATCCTTCTCAACTGCAGAGCTGAGAAGAAAACACGACCTTTTTTTTTTTTTTTTTTTTCATTTCAAAAACTTTATTCAACACAAATCATAAAATACAACACATCAAAACACAATCAAAAATCACACTATAATGAACAGATCATTGTAGTACAGCAGTACATTCATTTATAATCGCCTCAACCCCACGCGGCGACCAGCGCTGACGGAAGGCCTCCAGAGTCCCCGTGAACACCGCGTGTTCCCTCTCCAGGGACACACGTGCACGGACGTAGGCCCGAAAGAGGGGCAGGCAGCCGACTCTCGCCTGACCGTCGACCGCCCGCTGCCTGGACCCACGAATGGCCATCTTGGCCAGGCCAAGGAGCAAACCGACAGGTAAGTCCCCCCCCCACACTCGGCTCTCCCCACTCCCCGCCTTGTGTCCAAACACCAGGATTGTGGGGCTAAAATGCAGCCAGAACTTGAGGAACAGCCCCTTCAGATATTGGTACAGGGGCAGTAACCTCACACACTCCATATACACATGGAATACGGTCTCCTCCTCTCCGCAGAAAATACATGCGGCAGACGAGCCCGTGAACCGACTCAAAAGTTTATTACAAACCACCGCTCCATGCAGCACTCTCCACCCCAGGTCCCCAATATAAAGGGGTACAACTCCCTTATAGAAGGACCCCCACTGGGGCCCCCCGCCGCCTTCGGATGGTAACACCGTCCTCCATGGTGAGTCAGGACGGGAGACGAAGGCACGGTGGTTCAGAATGTGCAGGAGCATCCTGTACAGTGCGCGTCTCCTTGCATCACAAAATGGCATGCTGGTCATCTCAGAAAGGCAGCTCAGATTATGCGGAGCCGGAGGCCGAGAAATATCCCGAAGCCTAGGCCCGATGAGCAGATCTGACGGAGCAGGGGTAAGCTCTATCTGAACCACTCTAGGCTCGCGCCTCTCCTCGACAACCACCATGACAGGATGAGGACCAGCCACACCCGCAGCCACAACATCCCCCTCTCCTCGTGGAACAACACTCTGGCTGAACACCACCAAATTCCTCACTCTTAATACATCCCTATAGAAAACAGGCAAGCCCCTTAGAGCGGGTCGACTGACACCCGCCACCGGGAGCCGCGAGACCCCCCTTAGGCAACGACCCTGACGGAAAAAATACGTGGCCAGAGCGTGCCATCTGGGAGGGTTCTCTACATACATGTATCTCCGCAGAGTCCTGAGACGGAGAGCCGCCACCTGGGTGCGCACGCACACCAAGGACTGGCCGCCCTCCTCTAACGGAAGACTCAGGACCGCCGCGGAAATCCAATGCTTCCTATTTCCCCAAAAGAAATCCACCAGCTTCTTCTGTATAGCAGTTACAAATATAGAGGGCGGGACAAGAGTAGCCAGCCGGTACCATAACATAGAGGCCACCAGCTGGTTTATGACCAGCACCCTCCCCCGAAAGGAGAGAACTCCAAGCAGGCCTGACCAGCGCCCCAGCCGAGCAACCACCTTCGTCTCCAACTCTTGCCAGTTTGCCGGCCAAACATCCTCAGTGGGACTCAGGTACACCCCCAGATAGAGGAGGTGCGTGGTACTCCACGCATACAATGCCATCTCCTCCGGCAGGGAGTCTACCCGCCACTGACCCACCAAAAGTCCAGAGCACTTACTCCAGTTAATCCTAGCAGAAGATGCAGCCGAGAATATCTCCTGGCAGTCACGCATCCTCCGCAGGTCACCAGGATCAGTGAACATAAGAAGTACGTCATCGGCATACGCCGATAGAATCACCTCAACCCGTGGGCCAGGTAGGGCCAGGCCTGTCAACCTCCTCCGAAGAAGACACAGGAACGGCTCCACACAGACCGAATACAACTGGCCCGACATAGGGCACCCCTGGCGGACCCCCCTCCCAAAATAAAAAGGAGATAGCACCGCGCCATTAACCTTTACAAGACACTCCGCAGCAGCGTACAAAAGCCGGACCCGGGCCACGAAGTGTGGTCCAAACCCAAACGCTTGCAACGTCCCAAATAGGTATTCATGCTCTACCCTATCAAAAGCCTTCTCCTGATCAAGAGACAGAAAAGCAGCTGACTCACCAGTACCCTGGACTAAATGAATCAGGTCCCTAACCAGGTGGATGTTATCCTGGATGGACCGGCCAGGGACTGTATAAGATTGATCAGGATGAATCACTTGATGCAGCACGGAGCCCAGGCGATTTGCCATTGCCCGTGCAAAAATTTTATATTCTGTGCAAAGGAGAGAGACTGGACGCCAGTTCTTCAACAAACGGAGTTCGCCCTTCTTAGGCAGCAAGACAACAACCGTCCTACGCCACGAGAGAGGCATCACTCCAGTCGCCAGGCTCTCCCCCAGAACCAACATATAGTCACCCCCTAGGACGTCCCAGAATGCTCTAACAAACTCCACCGTCAACCCATCCAGCCCGGGGGACTTACCCCTCCTGAGCTGATGCAAGGCGCGAGTCAACTCCTCCAAAGATAAGGGGCCATCAAGAAGATCAGCCTCCCCCCTATCTACGGTCGGTAGACCCTCCCACAGATCTTGCTGAGCCTCCACACTGAATCCTTCCGCAGAGAACAGGGACCCATAAAAGGACCTAACCAAGGCATTAATCCTCTCTGGATCAGTGACAGAGGAGCCGTCATCTGCAAGCAACTCCACGAGCTGTTTTCGAGCTCCCCGCCCCTTCTCCAAAGAGAAAAAGAAAGGCGACGCTCGGTCCAGCTCGTGCAGCATCTGGACCCGAGACCTCACATAAGCGCCTCGAGATCGCTCAAGCAGGAGACTCCTCAAAACCTCCTTCTTCCTCTGAAACTCTCCCCATTCGCTGGAGTCTTCACCAAACTGACCCAGGCGAGACTCAGCGTCCTGTATCTCCCTCTCCAGCTTCTCGACCGCTGAGTCCCGCCTCCCAGTCGACCCCCATGTATATTCCTTACAAAAGAGACGGATGTGAGCTTTACCCACATCCCACCACTGCCTAAGGGAAGAGAAGCACCTCTGCCTCTCTCTCCACTTCACCCAAAACCGAGTGAATGATTCCCGGAAACACCGATCCTCCAGCAGCCTGTTGTTAAAGTGCCAGTACGCGGACCCAGCCCGAGCGCACGCTGGATTGAAATCCACACGCACCAGACAATGGTCCGAGCACGGCACCAGCCGCATTGAGGCCGCTGAGACACGGGAAACAAACGCTCGGGAAATATAAAACCGATCAATGCGGGAACCACCGCCCTCAGACCTCCGCGAAAAAGCAGTGGAATCAGGGTGAAGGTCCCTCCAAACATCAACCAACTCAAAGGAGTCAATCAAGCCTCTCAGCTTCTTCGCTACAGCAGGCGCACACTGAGTACCAGAACGGTCCCGCACCTCAAGTGTGCAATTAAAGTCCCCACCAAGGAAGACACACTCTCCCCTATCAATAGTGCCCAACAGAGCATTCACCTCCCGAAGCAGGCCGGCCTGCATCGTGCCGGAGCTAGGGGCATGCACGTTAATGAAATGCAACGGCATGCCATCCAGGCTCACGGCCAGATGGAGCAAACGTCCTGGCACCACTTCCTGCACTTTTAAAATGCTTGGCAGAAAATTTGGGGCCAACAGAAAAGCCACCCCACTCGAATTTGAGCTGAGATGGCTCATATAAACCCTCCCTTCCCACTCCAGTTGCCAGGTAGGTTCATCACTAGCAACGGTATGTGTCTCTTGCAGATAACAAACTGCAAATCTCCCCTCCCTTAGGGCTGATAAGAGCTGAAATCTTCGAAAACTCGCTCTACTCCCATTTAAATTTAATGTAGCTACTGTGAATGTGTAGACACATTAGATTGTGATCCTCACACTCCCTGTAGTCACAGGAGCTCCTTTTCTGAGGACCTTCAACAAACCCCAAAACTGCCCCAAATCCGAGTCAGAAAGACCACTATCCTTGTTACTAAGGATAGCCTCGAGACTCGCCTGCACATCTAGACAATCCTCCCACCGCCTTGTAGCGGCAAACCATAATGTTTTGGGAGCACGGCTTATTTTTAAGAACTCTCGCACCTCAACAATAAGCTTCGCCTCAGACACGGCCTTGGAGTCTGGGCTCGCAGCCAACCCGCTCGCACCTGAATCAACAACCTCAGAAAGACCAGAACTGTCTGACAAATCACTCTCTGTGCCCCCCCCACTGGCCGCATCGCTGTCCTCCTCCACAGCCATGACACGACCACCCGGATCAATGCTGGGGGTGGGTCCCAACACCCCTGCCTGAGACTCGCAGCCCTCTGAATGGCTGGGCTCCTGCACGCTACCATCACCCTCCTCCTTTGGGCCTGGGGAAGCAACAACAAGAGGCATCCCCAGGGCCTGTGGAACACTGGCACCCTCGGAGTCTGAAAGAGGATCACGTCCCATAACAGCCCTGACCTCCACATCATCCAGAGTGCCCTCTCCACAGGCCTCACCCAGAGAATCACCACCTGCCATTAACCTCACCCCAGACAACTCATCCGGTGAGGCATCCCGCCCCCCAGCACCTCCACTGGCACTGATATGGAGCACAGACTTGAACGACAACACCCCCGAAACTCCCCCCTCAGCCTGACTCTGCGCATCCCCCGTCACAGAGGGCACACTACCAGAGGAGCCAACCACGTCACCTAACGTGCTAGCACCCTCAGTAGGCCTCTGAAACGAGGGGACCTCATCCGACCCAGAGGGTACACCCCCAAGGGAGCTAACCACAGCACCCGCCGAGATAACTCCCTCAGAGGGCCCCTGAGATGAAGGGACAGACTCCCGCCCAGTGGACCTACCTCCACCGGAATCAACTTCAGCACCCAGTCCGGTGACACCCGCTGTAGATCCATGAAGAGAAGGCCCAACCACCGACCCAGAAGACACCGGGTCAAGACCATTTTCAGCCACCTCAGTGGTGGAAAGCCCGGAGAAAGACATCCCCTTCGCTCTGGACCCACGCCCTTCCTCCTCTTCACCAGGCAGATGCCTCCTTTTAGTCCCACTCGCATGCGGAGGTGCGGTAACCTCCATAAGGGAAGGGTCATCCGCCTCCACATTACCCCCAACCACTTTGCCACCCACACGTTTAGGCTTCTTTACCCCCTTCCGAGCCACCACAACTCCCCCCTGGGCCCCAGCAGGTGCAGTCTGCACCACACTGGAGCTAAACTCACCCGATTGCACTTTCTTCGCTCGGGCGGCCCTATCCCTCTCCTTCTTCTTATTGTGCTTCCCCTGCTTCTCCCAAAACCCCCCCTCAACACTCCCCTCCTCCTGCGCCCCACCTCCATCCACCGCCACAGGCGCAAGACGTAGGGGACGTGGGGGGCTTGGGCTCTCACTGCCCAGGGTCCCCAAAGCGGAACCTCTGGACCCAGAAGGCTTAGCACTGCCGCCCCGGGTCACCAAGGCAGAACTGGCAACCTCAGCCGGGTCAGCAGTACCACCCCGCGCCGCTGAGGTTTGACAAGCCACCCCAGATGGGCCAGCAGTGCTTTCCTGGGCCACTGCACTAGAACCTCTAGCAGTGCCCCCGCGAAAAAGACACTCCCTACGGAGATGTCCAAATTCGCCGCACGCATGACACCGTGCCTTGCCCCAACTCCAACGCACGGTTCTGGGTACACCCTTATGCACCACCTCAAAACTCCCCTCGGCACCATCCCCCTCACCCACCTTCATGAACACCCTCCTCTTGAAACTGAAGACCCCTTTTTCCTCCGGGTCCCCCCCGGGATGCAAGAGATGAAAACATTTAGACCGCACCTCCCCGAACTTGGACAGGTGTGGAATAAGCACTGCATCCGAAAAATAAGTGGGGCAGCTCCGCAGGAGAACCGGTCTCACCCTGGATACCCACGGATCCACCTGTACGTGGACCCCCCCCACTGAGATCCCCTCCTCCAACGCTCGGGCCACACACTCCCGGGTCTTAAGTATCATCTCCACCTTTCCGCTTTCGAGCTCAGAAGAGACAATAGCCCCCCTCCCAAGACGTTCATTCATGGCCTTCGTAATTACCCCCCTTGACATCATAGGCCCAGTTTGAACAGAAATACCAAAACTGTCCCCATCCAAGTCAACATGAGGCTCAAGCTCAGATGGCCTCGCACCCGCCACTGATGCCATCGCTGCGTAGGTCCGGACCTTCGGCCGCGCCCCCTCCATCGCCATCCTCACAGAGGCACAAACCAGCTCCAAGCCCCTCAGCAGCACAGCTCCAAGTTAAGTCCCAGAGACAGTCACAGTCAAAGACAGGCAGCAGAAAACAGAAACCTCCAGCTGAAGCAGGAAAGTCCCCAGGTTCGTCCACAGCCAAGAGCAGCTTACGGGAAACTCGATCCCAGTCGCGCTGGAAGCAAAAGTACCTTCTTCACATTAAGCCAGGCAGCCGCACTGAGCAAAATGACTTTAGGGCAGAGAAGCGGTGCCAAAACGACAAAGACACCGCACAACTTCAGCCCACTGAGATCACAGGCACTCTTGGCAATCCGCCAACGCCAACCGCACCCTCGACAATGTGGAGAAACTCAGGAATCTTCACACAGATGGAGGCTCCCCAGACCAGAGAAAAGCTTCAACAGCCCAACAATAAGTTGAACTATGAAGCCCCCCTGGGTCTGTGCCCTCTCCAACGGCAAAATCCTTGAAAGGCTGCTTCAATCCTTCTCAACTGCAGAGCTGAGAAGAAAACACGACCTCTCTTTTTTTTTTTTTTTTTTTTTTTTTCATTTCAAAAACTTTATTCAACACAAATCATAAAATACAACACATCAAAACACAATCAAAAATCACACTATAATGAACAGATCATTGTAGTACAGCAGTACATTCATTTATAATCGCCTCAACCCCACGCGGCGACCAGCGCTGACGGAAGGCCTCCAGAGTCCCCGTGAACACCGCGTGTTCCCTCTCCAGGGACACACGTGCACGGACGTAGGCCCGAAAGAGGGGCAGGCAGCCGACTCTCGCCAGACCGTCGACCGCCCGCTGCCTGGACCCACGAATGGCCATCTTGGCCAGGCCAAGGAGCAAACCGACAGGTAAGTCCCCCCCCCACACTCGGCTCTCCCCACTCCCCGCCTTGTGTCCAAACACCAGGATTGTGGGGCTAAAATGCAGCCAGAACTTGAGGAACAGCCCCTTCAGATATTGGTACAGGGGCAGTAACCTCACACACTCCATATACACATGGAATACGGTCTCCTCCTCTCCGCAGAAAATACATGCGGCAGACGAGCCCGTGAACCGACTCAAAAGTTTATTACAAACCACCGCTCCATGCAGCACTCTCCACCCCAGGTCCCCAATATAAAGGGGTACAACTCCCTTATAGAAGGACCCCCACTGGGGCCCCCCGCCACCTTCGGATGGTAACACCGTCCTCCATGGTGAGTCAGGACGGGAGACGAAGGCACGGTGGTTCAGAATGTGCAGGAGCATCCTGTACAGTGCGCGTCTCCTTGCATCACAAAATGGCATGCTGGTCATCTCAGAAAGGCAGCTCAGATTATGCGGAGCCGGAGGCCGAGAAATATCCCGAAGCCTAGGCCCGATGAGCAGATCTGACGGAGCAGGGGTAAGCTCTATCTGAACCACTCTAGGCTCGCGCCTCTCCTCGACAACCACCATGACAGGATGAGGACCAGCCACACCCGCAGCCACAACATCCCCCTCTCCTCGTGGAACAACACTCTGGCTGAACACCACCAAATTCCTCACTCTTAACACATCCCTATAGAAAACAGGCAAGCCCCTTAGAGCGGGTCGACTGACACCCGCCACCGGGAGCCGCGAGACCCCCCTTAGACAACGACCCTGACGAAAAAAATACGTGGCCAGAGCGTGCCATCTGGGAGGGTTCTCTACATACATGTATCTCCGCAGAGTCCTGAGACGGAGAGCCGCCACCTGGGTGCGCACGCACACCAAGGACTGGCCGCCCTCCTCTAACGGAAGACTCAGGACCGCCGCGGAAATCCAATGCTTCCTATTTCCCCAAAAGAAATCCACCAGCTTCTTCTGTATAGCAGTTACAAATATAGAGGGCGGGACAAGAGTAGCCAGCCGGTACCATAACATAGAGGCCACCAGCTGGTTTATGACCAGCACCCTCCCCCGAAAGGAGAGAACTCCAAGCAGGCCTGACCAGCGCCCCAGCCGAGCAACCACCTTCGTCTCCAACTCTTGCCAGTTTGCCGGCCAAACATCCTCAGTGGGACTCAGGTACACCCCCAGATAGAGGAGGTGCGTGGTACTCCACGCATACAATGCCATCTCCTCCGGCAGGGAGTCTACCCGCCACTGACCCACCAAAAGTCCAGAGCACTTACTCCAGTTAATCCTAGCAGAAGATGCAGCCGAGAATATCTCCTGGCAGTCACGCATCCTCCGCAGGTCACCAGGATCAGTGAACATAAGAAGTACGTCATCGGCATACGCCGATAGAATCACCTCAACCCGCGGGCCAGGTAGGGCCAGGCCTGTCAACCTCCTCCGAAGAAGACACAGGAACGGCTCCACACAGACCGAATACAACTGGCCCGACATAGGGCACCCCTGGCGAACCCCCCTCCCAAAATGAAAAGGAGATAGCACCGCGCCATTAACCTTTACAAGACACTCCGCAGCAGCGTACAAAAGCCGGACCCGGGCCACGAAGTGTGGTCCAAACCCAAACGCTTGCAACGTCCCAAATAGGTATTCATGCTCTACCCTATCAAAAGCCTTCTCCTGATCAAGAGACAGAAAAGCAGCTGACTCACCAGTACCCTGGACTAAATGAATCAGGTCCCTAACCAGGTGGATGTTATCCTGGATGGACCGGCCAGGGACTGTATAAGATTGATAAGGATGAATCACTTGATGCAGCACGGAGCCCAGGCGATTTGCCATTGCCCGTGCAAAAATTTTATATTCTGTGCAAAGGAGAGAGACTGGACGCCAGTTCTTCAACAAACGGAGTTCGCCCTTCTTAGGCAGCAAGACAACAACCGTCCTACGCCACGAGAGAGGCATCACTCCAGTCGCCAGGCTCTCCCCCAGAACCAACATATAGTCACCCCCTAGGACGTCCCAGAATGCTCTAACAAACTCCACTGTCAACCCATCCAGCCCGGGGGACTTACCCCTCCTGAGCTGATGCAAGGCGCGAGTCAACTCCTCCAAAGATAAGGGGCCATCAAGAAGATCAGCCTCCCCCCTATCTACGGTCGGTAGACCCTCCCACAGATCTTGCTGAGCCTCCACACTGAATCCTTCCGCAGAGAACAGGGTCCCATAAAAGGACCTAACCCAGGCATTAATCCTCTCTGGATCAGTGACAGAGGAGCCGTCATCTGCAAGCAACTCCACGAGCTGTTTTCGAGCTCCCCGCCCCTTCTCCAAAGAGAAAAAGAAAGGCGACGCTCGGTCCAGCTCGTGCAGCATCTGGACCCGAGACCTCACATAAGCGCCTCGAGATCGCTCAAGCAGCAGACTCCTCAAAACCTCCTTCTTCCTCTGAAACTCTCCCCATTCGCTGGAGTCTTCACCAAACTGACCCAGGCGAGACTCAGCGTCCTGTATCTCCCTCTCCAGCTTCTCGACCGCTGAGTCCCGCCTCCCAGTCGACCCCCATGTATATTCCTTACAAAAGAGACGGATGTGAGCTTTACCCACATCCCACCACTGCCTAAGGGAAGAGAAGCACCTCTGCCTCTCTCTCCACTTCACCCAAAACCGAGTGAATGACTCCCGGAAACACCGGTCCTCCAGCAGCCTGTTGTTAAAGTGCCAGTACGCGGACCCAGCCCGAGCGCACGCTGGATTGAAATCCACACGCACCAGACAATGGTCCGAGCACGGCACCAGCCGCATTGATGCCGCTGAGACACGGGAAACAAACGCTCGGGAAATATAAAACCGATCAATGCGGGAACCACCGCCCTCAGACCTCCGCGAAAAAGCAGTGGAATCAGGGTGAAGGTCCCTCCAAACATCAACCAACTCAAAGGAGTCAATCAAGCCTCTCAGCTTCTTCGCTACAGCAGGCGCACACTGAGTACCAGAACGGTCCCGCACCTCAAGTGTGCAATTAAAGTCCCCACCAAGGAAGACACACTCTCCCCTATCAATAGTGCCCAACAGAGCATTCACCTCCCGAAGCAGGCCGGCCTGCATCGTGCCGGAGCTAGGGGCATACACGTTAATAAAATGCAACGGCATGCCATCCAGGCTCACGGCCAGATGGAGCAAACGTCCTGGCACCACTTCCTGCACTTTTAAAATGCTTGGCAGAAAATTTGGGGCCAACAGAAAAGCCACCCCACTCGAATTTGAGCTGAGATGGCTCATATAAACCCTCCCTTCCCACTCCAGTTGCCAGGTAGGTTCATCACTAGCAACGGTATGTGTCTCTTGCAGATAACAAACTGCAAATCTCCCCTCCCTTAGGGCTGATAAGAGCTGAAATCTTCGAAAACTCGCTCTACTCCCATTTAAATTTAATGTAGCTACTGTGAATGTGTAGACACATTAGATTGTGACCCTCACACTCCCTGTAGTCACAGGAGGTCCTTTTCTGAGGACCTTCAACAAACCCCAAAACTGCCCCAAATCCGAGTCAGAAAGACCACTATCCTTGTTACTAAGGATAGCCTTGAGACTCTCCTTCACATCTAGAACATCCTCCCATCTCCTTGTAGCGGCACACCATAATGTTTTGGGAGCACGACTTATTTTTAAGAACTCTCGCACCTCAACAATAAGCTTCGCCTCAGACACGGCCTTGGAGTCTGGGCTCTCAGCCAACCCGCTCGCACCTGAATCAACAACCTCAGAAAGACCAGAACTGTCTGACACATCACTCTCTGAGCCCCCCCCACTGGCCGCATCGCTGTCCTCCTCCACAGCCATGACACGACCACCCGGATCAATGCTGGGGGTGGGTCCCAACACCCCTACCTGAGACTCGCAGCCCTCTGAATGGCTGGGCTCCTGCACGCTACCATCACCCTCCTCCTCTGGGCCTGGGGAAGCAACAACAAGAGGCATCCCCAGGGCCTGTGGAACACTGGCACCCTCGGAGTCTGAAAGAGGATCACGTCCCATAACAGCCCTGACCTCCACATCATCCAGAGTGCCCTCTCCACAGGCATCACCCAGAGAATCACCACCTGCCATTAACCTCACCCCAGACAACTCATCCGGTGAGGCATCCCGCCCCCCAGCACCTCCACTGGCACTGATATGGAGCACAGACTTGAACGACAACACCCCCGAAACTCCCCCCTCAGCCTGACTCTGCACATCCCCCGTCACAGAGGGCACACTACCAGAGGAGCCAACCACGTCACCTACCGTGCTAGCACCCTCAGTAGGCCTCTGAAACGAGGGGACCTCATCCGACCCAGAGGGTACACACCCAAGGGAGCTAACCACAGCATCCGCCGAGATAACTCCCTCAGAGGGCCCCTGAGATGAAGGGACAGACTCCCGCCCAGTGGACACAACTCCACCGGAATCAACTTCAGCACCCAGTCCGGTGACACCCGCTGTAGATCCATGAAGAGAAGGCCCAACCACCGACCCAGAAGACACCGGGTCAAGACCACTTTCAGCCACCTCAGTGGTGGAAAGCCCGGAGAAAGACATCCCCTTCGCTCTGGACCCACGCCCTTCCTCCTCTTCACCAGGCAGATGCCTCCTTTTAGTCCCACTCGCATGCGGAGGTGCGGTAACCTCCATAAGGGAAGGGTCATCCGCCTCCACATTACCCCCAACCACTTTGCCACCCACACGTTTAGGCTTCTTTCCCCCCTTCCGAGCCACCACACCTCCCCCCTGAGCCCCAGCAGGTGCAGTCTGCACCACACTGGAGCTAAACTCACCCGATTGCACTTTCTTCGCTCGGGCGGCCCTATCCCTCTCCTTCTTCTTATTATGCTTCCCCTGCTTCTCCCAAAACCCCCCCTCAACACTCCCCTCCTCCTGCGCCCCACCTCCATCCACCGCCACAGGCGCAAGACGTAGGGGACGTGGGGGGCTTGGGCTCTCACTGCCCAGGGTCCCCAAAGCGGAACCTCTGGACCCAGAAGGCTTAGCACTGCCGCCCCGGGTCACCAAGGCAGAACTGGCAACCTCAGCCGGGTCAGCAGTACCACCCCGCGCCGCTGAGGTTTGACCAGCCACCCCAGATGGGCCAGCAGCGCTTTCCTGGGCCACTGCACTAGAACCTCTAGCAGTGCCCCCGCGAAAAAGACACTCCCTACGGAGATGTCCAAATTCGCCGCACGCATGACACCGTGCCTTGCCCCAACTCCAACGCACGGTTCTGGGTACACCCTTATGCACCACCTCAAAACTCCCCTCGGCACCATCCCCCTCACCCACCTTCATGAACACCCTCCTCTTGAAACTGAAGACCCCTTTTTCCTCCGGGTCCCCCCCGGGATGCAAGAGACGAAAACATTTAGACCGCACCTCCCCGAACTTGGACAGGTGTGGAATAAGCACTGCATCCGAAAAATAAGTGGGGCAGCTCCGCAGGAGAACCGGTCTCACCCTGGATACCCACGGATCCACCTGTACGTGGACCCCCCCCACTGAGATCCCCTCCTCCAACGCTCGGGCCACACACTCCCGGGTCTTAAGTATCATCTCCACCTTTCCCCTTTCGAGCTCAGAAGAGACAATAGCCCCCCTCCCAAGAAGTTCATTCATGGCCTTCGTAATTACCCCCCTCGACATCATAGGCCCAGTTTGAACAGAAATACCAAAACTGTCCCCATCCAAGTCAACATGAGGCTCAAGCTCAGATGGCCTCGCACCCGCCACTGATGCCGTCGCTGCGTAGGTCCGGACCTTCGGCCGCGCCCCTTCCATCGCCATCCTCACAGAGGCACAAACCAGCTCCAAGCCCCTCAGCAGCACAGCTCCAAGTTAAGTCCCAGAGACAGTCACAGTCAAAGACAGGCAGCAGAAAACAGAAACCTCCAGCTGAAGCAGGAAAGTCCCCAGGTTCGTCCACAGCCAAGAGCAGCTTACGGGAAACTCGATCCCAGTCGCGCTGGACGCAAAAGTACCTTCTTCACATTAAGCCAGGCAGCCGCACTGAGCAAAATGACTTTAGGGCAGAGAAGCGGAGCCAAAAACGACAAAGACACCGCACAACTTCAGCCCACTGAGATCACAGGCACTCTTGGCAATCCGCCAACGCCAACCGCACCCTCGACAATGTGGAGAAACTCAGGAATCTTCACACAGATGGAGGCTCCCCAGACCAGAGAAAAGCTTCAACAGCCCAACAATAAGTTGAACTATGAAGCCCCCCTGGGTCTGTGCCCTCTCCAACGGCAAAATCCTGGAAAGGCTGCTCCAATCCTTCTCAACTGCAGAGCTGAGAAGAAAACACGACCTCTCTCTCTCTCTCTCTCTCTCTCTCTCTCTAACATATACACACAGACACTCAAATATGCTCACGCACTCACCACACATGCACACGCGCGCTCACACTCACAACCAAATACACTCACACACCATATATACGGCAGTAAACTCTTTTGAATTTAATCACACTGCTCAGTCCGGCTCTCCACTTTGGTGCCTCTACAGTCAGCAGCACTTCCGCAATGTGCATGATGTCTGCACTCACCGAAAATTACACAATCAGGGCGACCTGCCCACTAAACGGAAGTCACGAAATGAGGGGGACTTTTGAATCAAATACAGTCGGTTCTAATAAAGCATTGCAGTTTCAAGTAAAGGCAGGGCAGCAGGTCAAACAACTCATTTCATTTTCATTAAGGGCTAACAAATTATTTATTCAAGTACATTGCAGACTCACAGTTCAGTTGATTCCCAGCTTAGAATGAGAGTCGTGGCCTCTCCCTCTCAATATTGCAGAGATACTGAGCCATGTCCAGGCATCCGGGGTTTTATAGTCCTTCCCCCCCCCCCCGGAAGGGGGGGTTAACTTCATTGCGGTGATTGCAGGCGAGAGAATCCCAAGGTTTTTTAAACACTCATAACTTTTATTTTTCATCGATGGGAAAAATCCTTGGGGCCTGATCAGCGGAGGCGGACTGTGAGTAAGATGGCCAAAAATCATAGCAATATATGGTAGTGTTTTTCTAAAATCAATACACAGCGCAGGCGGGAAGTGGTCAAGATGAGTCTTTTAATTATATAGATGTCCCAGATAGGACAATGAAATTCTTACTGAGAAAATGACACACATAGTGGCAGAGGTGAGTAAAAGGAGTAGTAAATTATAATAAAGAAAACAGCACATGTCTGTGAAAGGTAAGTGTTGGAGAAGATAGATGAAATTTTAATTTAGCGAAGGAGAAGGTTGATGTCAGTTTAAAATAATGTTTGGTTCAAATGTGGGATGCAAGTCTGAAGTGGCTACTCACTTGAATTACAAAAAGGTGGTTTTACAACCTCAGTGAAACCAGCATCTCATTCTGCTTCTAACAAGTCTGAAGAAGGGGCTCGACCCAAAGCATCACCCATTCCTTCTCTGCTGGAGATGCTGCCTGTCCCATTGAGTTACTCCACATTTGTGTCTATCTTCGGTTTAAACCAGCATCTGCAGTTCCTTCCTACTCATCTAATTCTGCATATTGTTACTGCATGTTGTCGCCCTTATTTTCCAAATAATGTTTTAATGAGGTTCTTTGTTTACAACATTGTTTTCCACATACATGGAGCTGTACACCACAGAAACAGCCCATCCTATTTGGCAATACTGAGATAGTTCAATTAGCCTGTATTTGACCCATTGTCCTCTCAACCCTCTAAACTTTCAGTAGTACCACCCAACATTGACACATTGGATCTATTGCCCCAGTGAAATTTCCCACTCAATTTAATACTAATATCACATTTTAGCACAATAGCACATATATTTGGTGACTGGATTGAGCAGAATTTTGGTGAAATGTCCAACATCCTTATCATAATTTCAGTAATGCGAACTGAAATGTATCTAGGGTTCCCAGCACACAGAAAACTTCACATAAAAGAAAACATGTAAAATAAAACACTTCACATAACCACAGTCCACACGTTTTCCTCTCAGTTTGTAAAATCTAGCAAGAGCGTCAGTGTGGTCGAGAGCTCACTGTCTCGAGAATCTTTGGCTTTTTGTTAATTTGGCTGCTTCTACTGATGTGATTATATACTAACAAGCTAATAAAGAGAGGTAGTGTTCTGCATGGTATACTCTCAGTGCCTTAATTGTACTCTCTGTATTTGATTAAATGCTCATGGGGAGCTTATTTGATTTGACTAATCTTGTGCATTTAACCAAACGGTTCTCACCACATTATATGCATGTAACTGGATCACATAATGCATCTGAAAGTAGATTGCAAAACAAAAGATTTAATTCTCCCTCTCCCCCTCCCCCTCCTGCCCCCCTTCCCCTCCCCCCCCCTCCCCCCTCCCCCTCCTGCCCCTCCACTACCCCCTCACTCTCCCCCTTCTGCTCCGCATCCCCCCCTCCCCCTCCCATTACCTCTCCCCCTCCCTCCCCTCCCCTTCCCCCTTCCTCTCCCCCATTTGCCTGCTTTCCCTTTTACCAGCACAGATTGATGTATAAATTACAATGTTTTAAAACTAAATTAATATTTGCAAATGTTAATTTATGTTTGCACTTACTAAACCACACCTGTTGCTGTACATAAAACATGTTTTAACTCTACACATTTCTGAACATAAAATAATAAAATCCATGCCAATTAACACCAAGTTCAAGTTAAAATCATTAAAGGAAGTGAGTAACAAAAGCAATATAAGCATTCAGGATATTATTTGCTACAAATACATCTTTATCCTTCCACAAACTCTCATTGAAGGGAGACAAGATCCTTTGCAAAATCTTCTAACTCAACATTGGCATGAATCCATAAGTGTTTATTTTAATCTAAAGCCACATCATAAAATTATTGGCTCCATGTCTTTCCATCGCATTTGGAGCACCACATTTTCTTTGTCACTTTCAGCTGTGGCTCAGCAGGAACACATCAAAGCAGCAGATCATGGCTTCTGTTTCAAAGGCCTGGGTGCGTAATTTGCAATGATATTTTTAATTTATTAGACATGCCTCATTTTAGTGCAATTTTAAAGGTGCCTAGTTTTAGATGGGACATCAAACTGAGGCCCGATTTCCTGGAAAGTAAGAACAGAAAACCTTGGAACTATTCAGACAAAAAAGTTGGAGTTACTCAGCGGGTCAGGCAGCATCTCTGGAGAAAAGAAATAGGTGACGCTTGAGGTCGCGTTCCTTCTACAGACCGAGAGTCAGGGGAGAGGGAAACGAGATATATGAAAAGGTATAGAAAACAAATGAATTGTAGGTATGCAAAAGCACAA
The DNA here is from genome assembly GCA_963514005.1 of Raja brachyura. Next base: position 13,731,064 of record OY740800.1, on the reverse strand, counting down.
ATCAGAGCCAGCAATGATGATCAATGAAAGGTGGAGCCCACAATGATCCATTGTTGACTGTGGAGAGGGTGATACGAGTGATACAAACAGGACGACAGTGAAACTGGTAAATATTTAGCAGGTCAGGTAGCATCAGCAGATGAGAAATAAAGTTAATGTTTTATGTCAAGATCCTTCATCAGAACTTATTCATCTGCTCTATCAGGTGGATGGTAAACATGTTTCAAGTCATGATTTCCTTGATCAACATCTCCTTGATGCTTTGCCCAATAGTATTCCACATGCAGCAATAGATTCTCTGTTTATTTTTATATTAGGCTTTGTGGATTTTCTTTATAACCTTTTCTATTGTGCATATTTTGTCACCAGTGTTTCTTTTGTTTTTTTAAAATTTTATTTATTAGAGGTAAATACATCAATGTACACGTATATACTGTTACAATCATTGTACCCCTTAATTTTATGGCTTTTAAAGAAAAAGAATAGAGGGAAAGAGAGTGAAATGTGAAGAGAGTTGTGCTAGTGAAAGAGCGTGCCAAAGGGGAGAAGAAACCCTTGGTCAAAGAATTAGAAAAGGGGGTTAAAAGATAGACCCTAAAAAAAGAAAAGGAAAAAGAAAAAAAGCCAGTTTTTATGTTATACATATCACGCAAAAGGAATCCACCAACTCGATAGTTTTTCATCCCCCCCCCACCAAGGCCCGAGGTACTCCTGCACCCTATCTTTGTCGTAATTCTATAAATGCAGACCACGTCTGATGGAAGCGATCTGATTTTCCTTCCAGGCGGAGTCTCATATCTTCCAGATGTAGTGTTTCAAACATAGTTGAAATCCACAGTGTTAGAAACAAAGCTATCTATTTTGTATCTATCCAAAGCCATCCAAACTAAACTATCCATTCTCTATTTGACATATACTGCCATATTTAATTGACAAATTGACAAGATTATTCTAGAAACACACCCCAAACGGAATCATCCAAAATAGAGGGTTCTAGCTATTATAGTGAAGGTATAACATTTAACATTTTACTCAAACTGACAATTTGCAGATTCATATTAAAAATTCATGTTAAAAATAGCAACTAAAAGCATTGAACAACTGTAATGTGGGCAGGGAGGGGTTTTGGGGGGGAGGGGTTGTGTGGGCAGAGGGGTTGTGGGGGGGTGAGGGGTGTGTCAGGGATGATGTGTGGGCAGGGGGGTTTGGGGGAGGGGGGGTGTGGGTGGGGGGGTGTGGCATTGTGCGGGGTGCGTTGTGGTAGTTTGTGTGCAGGGGGGTTGTGGGGGAAGTGGGGTGTGGGCAGGGGGGTTGTTGGGGATGAGGAGGTTGTGTGGGCAGGGAGGGGTTGTGGATGTGGAGGGGTAGGTGGGAGGGAGGAGTGTGTGGGATGGGGGTATGTATGGCCAGCGGGAGGGCTGTGAGGGGTGTGTGGAAGGGAGGGGGTGTGTGGGGGAAGGGGGAAGGGGTGTGGGGCCAGGGGGAGAGAGAGCTTGGAGAAAAAAGGGGGAAGAGCCATGGGGGAGAGAGCGGGGGAGGGGGGCAGGAGCCAGCGAGGGGGACTAGAGGGGAAGGGGTTGTGGGTGCGATGGGGACTCACAGCAGGCGCTGGTCGCTTCGCTGGTCATTCGCCTCCGCACAGCTCGTGGACTCAATCAGCACAGCTTACAGACTCAAACAGCACGGCTTGTGGACTCAGCCCCGCCTCCGAGATTTTATTCTCCTCGCCCCACCCAGTGGTTAACAGTGGGTGCCAGAAGGGGCGTTACCTTCATGATGAATGACAGGTGAGAAGACCAATCTGCTAATCTCACCATTTTTTAAACCTCCATAACTTTTGTAATCTTCCACCGATCGGAACAAAACCTGGTGCGCTTGGAGCAGAAGAGAATGGTGAGTAAGGTGGCAAAATAAACTAACGATATAGGGTACCGTTTTTGAGCAAATTTAAAAAACAGCACCTTGCAGCCTCTCTGTTGGATTCATTATCTCATTCATTATCAGGACATGGACCACTCTAGCAGAACCAATATTTATTATCCATCCCAATTGTTCCTTAACTGGGAAGTTAAGGTTCAACTCCTTGTTATGGATGTGGAATTACACATAAGGACTGCAGATTTCCTTTAATGTAGGACATCAGCTAACCAGATGGGCTTTTTACAATAATGCAGTTGTATTGCGTTATCATTACAGAGACAAACACATTTTTAAAACTCCAACTTTGCTTAATTGCTTGGACTTAATTTTCCAGCTGTCTTGGTAGGATTCGGACATATGCCTCTTGATCAATTATCCACTACACTGGCTAAAATCCTGTAATTAAGCATGTTACTAGGATGTACTAGCTAATATGTTCACAGCCTAATATGTTCACAGCCTGATCTATGTCTTCAAAGCCACCATTTGCTGTTTTTCCTCTCACCAAACATTGGACTGTTCTCTGCACGAATCTCTCAGGTCACGAGTGCAAAGGTGGCTTCACTGTTCCTTGCTTGGGTTCCTCACCATTTAAAATTTGGGGCATTTCAACCCATCTTCAGTTACTCGTAAAATGGTAAAACTTAACAGCAGCCCATGAAAATATTTGGGACTTTTAAGCTGCATTAATACATGTCCACACTTTAGTGAGAATACTCTTAAAAGCAGTCAGTTTCGCACAAAGGTTATTTTTCTCTGCCAGTCAAACAGTCAAATCAGGAGAGTTCTCATTTGTTAATTTTTATACTTCCTCATTCTGCAGAAATAAAAAACAAAGCATCTGGATTTATTAAGAGCGAGTGACTCAAGTACGTACAGATGTTGGAAGCTTTAGCAAAGCACAAAGTGCAGGAAGAACTCAGTGGGTCGTACCTTTGGAGTGAATGGATACACAATGTTGTGGATCAGCCCATTCTTTTCACAGCTGCTGCTGGAGCTGTTGAGTTCTTCCAGCACTTTGTATTTTGCATCTGTATTAATTACATTGCTGTCTGCGAGAGTTTACTGTGAACAAATTAGCCGCCTAGTTTTCTACTTTTCAACAACAACCACATGGTAATAGTGCTAGAGTATCACCTACCCATGTTCTCCTGAGATGCTGCCTGACCTGCTGAGTTACTCCAGCACTTTGTGCCCTTTTGAGCATTAACCAGAATCCGCAATTCCTAGTTTCAACTTTGCAATTATATTTATTGGATATACCGTACGTTGGGATAATCTGAGAGGGAAAACAAATCTAATTACAAGTCTTCCCTTTTTTTCAAATCTCAGTTCATGATATGAATAATTATCTATCTACTGGCATTTCATTATGTGTTCACCTGACTTGTGATAAATAAAATGATGTAGTATTCTGAAAACATCACTGAATAAACACTCATAACAAATTATGGAAGGTTAGATAGGAATTGGTTAGAATGTTGTCAGACACTGAAAATATATTTTTCATTCAAACCATCCCAACTAAAGTGGCCTACAAAAAAAAATGCCCACAGAGAGATATCATTCTGCTTGATGTAAAGTGAAAATTATTATTTTTTATTTCTGACAAACTGGTAAAAGCTGTACTAATAAAATAATAGCAGATGAATAATGAATATTTATATAATTCAGGCATCATAAAGTACCTTGCACATTATTTCTGAAGTGTATGTCATGTTTTTAAGAATATTTTGCATTCTATTTGCATATGCTGATCCTAAATAATTTAACTTCCAGTTTATTTGTGGAGGTTTGAATTTCCTACAAATATTGTAGGAAATTTGGGTCCATTGAGTCTATATTAATAGTTCATTGTGGTATCAGTTTTATACTTTTCCAAATTATAGCACATGCGACTATTCTGTATGCATTGAAATGCACAATTCACATTTCATAGCACAATGCAATGATATATTTTTGTCACATGTATGGCATGTGGCGGCATGGTGGCGCAGCGGTAGAGTTGCTGCCTTACAGCGCTTGCAGCGCCAGAGATCCGACTACGGGTGCTCTCCGTGACCACATGGGTTTTCTCCGAGACCTGCGGTTTCCTCTCACACTCCAAAGACGTACAGGTTTGTAGGTTAATTGGCCTTGATGTATGTGTAAATTGTCCCTGTGTGTAAGATAGTGTGAGGATCACTGGTCGGTGCGGACCAAGTGGGCCGAAGGGTCTTTTTCCGCTCTGTATCTCTACACTAAACTACTTTAAACTAAACTAAATGTACCACGGTACAGTGAAATGCGTTGTTTTGCAGACAACATGGTAAAATCATATAACAGACCTCACCTAGGCAGTACACAAGTGTCGCCGACAAAGTTACAAAAGTTCATCAAACAGTCCTATTTTCTGCCTGCCATCGCACATGGCAGCATGCACCTGGAGGCAGGTCTCCCCTTTGTGCTCATCATCCCCCCCTGTCAGGTCCCCCTTTCATTCTCAGTGGTCTCCCAAACCTGCATGGTCCCCACTTTGTTCTTTGTGGCTCACCACCAGGATAGCCCTCGACGGTCCACCTCCCTCTCGATGGTCCACCACCCTCTCGGGTCCCTCCTCCCTCTCGACAGTCCACCACCCTCTCAGGTCCCTCCTTTCTCTCAGCGGCGCAGGTCCCATCAATGCGGGTGGCTCGGGGCTGAGATCGGAGCACGCGGTGGGTGAGCCGGGCCTACCAGGCGAGTCCTCTGTTCTCCATGAGCGAGTCGGGCCTGCTGGCAGCTTGGCCCCAGCCTCGTACGTGGCTCGCCGGGATACTTTCTTAGATAGAAACAAGAAGCCAGAGCAATTCAGTGGGTTTGACAGCATCCCTGGAGAAAAGAAATAGGTGACGTTTCGGGTCGTGACCCTCGTCAGTCTGAAGAAGGGTCTCGATCCGAAACGGCATGCATTCCTTTTCTTCAGAGATACTTTCTGACCCGTTGAGTTACTCCAGCTTTTTGTGTCTAACTTTAGTTTAAACCAATATCTGAAGTTCCATCCCACACATACTTTCAGAGATGAATGCTTTCTTAGAAATCCTCCCTTGTCATTGAATGGGCCGTGATTCTGAAATCTTCTGTCCAATTAAGAGTGCATTAATGCTGCTGTTTCCAGCCATCTGACCTAATATGAACTATTTTGTTGGTTGATTTGCCAGTGACTGCAAAGTTTCATCCCAGCTTGAGTTTTACCTAACAGCTATAAAACATTCATACATTACTTTTCCACCTCATATCATCATTAAAATCTTTTAAGAAGCTTACTGTTTAATAATCCCTTCCAGATGGCTTATGTTTTCTGCATTCTCTTTTTTTGTAAAACTTTTATCATAATTCCTTATCCCATCTGGAGACTGGCTCATTATTTATTAAGGCAATGCCTCTTTCATTACAAGGCAGTACCCCATCACATGTTATGGCTCTGTACCTTTGAAAACTAACCATTATAACATACAGGGGAGGTACACACAAAAATGAAAAGTGAACATTAATTTTTACAAGGACTCAATATATAATTATATGGGTTTGGTTTCCTTTGCTCCACTTCAGGCCCAACTGCCCGAGTGATTCTCTCCCTTGTTGGTGGGTCAAATGGCCACCACTCCAGGGTTCCCCTGGGTTCTACACCTTGGAATTATGGTGGGATATGATAAAAGGTTGACTTGACCAGAGCGTGCTGATGAGAGAAAACAGAAACCAAGACGGACTCAAAGCAAGTCTAAAATTTACAGGCTTTATTGAACAAATGAGAAATCGAATTTCACCAACACTACATAATACATGACTAAACTTATGCTTTGAACTAAGACTATGGAAAGAAAATTATCGGACGTGTCGTAAAAACTTACTTTACACAATTTTAATTACAAATGCATCCCCCCCCTTTCCCCTTCTTCTCTCAACCTCTATCCTATTTTGGGAGTTACACAAAAAGCTGGAGAAACTCAGCGGGTGCAGCAGCATCTAAGGAGCGAAGGAGATAGGCAACGTTCCGGGTCGAGACCATTCTTCAGACCGGTTTACCCCCTTGCTGCTGGGCTTGGTTCCTTCCTTTGTCTTCCCAAGGTAATCTCGTTATCTCCGTCCCGGCCTTTCCTATTCTCACCATTCGCATAGTCATGTGGCTGCCCAGGCCCAAAAACAGGTTTTAAACTTGTTCTTCTGTGATCGCTTGGTGTTTTTTTTGCAGCCAGCATGTCCATTTTAAAAATGTCCAGGTCCTTATCCCAGAGTTCTTTCATAATTTTGGAGGTTTTGCCCCCATAACTTACATAATGTAGCAGTTTTGGTCAATATTTGAAAATGGCTGCTACTGGATTTAAAAAAAAATAATTTTGCAAGATATAGGCATCTCTGGTGAGGCCTGTATGTCTTTCCCATATGTAACTGTTATTAAGAAAGTGGTGGTGAACTGTGGGTTTGAACTAATTGAATCTCTTTAGTGTCATTGAGAAAGAAGTTTCAAGTTTTATACTCAGCAACAGTGAAGGAATGAGGTTTAGGTTCCATCATCAAGTTCGCTGACGACACCACTGTTGTGGTACGTATCACTGATGGGTATGAGTCAGAGTATAGAAGAGAGATCAAGCAACTGTCCATATGGTGCCAGCACAATAACCTGGCCCTCAACACCAGCAAAACCAAGGAACTGATTGTAGACTTTGGAAGGAGTAGGATGGGAACCCACAGTCCTGTTTATATCAACGGGTCAATGGTTGAAAGGGTCAAGAGCTTCAAATTCCTGGGCGTGCACATCTGTGAAGATCTTTCCTGGTCCAAGAACACAGATGCAATTATTAAGAAAGCTCATCAGCGCCTCTACTTCCTGAGAAGATTATGGAGAGTTGGTCTGTCAAGGAGGACTCTCTCTAACTTCTACACGTGCACGGTAGAGAGCTTGCTGACCGGTTGCATCATGGCTTGGTTCGGCAACTTGAGTGCCCTGGAGAGGAAAAGACTACAAAAAGTAGTAAACACTGCCCAGTCCATCATCGGCTCTGACCTTCCTTCCATCGAGGGGATCTACCACAGTCGCTGCCTCAAAAAGGCTGGCAGCATCATCAAGGACCCACACCACCCTGGCCACACACTCATCTCCCTCCTACCTTCGGGTAGAAGGTACAGGGGCCTGAGGACTGCAATGACCCGGTTCAGGAATAGCTACTTCCCCACAGCCATCAGGCTATTAAACTTGGCTCAGACAAAACTCTGAACGTTAATATCCCTCCATCTGTTATTTGCACTTTATTAATTTATTAATTCATGCGTGTATTTACGTATATAATTGTAGTCAATGCCTACTATGTTCTGTTGTGCTATGCAAAGAAAGAATTTCATTGTCCTGTCAGGGACACATGACAATAAACTCTTTTGACTTTGACTTGACTAGGTTTATTATTGTGGTGTGTATTTGTCACTTAACGTATGTTTCCACTGGTGGGAGTGTCTAGGACTAGAGGTCATAGCCTCAGAATTAAACGATGTTCCTCTAGGAAGAAGATAAGGGGGGATTTATTTAGTCAGAGGGTGGTGAATCTGCAGAATTCTTTGCCACAAAGTCTGGAGAGGCCAAGTCAATGGACATATTTAAGACAGAGATAGATAGATTCTTGATTAGTACGAATGTCAGTGGTTATAGGGAGAAGGCACGAGAATGGGGTTGGGAGGGAGAAATAGATCAGCCATGATTGAATGGTGGAGCAGACTTTTGAGCTGAATGGCCTAATTCTGCTCCTATCACCAAAAAAAGTATTGAGGTAAAATGAAAATCTTTGTTGTTGCATGCCATCCAATCAAAGACAAAACATATGATCAACCCAAACTCATACAATAGGTAGAAGAAAGGGGAATACACAGAGTGCAGAATATAGTTCTCAGCATTGTAGCACTCCAGCTCCAGAGACAACGTTCTATGTCCGCAATGTGAGAGAGGTGAATCAGAGAGCACCTTAACTTGTGGAAGGATCGATCAGAAGCCTGATAACAGAAGGGAAGAGTGATATCATGCTGATGTGTGACTTAGTAAACAACTTGTACCTGCTGCCATTATCCTTCTTGGGATCAAAACTCAGTCTAGAAGGTGCTTTTGGAGTTGCCTTGGTAAATAAATCCAGAGCATTTTGTAGGATTCAGATATTGCAGGAATTGTGCATCAGTACCCAATCCTTTCCACTCGTCACTTTAATTTCATGTTTCATGTATCTTGTGTTTTATGACTGTTGGCAGATCAATTTCCCTCCTGGGATAAATAAAGTTCTATCGTATTGTATCGTAAATGGTTGGCTGAATGTTGCGTCAATTCTCTTGGATGGTATCAAATTCCTATTGTTGGAACTGCATTTATCAAGACCTTATGAAGCGTTCCAAACATTCCTGGTTCATGCCTTGTAGGTGATTTTAATGAGTCACTCGCCCCAAATCTCTGACTTCTCTTGTGGACATTGTATTCAATTGAATTTAATTCAACTTTAATGTCATTGCACTAATACAAGTATAGGTACAACAAAATGCAGTTTAGCATCAGTTCGTAGTGATAGCAATATCAAAAATTAATAAATGCAAACAACGTGGATGAAGAGACTGGAGAAATCTATCGGCGGGACTCCAAGTTCAGCAGTGTGATGGTGTTATTGTAGAAGCTGTTCCTCATCCTACTAGTGCGGGACCTGAGGCTCCTGTACCATATCCCTGATGGTAGGAGGGCAAACAGTCCATGGTTAGGGTGTGAGGGGTTCTTGATGATCTTCCCGGCCCGTTTCAGACACCGTTTTTGGTGGAGGGCATCCATGGCAGGGAGCGGGTCACCGATGATGTACTGGGCGGTTTTCACCACCCGTTGTAGTGCCTTCCTATCTGCCATGGTGCAACTCCTGTACCATACCGTAAAGCAGGTGGCCAGGATGCTTTCGATGGTGCAGTGGTAAAAGTTGGTCAGGACCTGGGGGGACAGGTGGGCTTTTTTGAGCCTCCTCAGAAAATAAAGGTGCTGCTGCGCCTTTTTGATCAGCTTGGAGGTGTTGAGGGACCAGGACAGATACTCCGAGATGTGTACCCTGAGGAATTTGTAGTTGGAGACCCGCTCCACCTCCGTCCTGTTTATATGGATGGGGGTGTGTCTGCCCCCTCTATTCTTCCTAAAGTCAACAATGATTTCCTTCATTGTGTCTGGCTGGTCCCATGTCTCCTTCAATTATGATATGAAGTGGTGAATTGCTTTCAGGTGTGGCATATCAGTTTAGACCCTGTTAGGTGATGGCTGAGGTGCATCCAATTCAAACAAGAAACGACACATAATAAGTTTACCTGATGCTAATCACTACATACTTGGTTGATAGTAAATACCAGCTTCCTGGCCACAGTGCTGGTATCTAGTGAAATTCCCCTGCCAAATTTCTCCTCTTTCATCCGCACCCAATTAGAGATTACACAGTTGAAGCAAATCAAAAGCAATCTTTACTTTTCTGGTCTGATTGAGGAGTTAGGAAGGCAATGGAAAGAAATGACGGACTATAATCATTGCAAGCCTCTTAACGCTTTCAATCTGCAATTTTCACTAGGCAATAATAGTCTTAGTCCACATTAACTTAACGACCACTGTGAAGTCAAGATTTACTTATTATCTGGGTTGTCCGAGTACAATATGTTAATGGTAATAGTGCTCTATGTGTTGTTACTTTATTAGTTATTATTTCTCGATTTTCTTTAAATCTCCAGTTGAACAGAACCTGTGTGTATAAAAAAACTATTTATGTAGTACTTTTCAAGTCTCTTTCAAGATGTCCCTGAGCATTTTACAGCCAATAGATTACTTTTGAAGTATCGTGATTGATTTAACACAGGAAATATAGCAGCCAATTTTCACAGCAAGCTCCCACAAAAGGTAACGTGATAATGACCAAATAATCCGATTTGTTTTTGCAATGTGGAGTGAGGGAGAAACATTTGGCAGAACACAATCTTCTTTGAATCTGTGCCCTCGGATTTTTTTTACATCCACCTGAACAATGGGTCTTGGTTTGATGTTTAATTGAAAAATGGCAGCTCCAACAGTGAGCCCTCTGTTGCATTGGATTATTAAATGAAGTTACAAACTAATTCAAAGTAGCAAATTCATTGAGAATGAGCTTGGATAGACACAAAGTGCTGGCGTAACTCAGCGAGTCAGGCAGCTTCTCTGGAGATAAAGGATAAGTGACGTTTCTCTCGTTAGGACTCTTCTAAGGGTCCCAACCCGAAATGTCACCTATCCTTGTCCTCCAGAGATGCTGCCTGACCCGCTGAGTTACGCCAGCACTTTGTGTCTATCCAAGTCCAGCACATTGTCTCCATCTTTGGTATAAACCAGCATTGGCAGTTCCTTGCTTCTGGAGAATGAGCTTGAAGGGTGTGGAGCATGATCAACCCATGCTTGTCTCTGTGTGAGAAATGTGGGCTGCCCACTGTTTCACATTACTGTCCCAGCCAAGATCACCCACATACCTGGCTGCATATAGCAGTAGGTAGCCTGAAATGCAGCAGGGCCGACTGCAATGGAAGGGAGACTGATGGTGGAATAGAAGAGACCCAACCTGAAATGTCATCTACGTATGTTCTCCAGAGATCCTCCCTGACCCCTTAAGTTACTCCATACATTGTGTCCTTTACGTGTTAAAGAAGCAGGGTGGCACAGTGGCGCAGCTGTAGAGTTACTGCCTTACAGAGCCAGAGATCCTGACTACTTGTGCTCTCCGTTCAGTTTGTAGATTCTCTCTGTGACCACATAGATTTTCTCCAGGTGCTCCGGTTTCCTCCCATATTCCAAGAGACGCGCCGGTTTGTAGGTTAACTGGCTTCTGTAAATTCTTCCTAGTGTTTAGGATAAAACTAGTGTACAGGTGATTGCTGGTCCACCTTGTATCTCTAAATTAAACTAAACTATACTGCACTAAACTGAACTAAACTAAACTAAGAGTTTTGTTAAAGCTGCAAGTCACATTGGGAGAATCCTACAATCTGCATCAGAGTTGTGATTCTTTGCGTTATGTTTGGACATTTGAGACAGTGAGTACCAAGGCTTTCAAACAAGGCAAACAACAAATATAAAGTGGATAGTTTTCTTGGCATAACATTCTACTTTGGTCACAATTACTAATGCTGGCTGTTGTGTTTTTTTTTTCCTCTCCTTCAGGTTTAATGGACATTTGGTGTTTGGTTTGTACTTGTTGGTCTAAAGGACCTGTTTCTATGCCGCATATATCTGTGGCTCAATACATTTTTGCTCCAACTTCAGCCCTAACTCTTTTGCATTGCAGGAAACAGAAAATCACCTAAGACATCACCCCTGGGCAGCATCTTGTTTCCAAGAAAAAGATAATTATTTTATCTAGGTATGACATTTATTGCCAGCATCACGCTCCCAACTCTGGGTAATCCTGTTTACTAACATGTTAAGGATCCAGTAAAACATCTAATGCAAAACCAGCAAAATTCTGGTCTCGGGTGCTCTCTGTGTGGAATATGCACGTCCTACCGTGATCGCGTGCAGTTCCTCTGGGTGCTCCAGATCCTCGCACATCGCAATGAAATGCAGGGTTGTAGGCCACTGTAATTTCCCCTAGTGTGGAGCGAGTGGATGAGGAAGTGGGATAACAGAGAACTAGTGTGATCAGTGGTCAGTGTGGACTCGGTGGGCCGAAGAGCCCATTTCCATGCTGTGCCTCTAAAGTAATAGGAAGTTGCTGGAGAAGGATATCGAGAAGGGAGGGTGTAGGGGCCATCATTCTATTCAATGTCATATTTGACTTTCGAAGAATAAGGAATGGTGCTCAGTGCAAATGGTAAAAACAGCAACAGAGGCAATGACCCAAAAACCCAAGACCTATTTTTAGTTTAGTTTAGTTCAGAGATACAGCATGGAAACAGGCCCTTCGGTCTACCAAGTCCGTGCCGACCAGTGATCCCCACACGCTAACACTATTCTGCACACTAGGGACAATTTACAATTTTACCAAAGCCAATTAACCTACAAACCCGCACGTCTTTGGAGTGTGGGAGGAAATCAGAGCACCTTTAAAAAACCCATGCGGCCACAGGGAGAAAGTATAAACTCCATACGGACAACACCCGTGGTCAGGATCGAACCTGGGTCTCCAGTGCTGTAAGGCAGCAACAACTCTACCGCTGCGCCCCTGTACTGCACCAAATCTATTTTCCATCTCCTATTAGTTCTGCATATACAAAAGTCCTTTACACAGAAGTGTGAGCAGGCAACTCAGACACCAGCTGATTGTATAGTTCCTATAAACAGTTATCCGCTGATGGTACATTGTCACCTTGCCTTTGTGGTTTAACATTCACTAGTGCACAATTTTGACAAGGTAAAGTTCTGGAGTCCTGATTCCTATTTCCTCCAGAGATGGCTCACTGGAAAATAAATAATTGGTTGTTTTTCTCATCCCCTAAAGCCACTTTATACAGCCGGCAAGATTACCAAATATTACCAGTAAGAAAAATGTTTATGCAATAATAAGAAACATATTCCCTGAAGCCACCAACACTCTAATGGAAATGATGACTATCTTTGGATTCATCAAACCAATCTTGCCTGAAGCACCATCTAGACAAAACAAACTTCCTGGCCAACTTTCTGCAAAAAGTGTAATTTATATTGTCATAATAGATTTTTGTTTAGACTGTTTTCCTCTAAGATTATGACTTTCCGAAATTCTTATTGTTTGAAGTTAAGTCATCGCCAGAGTAAGTACGGTCTGTCAGTAATGTTTCTTTTAACAGTAAATGCTTTGAAATTGTATGGAACCGTATTGGAGTAGGTGATAGCACAAGGAATCACACTTACTTTTCTTTTGTGCAGTGTTATTCCCAGCTATTAACTCAAAATAAAAGCAAAATCTGATTTTATTTATTTGAAAAGTTAATGTTTTCATGATGATTTCATCCCACCCCCACTACAATATGCATATATTTCTTCCACCATCCCTCTACCAGGCCCATCACCCTGTTCCTTTTCCCTCCTCTTTACGCTCATCTCCTACCAACTTCTTTTCAAACGGCAAAAGGGTTGAACACTTTTAACTTCCCATTCCTGCACTGGCCTTAGATAGACACAAAGGTTGCTCAGCGGGTCAGGCAGCATCTCTAGAGAAAAAGAAGAGTTGGCTTTTCGGGTCGAGACCCTTCTTCAGGCTGAGAGTCGGGGAAAGGGGAAACAAGAGATATAGACAGTGATATAGAGAGATATAGAACAAATGAATGAAAGATACACAAAATGTAGGTGATCAAGGAAAGGTAGAGCCCACCATGGTCCATTGTTGGCAATGGGCAAGGCAATAATGAGTTATACCTTTTTGTTCTGGGCCTCCTCCATTGCCAGGTTGAGGCTACATGCCAACTGAAGGAACAGCACCACGTATTCCATGTGTAGGAAGGAACTGCAGATGCTGGTTTAAGCCGAAGATAGACACAAAAAGCTGGAGTAACTTAGAAAGTCAGACTGTATCTCTAGATAAAAGGAATAGGTGGCGTTTCGGGTTGAGACCCATCTTCAGACTGAGAGTCAGGGGAAAGGGAAACAAGAGATCTAGACAGTGATTTTGAGAGATGTAGAAGAAAAGAATGATAGACATGTAAAAAAGTAACAATGGTAAATGAGGCAGGCCATTGTTAGTTGTGGGCATAGAGGGGAGAGCAGGAGGAATCACAGAGAGGGATTCTGTATCCGTTATCATTGTCACCTATTTTGAAGTGGCTTCAGTTTCTGGTTCAATGGATTAGTGTATGTGGTAGAGGTAAATTAACAGAGATTTTCAAGATTGGTGACAAAAATGTCATTCCCTCACTTTCCTTTTGGCCACTCATTGGAGGGAGGGAAAGAAAAGAGCTTGAATCATTCACCAGAGTTTCTCGTAACTATGAAATGTTTAACAAAATACAGAAGTTTGAAATTTAAAACAGAAACTGAAAATGCTAGAAATCTGAGCAGGATATGCCGAATATGATGAAAGAGAACAGTGCAGCAGCACAGTGGTGCAAGGGCTGCATGATGGTACAGTGGTAGAGTTGCTGCCTCCAGGTGCTGGTGACCTGGGTTTGATCCTGACTATGGGTGCTGTCCTTACAGAGTTAGTACATTCTCCCTGTGACCGCATGGGGTTTTTCTCCAGGTGCTCCGGTTTCCTCCCACATTGCAAACACATGCAGGTTTGTAGGCTAATAGGCTACGGTAAAATTGTAAATCGTCCCTAGTGCGTAGGATAGTGCTAGTGTACCGGATGATCACTGGTCGGTGTGGACTCAGTAGGTCGAAGGGCCTATTTCCGCACTGAATCTCTAAAGTCTAAAGAGAAATGGCCATGGTTTCAGGTCTGCGACCCTTCGTCAGTGCAAATAGCTAAAACAGAAAATTGCAGTTATCAGACAAGGTGGAAGAACATCACATTAAACAGGTGGAAGCAAGTACAATACTTCGCTGATTCTGAATGACTAGCCCATCCAGAGTAAACTGAGGGTGAGATCACGGACTGGAAAGTAATTATACAAACCAAAACTTCAGTTTTATTTTCTTCTCCCTCCCGTTTTCACGGCCACGTTAAACAGATTTAGCTCCAACTTCCGCTTATTCTTGGGTGCACAAAAGGCTGGAGAAACTCAGTGGGTGCAGCAGCATCTAAGGAGCGAAGGAGATAGGCGACGTTTCGGGTCGAGACCCTTCCGCTAATTCTTGTTGAGCATCTTCAATTATTTGTTTTATTTCGCTCACCATAGTTCATGCTTGTCTGCTTCCATTACGTTTTGTCTGTATTTCTGCATTTCAACACCTGGAATATTTTCCTTTTGTATTCAATTTTATTTTGGACGGGGAGAGATTTCAAATACATGCTATGTCCACTCTTCACAATGTGTACAGAGTTAGTTTTACTTCCATTTTTTAAAAATAATCAATGATATTAAAATAATCAATTCATCAACATGATTTTCAAAGCTTCAGGATGAGTATGGCAGTAAAAGCTAACTAGGTGTCAAGAGTTTGTCAAGTTAATTCACAGGCTTTTAATTTCAACCAAATTAGTTCGCAGGCATGTTATATTCCGTAATTCCTGCAAAGTACCCATTATTTAAACAAAAAGACAATTGAGAAAGATTTAAAATAGACAAAGCAAACTTACACAAAGTTACTTTTTAAATAATTGTTACACTCAAGCATTTGGGGAAAAACATCTCTAAAACTAGTGATTCCCATTAAAGGCAACTTTGAGAATAATGTCTCCTGATACAAACTGGCAATTAAGGAAACAGAATCAGCATTTAAAATAGTGGTGAGTAAAATGTGTTTTTAATGAACTTGTGGTTATTTTTTCTATAGAATACAAGAATAAAATTATTATGGACCTTCTCGGAATGATTCTCTTACAAAACTTCAATTTTCTTTTAATATTTAATTGTTTTTCCACATGTTAAGCTCAAACCTATTTCTGGACTGAGGCACATACTGAAAGAAACCCACCAAACCACTGCAAACAAAGTCAACTTCGCGGAGCCCTTCCCAGCACTTTATTTTCCAATGAGGCGATAATGTGCTTCCTTTTATGTCAGCAGCAGCTTGGTATTTGGACAAAACATTAAAAAAGGAACAGGAAATTGCAGCTTGAGATCCCAAGTGTGATCAGATTTATAGGATGCTGACAAGAATCAAAGCTCCAAGTGTTGGGGTTTGCCTCTCACTGGAAATTTTTCATAATTAATTTCTCAGACTTTTTGATTATTGCAGTCACAAGAAAAGTGAAAGTTTGTTTCTTTTTTTTATTTTCTAGTGCATCAAGTTACACATGAGCGCCGGCCATTTATTGTGGTCATTCGAGCCATCAGATCAGAAGAGACTGACTATGAGCCCGGATGAGGAACTAGAGAGCACTGCAACATCTTCTCTGTGGTCACAGTTGTGTGACTGATAAATCAATTGTGACTGATAAATAGTGATGAAGCCAGACTTGAATCTCCTTACCAGCGCCAATTATGTTTCCACTAGTGGGAGAGTCTAGGACCAGAGGCTATAGCCTCAGAATAAAAGGACGTACCTTTCGAAAGGAAATGAGGAGGAATTTATTTAGTCAGAAGGTGGTGAATCTGTGGAGTTCATTGCCACAGATGGTTGTGGAGGCCAAGTCATTGGGTATTTTTAAGGAGCAGTGTGACAGATTCTTCATTAGTAAGGGTGTCAGGGGTTATGGGGAGAAGGCAGGAGAATGGGGTTGAGATGGAAAGATAGATCAGCCATGATTGAATGGTGGAGTAGACCTGATGGGCCGATTGGCCTAATGCTGCTCCTAGAATTTATGAACTTATGAACCGTGCCATTATCATCAGCAATCCATCAATTGGGTACAAAATTTCCAACATTAGGTGGCACAGTGCCACAGAAGTAGAGTTGCCGCCTGACAGCGCCAGAGACCCAGGTTTGAACCTGACTACGGGTGCTGTCTGTATGGAGTTTGTACATTCTCCCTCTGACCGTCTGAGTATTTCTCGGAGTGCTACGGTCTCCCCATAGACCTACCGGTTTGTCGGTTAATTGGCTTTGATAAAATTATAAATTGTCTCTCATGTGCAGGTTAGTTCCAGTGTAGCGGATGATCGCTGGTTGGCACGGACTGATTGGGCTGCGGGGCCTATTTCCATGCTGTATCTCAAAAGTTAAGCTTAAAAGGAAGCTAAGCTTAAAAGCCTAAAAAGGAATTGTGTTCTCCTGTGGACTTGGAGCAAGAATCTTTTTGTCCTTCTCTGGACTTGCTGCTTCTTTACATTGTGATGTCCATAATCCTACACTGAGTGGCTGACTGATACAGCTAGATACTCTACTCACCCACATCTCCAGTGACATTGGTACAATTTTCACTCTGGTGTACGGAGTTTGCACATTTCGCCTGTAGCCTCTGGATGCTCTAGTTTTCTCCCATGGCCAAAGGATGTAAAGGTTGGTCGGTTAATGTGTGTGTAAATGAATGGTAAAAAAACTGGCTGTAGTGTGATGATAATTCCTATACTGACTGTAATGGGAATTCCACCCTTCTTCCCCTTAAAAATCAGTCTAAAGAAGTTTCTCGATCCAAAAGATCACCTATCCATGTTCTCCAGAGTTGCTGCCTGACCCGCTGATTTTGTGTCCTGCATTTTGTGTCTTTATTTATTAGCGTGCTGGAAAAGGATAGATGGTGCAATTAAATAGATCAGCTCTATCTGAGTGATGAGATATCTACCCATGTGTCTGAAGCCTTTGGATTGAATTCGCCAGATTATTCATTGTCTCTCATTCCAATGCAGTGCTGAGGAAATGCAACATGCTTGGAGATGCTATTTACCGATGCGGTGCCTGCCTATTTTTGCTGCTGGTGCTATCTTGTGGAAGACAGTTATTGTTGGTATCCTAGCCAAAATGTATCTTCTTGAATCGTATTATCTGGGCACGATTCTTGTCTGCAACATGGAACTGATTACACTCCAGAAAGTAGTTATTTTACTAAATGATTTGTTTGGACATCCTGCGCTCATGCAGAGTGCTCTATTAATGGAAGCCTTTTACATAGTTCAAATAAGAGCAAGTGAGTCTTTGGTAATGTGTAAGAAGGAACTGCAGATGCTGGTTTAAACCAAAAATAGATAGAAAAATTTGGAGTAACTCAGCGGGTCAGACACCATCTCTGGAGAAAAGGAATAGGTGACCCTTCTTCAGACTTTGATAATGTTCTGCTCAATACATATCCATCATGTTAAATTGTGAAAGCATTTCATCTTGAAGTTATCACATTGCTCTTTGTAGGACCTTATGTTGTGTAAAAGGGTTATTTCCATAGCAAAATATCAGCTGCAAGATCAAAAATCCTTAATGAGCTGTAAAATGCCCTGGGATATTCTGAGTGTGAAAGCAATTATAGTGGAATCCAGTGCCATAGGTGGGAGCAATGACTGATTCCACCAACACTTACAGGAATGGGTGGCTAATGTAAAATAACAAGGTGACCATATCAGTAGGGGTAAAACTTTGGCACCTGCACGAGGGTGGTGTAAATGTCATGTGGGAACAACAGCCAGCAAGAGTTGTTTTAAACTGTGCAAATGGCCATATTTCAATGTCCTTTCCGAGTGGGTTGAGAACAATTGCAAGCCTGCTTTATTTTCAATATGCCCTGAGTGTGGAATCAATTCCTGTAACATCCTCCTGTGATAATTATGCCCCAACAGATCTTTCACCGGAATTTGTTGCAAGTATTCAGCCAAAGCAATTGTAGTAATGGCTAAATCAAATGGGACCAAATTTGGTCAGGGCAAAAAACTGAGGGTAAATTATCCTGACTGATATCAGGGCTCAACTGTGTTAGACAGAATTCAAAGTCTCTACAGAGAGAATAAATTCCCATTCTTGTCTTTTTGTGAGGAGATTTACTTTTTGAGGTCTTTCCCAATTTCCTAATCTACTTGTCGTCACTGACATCTTTTTACCCCAAGCTTCAAGAAAAGAAAAAAATTAAACTTTCATTACAATGTTACATATTAGTAATGTTGATTATTCTTATTCTTTGAGATGGTTAATTCTTAAAGTGTAAATTAAAGCAGAATGATGACCTTTGTGTCAGAGATCAAACACCAAGCCTATTGGTTAATAAGGGTATCCAATAGTTAACCACAATGTTTAGCTTAGCTCAGCTTAGCCCCCTGCTTTATTCACTCTATATTCATGACTGCGTAGCCAGATATAGTGCGAACTCCATCATCGAGTTCGCCGACGACACAACTGTTGTAGGACGTATCACTGATGGGGACAAGTCAGAGTATAGAAGTGAGATCGACCGATTGACCAAATGGTGGCAGCACAATAACCTGGCTCTCAACACCAGCAAAACCAAGGAACTGGAAAGGGTAGGATGGGTCCCACAGTCCTGTTTATATCAACGGGTCGATGGTGGAAAGGATCAAGAACTTCAAATTCCTGGGCGTGCATATTTCCGAAGTTCTCTCCTGGTCCCAGAACACTGATGCAATCATAAAGAAAGCACATCAGCGCCTCTACTTTCTGAGAAGATTACGGAGAGTTGGTATGTCAAGGAGGTGCACAGCAGAGAGCATGCTGACCGGTTGCATCGTGGCTTGGTATGGCAACCTGAGCGTCCAGGAGGGAAAAGGCTGCAGAAAGTTGTAACCGCTGCCCAGTCCATCATCGGTTCTGACCTCCCTATCATTGAGGGGATCTATCACAGTCGCTGCCTCAAAAAAGCTGCCAGCATCATAAAGGACCCACACCATCCTGGCCACACACTCATCTCTCTGCTGCCATCAGGTAGAAGGTACAGGAGCCTGAAATCTGCAACATCCAGGTTCAGGAACAGCTTCTTCCCCACAGCCATCAGACTATTAAACACAACTTCATATAAACTCTGAACTATAACAGCCTATTGCACTTTATCTATTTATTTATGTCCGTATATATATATTCTATGGTATATTGACACACTGATCTGATCTGTAATTATGCCTACACATAACAATAAACTCTCTTGAACTCTTAAACTCTAGTTTAGTTTTGCACAGCTTAGATTAGTTTAGATTAGTTTAGCTTAGTTTAGCTTAGCGATACAGCGCGGAAATAGGCCCTTCAGCCCACGGCGTCTAGGCCAACCACACACTAGCACTTCATACACCAGATCTCCATACACTAACACTTTCCTACAAACTAGGAACCATTTACAATTTTTACCAAAGCCAATTTATCTACAAATCTGTACACCTTTGGAGTGTGTGAGGAAACAGCACCCGAAACCCCCCCCCGCCGCAGTCACGGGAGAACGTAGAAACGGCATCCTTCGCCAGGATCGAACCCGGGTCTCTATAATCCTATAAGGCAGCAACTACCGCAACACCACTGTGCTGCAATTATATGGTTGCAATCAAATACTCCGCTAGTTTCATTCTGATAACTTAATGCGTAATAAATGTTCTAAGGCACAGGATCATTATCAGATAAATGACATAAGACTTTATTTTTTAGTATAGTTTACCATAACTTTAATCTTAGATGTGGGTTTTAATGTGAGTCTTCAAAGAGAAAAAAAGGGATGGCGATCTGGTGAGATTTCCAGAACAAACTCTGCAGTCTAATCTTTGGCAAATAAAGTCACAGCCACCAATAGCATGATAATTAAACTTGGAGATGGTCAAGATATCAGTTTGGAGGTGAGCAAGCATCGCAGGAGGTGATAAGACTTCAGGAGATTACCGAGATACAGTGTTAACAACATATGGACATAAATATAGACCATAAACTATTACATGTGGCTTATTGGGAACTCAGATTTTAATTATGTCACTTTAATATCATATTTGTGGCAGTATAGATATGTTGTAAGTATTATGAGAAAGTTGAGAAATATAAGAGGTATATTTATCAGATTGAAATTTAATAAAGATTATTTTTTGTTGAGGATTTTAACCTTAAGTAGAAAGTTCATGATCAATGTTCCTGAATTTCATGTTCGACAAGTTTAAGTAAAATTCTTAAAGGAAGATTAAACTTCAAAAAACAATCTTTTGTCAGAAATGAGTATTATTTGGACCTCAGTCACATAATCACAATTGTTCATGGATAACTAAACAGCTCACAGGAGAAGACTTTATGATCATCCACATTTTCACTGATGATAGAGCCCAGCATGTAAGTCCTTGCTGAAGTGCTTGTAACAATTTTCAATCATTACATTCTACTCCAGTACAGAAGCTGATCTTCAGCTAATAAAATACACAAGAGTGCTGGAGTAACTCCCATCCTCGTCGCCAATTGTTGTGTGTTCTTGTGTAACAATTCACTTGAAACTTAGCTGTACAAAGATTATTCAGCTTGAGGAATTCGACAAAAAAAACTCAAAAAAAAAAGTCTCAAATAATCCGAAGGACGACATCTTGCCACATAGACACACCAAAGAGATAGCCTGACAAACTCGCCGACTTGTACAGCTGATGTTTAATCTACAGTCCCCTGCATAGAAGGATCTGCAGGCCTTCTCATGTCCAGCTCGCAAACAACTTCGACACAACTCCGTACCTACTGTTTAAACTGTTAAACAATCCTGTGTGTTGCAAAACAGTCCTGCACTGTATTTAAAGGACGAGTTCACAAACTCTATCCCATCCTCGTCGCCAATTGTTGTGTATTTGGGTGCTTGGATCTGACTTAGAAGAACACTCAGATACGGGAGTAAACTAACAAGCTTCTTTATTCCAGGACGCCACCTTGAATCTCCCCCAGCGCATGCGTCCCCTTACATAAGACATAACATATGCTAATTATATCACATACATCACAGGTCAGGTAGCACCTCTCAAGAACATGGATAGGCAATGTTTCTGGTTGGGATCCTTCTTCTTTTGTAAACCAGCATCTGCAGTTCCTTGTGCCTCTGTTCTTCGCTTCATTCATTTCACTCCATGTCATTCCAAAAAATGAAAAATTGCATGGATAAAGCAAAGGCTATGGGCCCTAAAAGGATCCCAGCTGTTATGCTGAACACTTGTGTTGCAGAATTGGTTATGCCTCTAGCCAAGCTATTCCAGATGTGGCCTGAATACCTCTTCTTCTTGCGTATGGCGTGCACAGCCTAAAGTTGTAGGTCACCTTGTTCTATTTGATCTATATGTTTGCGCACGTGGGGTTGATTGCATTAGTTGAAACAGGGTGAACCACGTGAAGGTTGCAATCTCCCAGCCCGCCTGAATACTAATAACTATCTAATAATAATAAAAATACACTGGTATGTCCTGTGCACAAAAAAACACACGGAGAATGTTTGACCAAGTAAGTTAACCTGCAATCCTGTAAGTCTGAGAGGAAACTGGAGCACCCAGAGAGAACCAATCTGGTCATGGGGGGAACGTACAAATTTGGTACAGACAGCACCTAGTCAGGATCAAACCCGGGTCTCTGGCGCTGTAAGGCAGTAACTTTACCGCTGTGCCACCTTGCCACTTTGGGAGTAACCTCAACAAAGTACTTCCACCATCTTCTCAAGTCTGCTATGGTTAACATTAAGTACCAGCCTTGTCAATCATGGCCTCATCCCATTTATGAATATGAAAGAATGACATGTATTGGTACAAATTTGAACAAAGCATCTTATTTTCGGTAATTAATCTTAAATATGCTGAGCCTTATAACTGGACTCCAGCCTTTGATTCGACAAGATTTCTTCCCTCCCATTTTGATTTTCATTGGTGCAAGCACAACCCAAATACAACTCCTCTTACTTTTTAAATCTCTGATGTTGTTGTACGCGCTTTATGTGCGTAAAATGGCTGCTATAATTTGTCACTGAAACTACAACCCAGAAACATTTAATTGGCTACAAAACAATTTGGAATACTCTGAGATGGCAGACATTAACTAATTTCTTCTGCAAGGTCTGCAATGTTGGACAGCTTCATCACCCTGCACCAGAACCATCTGGTTCAAACACTTTATAATCATTACACTTCAATGACAATTAAAATTAGACCTCTTGTAATCCAAACTAAGCTGATATTTTCGATATTTTCAAATTCATATTATGTGAGACTTAAAAATTAATCTGAAACAGCAAGACATGTTGAGGGCAAAGGTTAATGCAAATCCTTATATTAAAACGATCATTCATTAGTGACAATGCTAGTGTATGGGATGATCACTGATCAGTGTGGGCTGGGTGGCCAAAGGGCCTATTTCTGCACTGTATCTCTCAAGTCTAATGTGAATCAACTCGTTGTTCTAGTTTCACTGTTCACATCCCTTTGTTATCACCTCTTCCACAACCAACAATGGACCATTGTGGGCTCCTGGGTCATCAGTACATTTTCATGGCTCTAGTTGCCCTCTCCCCTGACTATCAGTCTCAAGAAGGGTCTTGACCCAAAACATCACCGATTCCTTTTCTCCAGAGATGTTGCCTGACCCGCTGAGTTACCCCAGCATTTTGTGTATATCTTCGGTGTATATCTACCAGCATCTGCAGTTCCTTCCTATACATTCTTTGTTATGTATTCTGTTAGAAACTTATCTTCCAGAACATATGGCCGTTAGTTCTATATTGTTGAACAAGATTGTTAGGATCCAAATTCTCGGGAAGTCATGGAAATCTTTACTTTATGGGCTTCACAGTCCAACAGGAAATTTCATATTTACTCTTTAATCCGCAGTTTGCTTTCCTACGTTGGTTTCAGATATCTGTTGCTTATGATTTAACAGTGGTAGTAAGGGTGTCTAATGTAAACAGAAAACTTTAAATGCATTCACAATAACAAGTCGATTTCAGTCAAGTTTCAAGAAGGTGGCATTTTGAGGCTAAGATGAAACCCCTTCACGCCGCATCTTAAATTTCCTTTAAATGCTATAAAGACCCTGCTGAGATCAACATTAGCAATTTAAATGTAACCTTTCTCTGAAATATGTTGGAAACACGACAAGAAACATCATCTGGTGTAATGTATCACTGGCTAAGTAAGCTTTTTGAAATTTCAAATTCATTTCACAATACTTTTACACTTCAGTTCTTCAGTATTGAGGCAGATTATACAGTTGAGAAAAAAGATTTTAGAGTGGGTGGTAACATATCAATGATTACATTTTTCAATTCAAAGCTCTTTATATATCAACTTTTTGTCTTATTCTCAATGTCATCAGGAACCAATTATTAAGGTTGGTAATAACCTTACATTGGACCAGCTCACATTGGAACAAGATCATTGATCCATATGTAATGCATAACATAGGCCAGTTAACTTCAACATTATTTATTGCAAACCCACACAATACTGTAAATGTCATTAATTAAAATATTTTGAGTTCAAGGAAAATAGTTTGAGTGGCCACATTATAGCCACAAAGAGAAAAATCCTTTCTTCAACTTTTCTGCTTTGCAAATATTTCCTTGTACAAATCAGCTCTAATTTTTAGCTATGGGTGGTTTGCATTAACCATAGCTTGTGGATTTTGCTTGGAGCTGACAAATAAAGCTTCAAGTGTTGAAATTATGTGCAGGTTGTGCACAGGATTACTTTTCAATAATAGAAAAATATCCCTATGATTTTTTTTCCTTTCAAGTCATGTGGAGTGGATTAGGGGTGGTGAAAGAAGTGATGTGGGGCCTGGGGTTGAAGTGGCACAGGATTGTAGCAACTCCGCCACAAGCCAATAAATGTATCCAGGGATAAAATTGGGCATCAGACTTCCCCGGAATGACAGCACCAAGCTGCTGCCTCAGGCATTATCTTTGGCTTTGACACAAAGCCAATTTGCAGAATTGATACGCTGTACTTTCCCTTTTGTTTGCTACATGACAGTGGCCCTTATAAAAGTGCTTTTTAAACTAAAGAAGATCCAAAACAACCGAGCTGAGCACATACTGTGTGTGGTCCTCCCAAATGATCAAAGCCAACAATAAAACTCAGTCAACACACAAAGTGCTGGAGGATCTCAATGGGTCAGGCAGCATCTGGGGAGAGAATGCGCAGGCGACTGAAGTCTGAAGCAGGGTCCTGACCCAAAATGTCACCTGGCCATTCCCTCCGCAGCTGCTGCCTGACCCATTGAGTTCCTCCAGTACATTGTGTCTTCCTCAAGATTCCAGCATTTTCACACTCTACAGGTGTCAGAGGTTATGGGGAGAAGGCAGGAGAATTGGGTTAGGAGGGAGAGATAGATCAGCCATGATTGAATGGCGGAGTAGTCTTGATGGGCTGAATGGCCTAATTCTACTCCTATTCCTTATGACCTTAAGACTTTATGACCTCTTGCATTTCTAAGAAAAAGGATTGGAGGAGTGACCCAAGAATTTGCAAAGGAAATGAATGCTGCTCAATGCTGCTCAAAGGGGCGGAGAGAGAAATATTTGTCTGGTGATGGTTTCCCTTTGTAGGTGAAGAAATTATGTAGTATAGCTGTTGAATGTAGAGGGTAGTGGGGTGGAAGCTGAGGTCCAGAGGAACTCTTGTTCTGTTCAGGCACTGAGGAGAAGGGGTGAGAGCAGAGATATGGATGAGATCGCATCCAGGGGTTTGTCAGCAATGGGAGAGGAGAAGCCATGGTTCAGGAAGAAAGAAGACATATTGAACATGAGCGTTTGTAGTCACTGGGCCTGTACTCCTTGGAGTTTAGAAGAATGAGGGGGGAACTCATTGAAACGTGCAGAATAGTCAAAGGCTTGGATAGAGTGGGTGTGAAGAGGATGTTTCCACTAGTGGGAGAGTCTAGGACTAGAGGTCATGGCCTCAGAATTAAAGGGTGTTCTTATTGGAAGGAGATGAGGAGAAATGTTTTTAGTCAGAGGGTGGTGGATCTGTGGAATTCATTGCCACAGAGGACTGTGGAAGATTAGATTAAATTAGATTAGATTCCTTTATTATCATTCAGACCTTTCGGTCTGAACGAAATTGTTACCATACAGTCATAACATATAATTTAAAAAACCAAAACACACAATAAACACATAACCAACATCCACCACAATGAGTTCACCAGGCACCTCCTCACTGTGGTGGAAGGCAAAAGTCTTAAATCATTGTCTTCATCCCTCCTAGTTCTCCCTCTGCGCTGAGGCGATCCAGTGCCGCCGCTGGAGCACCGCAGCTCTAAGCTGGACCGCCGCCGCTGGAGCACCGCAGCTCCAAGCTGAACCGCCGCCACTGGAGCATCGCAGCTCTACGCTGGGCCGCCGCCGCCGCTGGAGTACCACAGCTCCAAGCTGAACCGCCGCCACCGCTGGAGTACTGCAGCTCTACGCTGGGCCGCCGCCGCCACTGGAGCACCGCAGCTCTACGCTGGACCACCGCCGCCACTGGAGCACCGCAGCTCTACGTTGGACCACCGCCGCCGCTGGAGCACCGCAGCTCTACGCTGGGCCGCCGCCGCCGCTGGAGCACCGCAGCTCCAAACCAGGCTGCCGCCGCCGCTGGAGCACCGCAGCTCTACGCTGGACCACCGCCCGCCGCTGGAGCACCGCAGCTCTACGCTGGACCACCGCCGCCGCTGGAGCACCGCAGCTCCAAGCCAGGTCGCCGCCACAGCTCCGCCATTAGGACTCAGCACAGATGGTGACAGGGGACACGCATCCCCCCGAAGGGTGAGACTAAGACTCTGTTTCTCCCACCCCCCCACACCCCACACACACAACCTAATAAAACCAGCGCGGCCACTTACGGAAAAGTCAAGTCAATGGATATTTTTTAAGGCACAGATAGATTCTTGATTAGTACAGGTACTTGTTGGGCTGAACTGCCTAATTCTACACCTAATGGATGCCCTTGTACAGGAGGTCTCATGATCAATGGACACTGAAAAACTGCGAGAATGGAATAGGGTCCATACAGGAGGCAGGGTGGGATAAAGAATAGTTATGAAAACTGACTGTGGGAGTCAGTTGGTTTGTAATTAATGTTGATATATCACTTATCTCCTGAAATGGAGACTATCTCAAGACAATGCTAAATGGTGATAATTTTCAGCATTTTTTGTTTTTACATTAGATACCAAGATTTGTGTTTTTCTTTGGATTTTCAATTAATATCGCATTGTGTTTTAAACTATTCATGTATATTTTAAAAGCATTGAAAATTCTTGTTTGATAACCATAGTTGCCTTTCCTTTTGAAAGATATCATTTGAAGCGACGAAAAATATTGGCTAAAAAATCATGGTTAGCATCCACAAGGCTTTTATTCCTTCATGAAGAAGCAATCATCATTCTCACTCAGGGGTGCAGAAAAGGACTAGTACCCCCGGAGAGTATTGACTTTCATATATTAATGTACAGCATCAAATTCTGTTTAATAGCTTCCTTATGACACTGGTTACCTCAAATGAGCGTGTTTAATGGAGGAGCCAGGCACAAACACCAATCACCAGGAATATTCTCTCTTATAATCAGTTTTCAAGAGGAATGGAGATGTTTTGCTTCCCTGAGCATTTGCATGATCAGTCTGAAGAAGTGTCCTGAACCCAAACCTGTTGCCTGTTCTGTCCCTCCCTAGATGCAGCCCGAGTTCCCCCAGTACAATGTGTCTTGCTCAAGATTCCAACATCTTCACACTCTTGTGTTTCCAAGAAAACAGCAATGTTCATACTAAAGTTGATAATTCCTGTTTAAGATGGATTATGGGGAATACTGGAGAAAAGGGTGTGAAATTGGTCTCTCTTAATTGTTCATACGCTGAACAGTCATAATGGCATCGTTCTTCTTCCCCTGTACCTCAATGCCCTGTATGATAGTGGACACCAGTTAAAGCAGTTTTTTTTCAAAATTCTGGAAGTTATCCAAATATTCTGGCCAGAATTCTTCTTCAACCTTCACACAGCAGACTCATCCGGATCAAGAAGGCTGTCAACCATTTCCTTCTCAAGAGCCTGAACTGAACAAGAATAGTAAGATTGAACGAGAACTTACCAGTTCGAAGGTTGATCTTTATTTTATGAGGAGTCGAAGTGAGGGATTTCGTGAAGAGCCCGCCGGCGCGCATGCTCGACATACTTCAAAGTAGCGGTGTGGAATCACAGAAACCAACAATAGAAATGACTTCGCATAGTAAGATTGAAGTGACTAAGATTACCAGATGAAGGTGATTGAGGGTTGGGCGAGGAGGGCACAAAATCCCTCACTTCGACTCCTCATAAAATAAAGATCAACCTTCAAACTGGTAAGTTCTCGTTCAATCTTACTATTTCATTTCGGAGTCACGTGAGTGACTTCGTGAAGACTTCAAAGCTTCTGTGATTACACGCCCTGGACCACGTCCATGCTGACACACCACTACCAGGGATGGATGGGAGGAACAAACTTGCTCAATAGTTCATACTGCAAAACAAGAGCATATTTATTAATAACAAATCAAAAACCCCTCATGCGGGGACATCTCCACGTTCTGAACCTGCATTCAGCACGGCTTCTGCGAACTGTAGAGGAGCAGCAACAGGCTTGTTATAAAAACGCTGGAACACAGCTTCATTCGCCCATCCTGCTGTGGCGAGAATTTGGTCCATGGGCACCTCCATGACCCTCGCCGCTGACGTCGATGCAGCCCTGGTGGAATGAGACTTGAACACATTAGTGTCGATACCTGACTTACCCAAGACGACTCGAAGCCACCTGGATATCGTCTGGACTGTCACTCGATGATGAGGTCTCTTATGAGTGACAAGCAGGTATCTCTCCATTCCTCTGATGCGTGCCGTCACCTTGACATAGTGGCGGATATGTGAGGCTAAACATAGCCTAGCATCTGCGGGGTATGCCGGGAACTTCAGCTGCAGCCCTGTGCACCCAGGTCTATGCTGCTTTAGTAGCTCGTCAATGAAAAAGACTACTTCTGTAGGGGTAGAAGTCATTCTGTCGACACGAAGTTTGTGTAGTGTCTGTACCCTCTGAGCTGAAGTCAGCGCTAGTAACATCACCAGCTTCATGGTGAGTTGGTCCAGTTGGAGCCCTTCCATGGGAGACCACGTCCTGAGCAGGGTTAATACGTCCCTGACATCCCAGGTGATATTATAGCGTGGTGTAGGCGGATTCATATTGAATATACCCCGCATGAGTCTGGACACTAGCCTGTTGGATCCTACCCCAATATTGAGGTCGAATGATAGCGCACTTCTGGCGCTGTTGATGGCACTGTAACTTAAGTGTTTATCATGGTGCAACCCCGCGAGGAATTCCAGGACGTCGGTTATTGTCACGTCATCGTACGTGATGCGAGAGCGGCTGCAGTAGGCTTCCCACTTCTTAATATGCGAGCGGTATCTTCGCCTTGTTGACTCTCGACACGATGCCCCGATGGTATCCATGGTCCGAGCTGAGAGGCCGTATTGGACTAACAGCCTGTTCAGAACCTGCAAGCCAACAAATTTAAATAGCCATGGCAGGGATGTGGCTCCCCTGAGACAGGGTGAGTAACCAATTGTGGGCAACCCTTCAAAAGGACCCAAGGTTCGTTGAGCATGTCAAAGACCACCGGATACCAAGGCTGTGAGGGCCAGTCGGGTATAATAAGGATGCCCTTGGCAGCATCTGCCTGAATCTTACGCAATACCCAACTGATGAGGCAAAACGGGGGGAAGGCATAGAAAAACCAATTCCCCCAGTCCAGCGAGAATGCATCTAGCGCTATAGCCCCAGGATCTGGTTCCCATGAAACGTAGGCTGGTACCTGATGGTTCAACCGTGACGCAAAAAGGTCAATGTCCGGTTTACCAAATTTGGCTGTGACTTTAGCAAAAATCTCAGGATGCAACATCCATTCAATATTGTCATTAAATTTGCGTGACCTGGTGTCCGCCACAGTATTAAGCTCACCTGGCAAATAGGTAGCTGAAATCCAAATGTCTCTTTGAACACACCAGAGCCAAATTGAGTTAGCCAATTTGTCACACGAAACTGACCTGGTACCACCCATATGGTTTAAGTATGCCACTGCTGTGGTGTTGTCTATTTGGAGACGGACATGTGCTCCAACAAGCTTGGAACAATACGCACAAAGTCCGTGGAATGCTGCCAGCAACTCCAAATAGTTAATCCCTTGAGTCAACAACATCGTTGACTCAAGGGTGTCCCATCTGCCCCCACAACTAGAGCAATTATCCATAGCTCCCCAGCCATTGGAGCTTGCATCAGTCTGCAAATATACCACCGGATTAGCCTCCCTGATAGGCTTGAATGAGCTGCTAATGTGGCACACCCACCATTGCAACTCATTTATCGCTTCGGACGGCAGCTGCATTGATCGATCATAATGACCAGCGTCTTGTTTTAACGCAGCAATTTTAGCTCTTTGCAAACTCTGATAATGCAAAGGTCCATATCGCGCTGCCGGAAACAAAGTTACAAGCTTACCAATTACTGTAGCTGTATGCCGAATCGATGGTATATTGGTGCGGATTAAACCTTGACACACCTGGGTAACCTCCTCAATCTTGTTAATTGGTATGGTAACCCTCATGCTCATAGAGTTCACCGTGAACCCTAGGTAATTAATCACCTGGGCAGGGCAGAACTTTGATTTCTCTGGATGGACAATAAACCCTAATTGTTGAAATATATTGACAGCAGCTGCAACTCCCTGTTCCGCCAATTCCAGGGTGTGGCCCACAATTAAGATATCATCTAAATAGGCCATAACTATATGATGTCGCTGTCTCAAATAAGCCATAATTGGTTTCACTAATTTAGTGAACAATCTAGGGGCTGTGGTGAGCCCATTAGGCAAAGCCTTGTACTGCCAGAGTTGCCCCATCCAGATGAATTTCAAACGTATCCATTTTAAAATGAGTAT